>NKCI01000018.1:0-368148 GCA_003946985.1 Fusarium duplospermum | reverse complement strand
ATCTTATTAATATATAATACTTTTTAAAAAACTTTTATTAGTAATATTAGAGGGAAAAATAAACTTAAAAATTAATAGCGCTTTAATTAATAATATCTATAATACCTATAGATTATATAATAATTATAGCCTTAGACTTTGCCTTTTTAATAGCCTTTAGTTTATTTAGAAAATAAAGCTTATAAATAGCTATTTTTATACCCTTAATATATAATTAATATTTTTAGTAATAAAGCTAAATTAAATAAATAAAAACCTTATTTATTTTTACTTAAGCTTTTTATATTTCTTATTATAAATATAAAAAGTCTTTTTTAATATATTTTTTCTTAGAGTCTAAGTAATTAGATTCCCAGTAAATATAGCTTATTAGAGGGTTATTAGCTATAAAAAGAAATTAATAAAACGCAAAAGAATATAGATAGGTTTTAAAGATATTTAGCGATATATTATAAGAGAGCCTATAATAAATATATTTTTTATAATAATTTATTTTCTTAGGTAAGGTATATAATATAAGCTATAGGTATAGTAAAATAAATAAGATATAACTTTAAAACTAAAATAGTTAATAATATTACTTAGTTTTAGGGCTACTAAATATTTCTTAGAAAGGGAAAAATAATTAGATATATTAATAAGGGAATTTTATAGGTTAAAGATTATTATATATATAAGGTAGGTTAAGGTTATAAATATAGCCTTAGGGATAAGATTAATAGGGAAGAGATATTATATTATAACTTAGAAAGATATTAAAATATATAATAAAAAAAGGTTTACTTTACCTTATAAATTATAATTAAATTAAGGTAAGTTAGGCTCTATAGGTTATAATCCCCTTTAATCTTAACTATAAGATTATAATAGCTTAGATTTTATAAATTATAATCTAATATAATTTAATATATTATACTTAGTATATAAGAGTATATTTAATATATTTTTTTATATAATAGTTACCTTAGCTATTAATATAACTTAGTTATACTTAGTACCTATTAATTACCTTAATATTACTATATATATTACTAGATATAACTTATACCTCCTTGCTTAGATTATACCTCGCACTTTCTGTTAATATAAACCTAGTATAACCGGTTTATCCCTTGGGAAATATACCGACCGTCATAGGAATAAGGGCGATAATGGTAGCCGTGATCATAAGGTCTGGTACTGTACCAACCTAGTACCCTTCACCACGTCGACTCTCAGGTCCACAGCCAGATAAGGAAGACATTCATTAACATTACATAGCCAATGCAAGTGTCCATCTAGCTTATCCCACATGGCTGGTATCATCTATCATATATATACAATCCGTGCTCGACAATCAACTTGGATCCAACCCTTCACAGCTCCCACCAAAGCTCTATCACCTCGTCTTTCATCTCCTTTATCTTCAGCTGAGTCTTTTTGGCATCCCCCACCTTTTCATCACGTCTAGGCATATCGTCCTCTGCACGGTGGACATATACCTGCCGCAGATTCTTTCCCACCTTTTCCGAATCGATAAGGCGGTAGCTCTTCTTAAGGCGACGGTCCATCTTGGATCGCATCGGAGCCATACTCCAGTCAAACCCTGCGGCCCCTTCCCAACTGCCTTCCATCTTGTTCAAATCAACACTCTCAAGTCCGGCAGAGTACTCGACGATGCTGTAGCCGTTGGTGAAGACTGTATCGGACCCAAATGTAAACCGCTGCAGGAAACAGCTTCCACAAAACTCAGAAACCTTGACCATCTTGTCGACGGGGGCCTGGTGCCACGATTTCCAATGATGAAGACTCATGGGAAGACGACCAGATTCGTAGAAGCCGCTCATATCGCCGCCCATGTCCAGCTGGTGGAGTCCTTTCACGACCGAGAGCTTCGTCTTGGTCTTGCTATAGATACACTGCTTGAGAAGACCGTCGCCCTGGGGCACATGCTCCGCTGTCAGACATGTCTCAAGATGTGGATCCAGCTCGCGGAGAAGTGCTGGGCTGAGGAAGATTCCTGCGCCACCGAAGCCCATGTATCCATGATGATTGACAGCGTCGTGGTTCTCTGACAGGCCTCCAACGTATGCCGGCAGCTTGTGATCGTATTTGCCGAGAATCTGACTGATCGGGTAGAGAGAAGGAAAGAAGGTGTCATCGTCCACGATCGCCGTCCATTTCGTCTCGGGGGTTGTGTAACGGAGTAGATCACGAACAATGGCAAAGTGCTGCTCATTGTTCGTGATCTTGTCGTTCCATGGACTCTTGATAATCAGCTCGACACCGCGATCGTGGAATTGTTTCGTCAGGACTTCATATTTCGGTTCGTCGCCAGGGTCTGTAATCACAGCTAACAGTCGAGCGTGTGTGTTTCCAAGCCAGCTCTCGAATTGCGACAGCGACTCGTTCAGGCGATCGAGGTTGGTGGCAACACCGAATAGGAAGCCAGAGTAATCTTGGACGGGGTATGCAGGCGGCACATTGAGCGTGATTGGTTCGCAACTTGACTCAGTCCAGCCCTCGCATGCCTGGTCCAGCTGGACAACTTGTCCGCGCTTGATGAGGGGATCGGGGTTCTGCGACACGACCTGGCTGTCGAGCTTGGCGTTGATGACAGGCCGAATGCATCGCTTCTGATAGACGATATCTCTTGTGAGGCCGTATGAAGGGCGACGGAGGTGGTCGAGAGTCGAGGCGCAAGATGGTGCGGCAGCAAGGTTTGGGCGGTCGGGCTTTGCTTCGTCGAAGTGCAAGGGGAGCGAAATGTATCCTCCGAGGTTAAGGAAGAATAGGGCGACTACCACGAATGCTATGACAGCAATTCTTCGCCGACCGGAGCGGTAACGGGATGGCATTGCCAACCTCGCACACGGGTACACCGCTAAGCGACTGTCTCGAGACAGGATCTATGACGTCGGCGACAGCGTACAGCTCTTGTATATTCGTCGCGGTGCTATCTGAATCGAGCGGGAATGAAGTAAACTCCGACGATTTCGTTGCGATAGAGACTGGGCGGTTCTGTCGAAGCAAAAGTTGAAATGAGTCGTTAACTTGAGGAGGTCGCAATCACCTCCGAAGCGAGCGTCAGGAGGTTGGGCGACGATGGATTCGAGGGACAAGTCCGTCAGGTAAGAATATGACCAAGAATGGATATAAGGCAGAAGAAAGCAATATAAAAGACATCAAGACATATGTACCCCAAAGCGAAACTGCTGATGTGGAAGACAAGACAGGGAAAGAGACTGATTGAAGGTGAAGAAATCATGGCCGGGTTCTAAGGTCGCCCGCCAGGGGGCAGACAACTCTAAAAGCGTGGGGGGTGGGGCCGAAGAGCAATAAACCCGTGACTTCCCACAACCCGAAGAACAGTGACAAGACAAATCCCAGGCTATGTGTTGCGCTGCTTTCAAAATGCGCGAAGCTGAAAGCGCTTTTGTGAAAAGCGTCATGGTTGATTTATGTTCCCCATGTTTGGACTCCATTCCTGCTGACGGAGGCGACGTCATGGTTCTTGGATCATGATAAGCATCGTGGGAAAAGTGGAGCCAGCTGTCCCCTATCATGAGTGTCATGTTGGCCAGATGCTGCGATTACGATAAGAGATAAGCGATAAGCGATAAGCCGTGATCAATTGAGGACAGCACAACTGATTCGAATTGACGCTGGCGCTGGGCTGTTAACAGAGCTGCTTCTTTCCCACGCACCCAGTTACCTGATCACCAGGATCAAGTATGATACATGGTATATTGTTTGACTTAGATAATGTCTTGGGCTTGTCTTACACTTAGAATAATACTCCGACCCAACGCGTCAAGAGTAGATACTACGCTGAGATTGACATGTGGCTTGCCTGATTTTACCCACGTGACCAAACACTTGGCTCAGCGTTACATTAAGTCCACGACCAAAAGTGAAGCTCTTATGAGTTGGAGGTGCTTCTGAACCACCACTTGAGTTAAAAAAAAATAAGACAATAGAGGATTAAGAGGGTCACCTAACTCCTAATAAGTATAATAAATAATTATATAAAAATAGTATAAAATATTCTAGTAATTTAGAGTATATCTTACTTATTTTTATAATATTTTATATATTATTTTAAGAATATAATCTAACTGGTATTAGCCAGGGTGGATTTAAAGGCGACATTCTATCAAAGGAAGTCAGGAGATTAATAGTTTCCTCCGCCACCTCAAAGATCAGGAAGTGGTAGCCACCTGGGTAAAGGAGAAAAAATACTAAGACACCAGGTGCTCGACCATATGGATGCAGACAAGGCAAACCATAAATACCCACGAGCTTCTTCAGTCTAGGGCCTTCACCATCTACAGCGTTAAGGTTATTACAGAGAGGAAAGATTATATTATCTCGAGTTGAAAATTCTGGCTCTTAACCTGCTTGGATTCCCACGAGATTAAGGAGTGACTATGGCCACATTGTCAGGCGAGTCACTAAGGATAATCTCAGCAATATCCTGCGCCATCACACTTGAGGAGCCCAGCGGTCGCGCCCCTAGAAGGGTAATCAAGACAACCTGGGCGCCACCACAGCAGCTCATCGCCTCGAACAAAGAATTATGTCGTTAGAACAAGCCTCTCGTCACCATAAGAACCAGCAGAGAATCTCGCTTAATGACATCGGCAAAAAATCCAACCGTCTGTATGTCAGCATGCGCAGAGCCGTTCCTGTCGTCGACAGCTTTTGCCGCCGGACAGCTCGATTACAAGCACACATCCGCAGCCAGACAAGAGCCTCAGAAATGGTGGCACGGAGCGTGACATCCATGGGAGATGCTTCACGTCGCCAGAGCGAGCATATACCAGAAACCCCTCCCAATATCCAGCAGGTCATCAGCCGCGAGTGTAAAGACATCAAAGATGCCATACTTCTGGAAATCCATAAAGCCTTTCAGACCCAAGCAGCCGAGACCAAGGGAAGCCTTGCCAAGCAAGTTCAGCAGGCTGTCAAGGAAGCCATGGAAGACGCTCAGCCTCAGGGCCGAGATTACCAAGTCACCTTCAGTCAACTCCAAGATGTTCTTCAAAAGCTTCAAGACGCTGAAGTTCCTTCCAACCGCAACATAGAAGGGCAACCTGGAACAAACCAATACTCCCAAAACGTAGCCATTGGCCTCAGCCAGATAGCCACCGATGTGGCTACACTGATGAACATGATCCGCTCCCAGCAGACAACAATCCAGCAACAGAGAGATGTTATTCTTGCTAACTCTGCCATGATCCAGACTCTATGGGTTAGACTTCATCATGTGTCTTGACTTTGCATTTAGATAGACAGCCTAGACTCTAAACATCACTCCTCCTCCATGTTGCTTATACCATTGCCATACCAGATTTGGTCCATTGTTCATACAATTATTATCCATTATCATTAGTCATCTCCCATCTCTAGCAAAACTAGCTCTACTTATCTCATATGCTCTCGATGGAATCCCGGAGCCTTAGTTATCGCCCACGGATATTAGCAATGCATCCCATTACTCCCCTCGACACACACTCTCCACCTGCCGCTGGTACTCACACCTAAAGCGTCTCACATCTGGCCTCAGCCAGGAGGGCATTTCATCGCATACACCTTCTTCAACCTGAGGAGTATTAAAAACCTTCTTTTGGGCCAGGTTATGCCCACTCCACTCGAGAAATTCCATGTCGCCAGTAAGAATCATCAACCCTTTGGCAACTCTCATTTGCGGGGGGAGCTGAGATGGCAGTTCTTTGTTCGATGTCTCAAACTCCTTGAGCAGAATGCTTTCGATCGGCAATGCTGCCTGGCGAAGGAGACATGGGGGTTGATGAATGCTGCACCGGTAACTCATGTCGGCGGTTGCTTGTCTGACGCTGTCCTACGCTGCCTGAAAGCATGGTTGACGGTCTGAAGAAACATTGCAGCTATCCAGGATAACATGGCTCGGGTACGTGCATCGTGCGTGGCCGCAGCGACGAGTATACCGGTAATGGCCGGTTGCATAATGCTGGAGGTCTCACAAGGTCATCGAGGCTGGAGTGGTTCGCATCCTTTTGGTCCCATCACCTTGAGGAAGAGGGAATTGCAGCGAATATACGTCGAAGGGTCATGACAGACCATGTCTAGCTGGGCTCAAGGCCAGTTGCAGTACATGGGCAAAGCTTCCTTCAGAGAAGGCATGGAAGAGTCCAGTGAAACAAATATCAGAACCAAACTTCCGATTGATCTTGCTACTATACTCTTATACACATGTGGAAATTATGCGATCCTTGTGATTTTCCCAACCAACCCTGATGAGGTCGTGAAAATATTTAGGATCTTCCTAGTACAGTTCTCGAAGGCGTTGTTCCATTGAGGGTATCTCCAGCTGGCTAAATCGGCTGGATAGTGTTGGGCAGAGTCTCTATAATTACTCATGTAGGATGATTTGCTTTATGCAGGGGAGTTATTATATCCTCGATACGTGGATACTTCCTCTGTGGCTCTGCAATTCTCCCCCCATTAAATTGAGTGTCGCTGACGACACGGGCTTCCATGGATGATAGGGAGGCACATTATGGGAAAATACTAGAAAGTACTAGTAGGCTATCCTCTTTTTTGCCAGCTCGAGGAATGGAATTAAGCATCGTGTGTCCTAGGGTCTGGGTTTCTAGCAATTAGTGGCAGAATCACAAAGGAACAAAATAATAGTAGAATCACGAAGGGAGTGCGCACTAAAGAAAGAAGCCCAGTTGTCTATCGAGCAATGATTCCATGATTGCTAAACGTCCCAGGCCTTGAAAGTTCTCCCGTCCCATAGCTCTCCTGTAGTGCCTCCAGAGCAAATCATCCGTAATAACCCTGCCTGTATTCCGTGTTCCGTGTTCCGTGTTTCGCAGTCCGAGTATGAGCATAAAACGCCGTGATTGCTCATTGTAACAAGAAATAAAATGTCAGTCGAAGCGAAGCTAATCGTAACTGACGTGCCGTTCCATACCGCTGTACACCTGAGTGCACCGAGAAGAAAGGAAGGCGATGGTATTGAATACCAGAGGGGAAAAGGTGAAGGGAGAAAAAAGAGAAGGGGACGACGCTTGTCAGTCCCACGTCGCAGAACATCCCGTCGGATCAGTTTCGCGCGTTCTCCATCTCCGCCAGTCGCTCAAGCGTGTCACAGCTGCACCTGGCCTGCATCACCATGCGAAGCACAGGTGGAATAGTAACCTCGGCGTCCAGGAACCATTCCCACAGTGTCTCCAAATCAGTCGTGTCTGCTACGGCCTGACGCTCCTGATCCAAGGCCTGGAGCTGCTCATTAAGGGACTGGCGCTGCTGGGTAATGGACAGGTGGTCCCGATCCAAGGCCTGGCGCCGCTGGTTAAGGAACTGGCCCAGCCGGGCAAGGACCTGGCGCTGTGGAGCAAAGGCCGTAAGCTCCTCATCCAAGGTCTGGCGCTGCTGGGTAAAGGCCTGACGCTCCTCATCCAAGGCTCGGCGCTGCTGATCCATCTCCCGGGCAAGGGTCTCGCGCTGCTCGGCCAGGGAAGTGCCAGACCCTTTAAGGATGGAAGAGACATCCTGTGACAACTTGTCCCAGTACTTGGCGTGTGCTCTCATCTTGCGGCGGAGCGTAGTTACCGCCTTCCGGATTTCCCGTGGCTCGATCTTGCGCTCAATAGCCTTGAGCTCGGCCAGCAATAAGCCAAGTGTCTCTATGCCATACGCCTGCTCGACGGGCGCCACCTGAATCGTCTCCTGCCAGGTATACTCATCTCTCAGGTCGTAGTAGTGCTCCTCGATTTTAGCACTCCAGTCCGGCAGGTGATCAGAACAATAAAGCAACACCTTCTTCTTCAGATCCATCGGCAAGACCCGGATGACTGGCTCGGTGAGCCACAGTCCCATCGGATCCTTCAAGGCAAACTGGTTGAATTTGGGGTTTCGAACTTGGTTGACAAGATCGCCAGCGCGCTCGAGGGCCTGGGCCCTGGTGATGGAACGCGTGACCACCTGCTCGATGGGCGAGTCATCGCCGCCGTCGGTTGACGCTGTTGCCTCACGGCGGTGCCGCGCTCGTTCCTCCTGTGTCGGCATGATCGCTACACTGTGGCCGAACCGAGATAGTCGCAGTCTGGTAGGGAAGCTAATCACACAGGGAGGGAGTGTCAGCTGCCATTTGTGCAAAGTCAAAGCAAATAGGAAGTAAGTACCTGTAATATAGAGTCAAGACATATGTAAAATAAGCCTGGCTGCTGGTGGAGTTGCTAGTGATCTGTCCTAGAGCAAAAGTTAATAAGACGTGAAGTTGCTAGGGTCCTGGGAGTGTATCCTTACTTGCGTGGTAGAGTGGTAGTCAAGCTCACAACACTGACGTACCGTTCAAGTGTGACGTGGGTTCGCCCTTGAACTTGCGTGGAGAGTAGAGAGCTACTGAGAGGAACACAGATGGCCCGATCGGGAGGGCAAAGAAGAGTCGTTGTGGGGTGAAGAAGGAAGAGTTGATCGGAGGGACGCAGAAGGTCCGCCCAGAGGGAGAAGAGATACTACGAGATAGAGAAGGGTTGCCTTGGGGAACAAAGAAGTGTCAAGCGTGGAAGAAGGGCCTCAACGTATAGGTCAAGGGATAAAGGACGACCTTGCGAAAGCTGCAAGTGAAGAAGTGTTGTGTAAAGGAAAGGGAAGAAGGGAAAGAGAAGCCCGCGATGAGCTTGAAATACCCGCCTGGGGAGGGGAGCTAGAAACACGGCGAAGTGCAGAGAGCTGTATAGAAATCAAGAATATCTGTGATCATGGGCAGGCGCCTGGTCAGCGAGTTACTCATTCTTGAAATCTCCGATTTACTATGGTCCTCCCACCTTAGAGGAGATGAACCTCAAATCTCCAACTCGCCTCCTCAGCAATCAGGATGTGGGGCTGCAAGCGGGGCAAATCGCATGAATGCAAAACGAATCTCCATTGTTTGTCGTCGAGTGGCAGTGATGCCTCCTGTCGAGGGGATGGATAAAGCTGGGAGAGCCGTCTTGACGAACGAACAGTGGCCTGGAGCTAAGCCATGTGTGTTTGGCGACGGCGAAACAAAACCAACGGCCTGAAGCGAAGCCATGTTCTATTGAAGCTGGCGGAAATAGTTAAGAGAGAAATCGTGGCCTGGAACTAAGCCATGTTTTATTAATGATGGTGACGGCTGCATTTGTTGTTGTTGTTTGTTAAAGTTCTTCTCTCAGCCGCAGTTCTTCCACCGCGGCGCCTGATAGGCGCCAGCGACCCGAAGTCTGCCATATCAATCCATTCTCGTGGAACTCCACGCAGCTCAACATCAAAAAGGCACAGTTTGTCTTCCAAGCCAGCGCCACGTTAATGGGGACAAAATGGTTTGACGATAATTCTCCTTTTCTCGCAAACTCTGATGCGCCAGGCGGTTCAGACCATGTCTGGAATACTATGTGCATTAACCCGCTTGTTCTAAAACCCCACAGAATGCGTCTCACTTCCACAACCTGGGGCATTTTCCAAGGCTCCCAAGGTATATAATTCTACTGTCCTTTTTGCACACCCAGCTGATTTTGTCAGGCCTCTCCACTCCCTTCCTTGAGACAGCCGATCTCAGGGTATTTCTCAGGCTCTTCAGCCTCCCGCCCGCCTCGAATTACCTCCAGCTCAACACCAGGGCTCTACATCTATCAGCACAGCCAGTTCTGTCGCCATACGCCTCCTTATCACATTAATCAACTGTCCAACTCTGTCAATCGACTTCAGCATGTTCCTCCACAGCACGGGTCCTCCCGTTTTCGCATCCCCCTGCCAATTTGACCTTTCTACCGCCAGAACGGTGGAGTGCACCAACGGCATTAAAGAAACCTGGAAGTGATCTCCTCACCAGCGTACCCGCCACCATTGCTGCTGGCGCACTGTTCTATGGTGCATCGTTCGCCAATTCAGAAAGCCAGCACCAGGGAGAAATCGAAAGTTCATTCCAGAGTCGTACAACTTGGTCAAGGGCTCGAAGAAGCGGTGGGAGAGGCCCCCGAGCAACCCGAAGGAGATCCAGAGTCGTACAGCTGGATGTCACAATGCTGCTAAGGAAGCCCACAAAGAGGTGCAGCTTGCCGAGTCCGAGTGGGCTACCACGGGGGTCGCCAGGCTTCTTTTTCGACGTGCCTCGATCGTGTTTGGCCCTCCATTCAAAGCTCCCCAAAAACCTGTCGAGCATGCCAAGGACGAGGCCGTCTTAAATGACTTTGCCGACTGCGATGATAAAGACCTGCTAGGAAAGTGGTTTCATAAAACTTCGCTTAAGACTCTCGAAGACGCTGAGGATGAAATTATCGAGGAGTGACTCAGGTTTGTACCGTCAGATAACCAGCCACTGCGCATACCAGGACACTAACAGGTTGTCAGGCCTCTAGTTGAATCAATTAGTGATAGTACCAGCCCATCGACTTTTATTGCACATCCAAGCGTCACTGAATTGTTCGACATCATCATCCCCGATCACTCGCGTGCCAACTGTCCAGCTGCAGAACGTGCATTAGAACCCAAAAGCCTGGGAAGTACGACAATGATAGTATTATTCCTCTATCTATAATCCAGGCGAGACAAGATAGCACTCTCTTGCAAGATTCCTGTCCCGCTCCATTATACAGCCATCTAGCACCAAAAACCAGAACCTCACTTAGCGTAGAAGCACTCCTCTCTTTAGTAGAGCACGGGGGTTAGACCAGGGAGCACATGGGAATGCTTGATCATAATCCTGCAGCTTATAGGTACGGCTTTACCTGTTCTTCCGACCATACCCAAAACTTCTCTGCCATTCCCGTTCCGCCCTCGGACTCTAGCAAGGCGCCAGCCTGTAGGTCTGGGCGAATGGCCATGAATCGACCCCAAGGGACAACTAGAAGCCGTTAGAAACCGTGTCCTCGACGAGAAGTTGGATCACTTACCCCAGATTCCTGATTTTTCGATTGTGATATCAGGGGAAAATGCAGCAAAGAGCTCAGTATAAGCTCCATTAATGGGAGGGTAGCAAGTTACGACTCGAGGGTAGTACAACCACCAGGATGAGGTACGGTCGAGCTCACTGTGTAAATTGCCGGGATTGAGCGCCTTTGTACATTAGCAACTGGCTGGCTGAGAGCAATTAACAGACCTACCACGCTTATAATCCCGTCCTCTTTATACCTCCTAGCAAACTCGACGTTATGGTAATAATTGCCAGCCTTGCTGACGCCATACTTATGCATGATCGTGCGTGGCTTGTTATAATCGAGGTTATCGGGGTCAAAGCCGTTTGTGGGTGAAAATGCATCAGCAGCTGAGCTGGACACCCAGACGACGCGGACGGAGTCTTTCGGCGCTGTCTTAGCTGTCGCCTGAAGGAGAGGCGTGAGGTGCTTGGTAAAGAGAAAAGGGCCGACGCAATTCGTCCCCAGCTGAAGCTCATATCCCTGTTTCGTCTTTGAGCCCTCAGGGGGCGTCATAACTCCTGCATTGTTAAACAAGAGATCAAGCCGAGTCTCAGCTTCGAGGAACTGCTTTGCCGAAGCACCAATGGTGGTCAAGTCAGCAAGGTCAAGTTTGAGCAGCTTCAGCGCACCGCTAGACGAAGGATGCTGTTTCTTGATGGTCTCAATGGCGGCCCGACCTTTTTCCTCGCTGCGACTGGCGGCCCAGACAGTGGCGTTCTTGCTGTAGAGCACTTGTGCAACCTCACGGCCGACGCCCGTGTTGGCGCCCGTCACGAGGGCGACACGACCAGTCAGATCAGGCACTGAAGACTCTGTGAAGTGTGGTTTTGGTGGAAAAGCTTGGCTGAGGGCGTTGATTGGATTCATAATTGGAAGGGGCGCCATTTTTGAAACGTCAATCGATGGTTGATGGTATTCTTGAGACTGTCTTGAAGGTTGCAGACTCAACTCTCCTCTGTGGCACGGCTATCACGGGACAACTCCCGGCCGCGCGGGGCAATGAGCCGAGAAGCCGGAGACTTGACCCTCCCGAGACAGATAATACATACTTGCCCTTTTCTTTAGCATGTTAGAAGCAAGTGTATTGTTTAAAGAGAATGCCGTCCTCAAGGAGAATTTTGCTTACACCACAGCCTCGAGATAGATGGCCTGGAGCTTTTTTTAAGTGCTTACGGTATGTCTGGGTCCTCCTTGGCGCATGCCCGTGTGACTTGATTCGCCTGTAAACTGCCTTACTCTAGCTTGAGCATGGTTTTGTCAGGAAATAAGAAATGGTAATTGCCCTAGGAATGACAAAGTTTCACGAACGAAAGAATCACGTGGTTAGGATCAAAGACTCAACTTGACCAGACTGAAAACAACACAGAACACCGCCGGATCATCGTGATCTGGATGAAGCTCCCCTCTGTCGATTGGCGCCCTCCTCCCGAAATATGCTTTTCCCCATTGGGCTAGCACCCCCAAGTCTCCTCCAACGTCACTGGTCATCCTCGCTGCATCGTCCCCTGGCCCCCGCTAAGCCACACCTCGGGTGAGCCTCATCAGCCTCAATCGGACTGGGGATCGGTGGCTTGCCTTTTCGGGTCTGTGGTGGACGTCAACTTGGCCCAGCCATAACATCGGACAAAAACGTCACCCTCAGCCTTTTCTCCAAGCCAGACTCTTCTATCCCTCTCGTTAATTCCGTCTCGCGCATTCACCTCGGCCGGCCGCTTTCCGTCTTCACTGTTCCCTTCTCTCATGCCGCGGTTCGTCCGGTGCAATCGACCGACCGCGGACCCTTCGCGACCAACCATCGTCATCCACCACCTCTGAACCGCGTTGACTGCGAAACCCTCCGATCGCATCTAACCCTCTCGAGAAGCAACCTGCGCAGCTGCCTTGGGATATGCTTTGATATCGGCGACCACGGCGCATTCTTCCTCTTCTGCCGCGATCGCGTTTGACTCTCCCTTGTCGTCTACAGCCTGCTGTTGCCCGTCGATCGATCCTCCTGTTTGTTTGCGCCATACCCCCGCCGTTCGAGGCCGCCCCCTCTCTCGTCTCGACAAGTTCATCCGAGCCGCCTCCGCTCCCGGGTCAACCTCCTTTCCTTGTGCAACCCGAAGCAATTTACAGCAGCCGTCTCCCGCGAATTTCGTTGGTCAGTCATAATGAGTGTTCCTTGTAAGTTGCCCGGCTACCCCCCTTGGCACAGACCCTCTTCCTGTGAATCAGATGCTAAATATACAACTCGTCCAGTGACTCCCGACGAGCTCGAGCGCTATACGTTCATCATTGATGAAATCCTTGAGTCGGCCGACCTCGAGACCATCTCGCGAAAGAAGATTCGACAGGGTTTACAGGCTGCTCTCGGCGGGCAGGATCTCAGCGACCAGAAGGTATGCAACCTCTCTACCAATATTGCGCTTGCTGGCTCCCGCCTCTTGCAACCACCTTTTCATCCCGTCTCGCTAACCCGGCACGAAAGGACGCCATCAAGCGCCTTATCGAGGCCCGTTTTGACGCCGTTTCTGGAGCTGACAACGGCATCGTGCCCCCCTCCTCCGTCGAACCGTACGCCACCAATGGCACATCCGATGCTGGCGAGACCGAACAGTCGGCGACTCCCGAGCCCTCGCGAAAGAAGGTCAAGCGATCATCCTCAGCTGAGGACGCAGACGCTCGTCTGGCCGCGCAGCTGCAGGCACAGGAGAACAGCCTAGCCAGAGGACGCAAGACCCGGGGAGGAGACAAGGCAAAGCCCACCAAGAAGAAGGCTGCGCCTCGCAAGAAGAGCGCCAGGAAGGTCAAGGCCGATGACGATAGCGACTTGGACACGGGGGATGCCGAGGTGGGCAAGAAGAGGAAGGCTGGCGGGGGTTTCCAGAAGCCGTTCAACCTGAGCACTACTCTATCAGAGCTCGTGGGTGAAACCCAGGTATGTGCCGTGTCGGGCTCAACGCCCAGGCAAAGATCTTTGGGTGGACTAACATGCCATAGCTATCCCGACCCCAAGTTGTCAAGAAGTTGTGGGAACACATCAAAGCAAACGATCTCCAAGATCCCAAGGACAAGCGCCAAATTATATGCGACGAAAAGATGCAGGCAGTCTTCAAGCAAGCCAGAGTGGACATGTTCCGGATGAACAAGGATATTGGAAACCACCTTTACCCGGTTGGAGAGGAGTGAGCTACTACAAGACGGCGATGCAGGCGCAGGCATCGACACGAGGAAAGTCAACGAGGATTTCAGATGACAGCGTTTTAGGCGCGCAGCGGCGTAACCGGCATTGATGGGTTGCAGGTTTTGTTTATTCCCCTTGGCGGCAATGACAGCATATGGACAGGGGAGCATACTGGATGATTTTAGTTGGATGAGTCAGATGCTTTGGCTCTGGGTTTGCTCGTGGGTTCAGCAGAGGCCGTCGAGCAAGTGCTCCGAGGATATTTATGGCCTGTTGGGAGATGGATGTAAAGGATGGGAGCATTATAGTTGCTGGGGAGTGAAGGTCATTTCGTCTCGGTGGGCTCGTTGGCGTCCACATGGCACTTCACATCTGGTAAGGAGGAGTATGTTTTTATACTAGGAATTCCTACATCACGGCTTGCGCTGGTGGTTTAAAAAAACAGACTGGTTGCTTCATGGGCGCCAGATAAAACAAGACCAAGTTGTTTTACATAGCGTGTGATAAAGAAGTGAATCCGCTGACCATAACGATGACCCAAGGCGATATCCATACGTACAGAGGATGCAAAGAGTGCCTTGCTTGAACAAAAAGGAATGCCTAAGGCGGAGATGCAGTGAATCATCAAGACAAGGCACACCACTGTCGCATTGCAAACCTCCCTTTGACTCCTTTCTGTGTCTGCCTTTGTGATAGAGCTTTACCACCCGCATCATAATGACTCAGGGATAAATGGCCCAGGCCAATCTCGCCAACTCCGGCGTTTGTCTGGCCGGTGACTCTTTCAATGGCACGACGTCCAAAGAAAGCCAATCAAGCACCTCAGTTTTGCATCGCCCCGGCTCTCCAGCCCCGGACGGGTGAGATTACTCAGCCGCGGATACGGGTAAAAGTGGCTGCACAAGCCACACAACGCCCCCACGAGACGGACAGGGCAGGGCATTTAGCTGGAGGTACGTACCTCCCTGGTGGTGGTTCCCGTCCTGCTCACCCATCGAGTCGGGGAAGTGCCCCGCCATTGCGAACAGAAGAAGAAGGCCCAAGGCAACCCCAAATAAAATCTGGTCGACATCATCGCCCAGCACATCACTTTCGGCCATTCTCCTCGACCACGATAACTTACTTCTCCCGACGACTCAAGCTAATCATCAAGACGCTGCCCCTGACATACTCGACTCTTCTCTGTTCAAGCCCTCGACCCAAACCAGACACATTTCCTGTCAAGCGCCTTGACGAGCGACATAAGCCAGAGTTCCACGGATCTATCCTCCTGCCTCAACCACGGCGACAGATCAACCTATCACCCAGCACTGGCAACCAACCGTTATGGCTCCACAAGCCGGAGACTCTGGAACGACTGCCTCTGAGCCCCAGAACCAAGGCAACGCCTCTCGCAATCGAGGACAAGGACGTGGCAAAGGCAACCAGGGCCGTCGAGGAGGCCAACGACGTGGACGAGGCGGAAACAATGCCAACGTCCCCTCAGTTCCCGCGAACCCAGCTGCCCAAGATGTCGCTGCCGCAGCATCCAGAGCCCATGCTATGAGCGCGGGCAAGACGGCTGAAGCTGCCGACGACGATGACGAAGGCGAAGTCTGTTTCATCTGCGCGAACCCAGTCGCTCATCACTCGATTGCACCCTGCAACCACACGACATGTCATATCTGCGGCCTGCGTATGAGAGCCCTTTATAAGACGAAGGACTGCGCGCACTGCCGTGTACGTTTTCCTCCCTAGCCCGCTACCAAGTGCTTGAATCACTGACAATCTTGTAGACTCCGGCTCCCTATGTTATCTTCACCGACGATGCTGAGAAGCGTTTCGAGGACTATTCGGAAAAGGACATCACCACAACCGACAGCAACATCGGAATCAAGTACACCAACGAGGATATCGTCGGCGACACAGTCCTCCTCCTACGATACAACTGCCCTGACCCGTCCTGCGACTTTGCTGGCCTAGGCTGGCCCGATCTGCACCGCCATGTCAAATCCGCCCACCGCAAGCGCATGTGCGATCTCTGCACTCGTAACAAGAGAGTATTTACGCATGAGCACGAGCTGTTTGGGGACCGTGAGCTGGAGAAGCACATGCGTCATGGCGACGACAAGCCCGGCGCCGCGGACCAGACCGGTTTCAAGGGTCATCCTCTCTGCGGCTTCTGCGGAGAGCGATTCTACGACGACGATAAGCTGTACGAGCATTGCAGGATGAAGCACGAGCGATGCTTCATCTGCGACAGACGGGACTCGCGACATCCACACTATTACCTCGACTACAACGCGCTCGAGGAACATTTCAAGAAGGATCATTTCCTATGCAAAGATCGAGAATGCTTGGAAAAGAAGTTTGTCGTGTTCGAGTCGGAAATGGACTTGCAGGCTCATCAGCTGAGCGAGCATGGAGGCAAGACGGCAGGAAGAGATGCACGAGTAGTCAACATGTCGGGATTCGATCTTCGAACGCCTTATCAGCAAGAGCGGGGAGGTCCAAGTGGACGGGATGGAGAGGGAAGACGTGGAGGGCGAAGAGGAAATAGGGGACGTGACCCTAACGCGGAAACAGTCCCCGTGAGCTCTGCCCAGCCTTTACGACGAGACGAGATTGCTTTCCAGCGCCAGATGGCCATTCATTCGGCCCAGTCTGTTTCGAACCGAACCTTTGGTGGCTCGCTGTCTGCTCCTTCGCCTACGCCGGCTCAGACCTCATCACAGGCCTCATCACAGCCTCGCGGCGGCAGTTCATCGACCACGCCTCGAGGAAGCCAGTCGAATCTCGCAAACCCGATCGAGTCGGCCACCGTTGTCGATACCGCAAATCTCGCACCTGAGGAACGTGCTCGACTCGTTCGCCATGGCGCCGTGGTGGAGCGAGCATCCAACCTCCTTGGAAACGACAACCAGCGCATGGCTACATTCCGTAATCAGATCTCGTCCTACCGCCAGGGCAGCCTCACGGCACCGCAACTCATCGACGCTTTTTTCACGCTCTTTGCCGACACGTCGTCCAACGCTCTCGGAACGCTTGTGCGAGAAGTCGCAGATCTGTACGAGGACAAGGCCAAGGCCGACGCCCTGCGCAAGGCTTGGCAGGACTGGCGTGCCATCAATGAGGATTATCCAAGCTTGCCCGGCCTGAGTGGTATGCACGGCGCAACGTCGAGTTCCAGTGGTTGGGCAAACGCTGCCACCGCGAACCCAGCTTTGCCCAACGCTGCGCCCTCTCAGAAGCACTCGAACCGCGTGCTCAAGCTCAAGAACAGCACAAGACTGGGAGGTCCTGCACCTGTTTCGGCGGGGCCCTCATCGTGGGCTGCTCGTCCTGTGGCGACTCCTCCAACTTCCTCCTCGTCTGCGTTTCCATCTCTCCCTTCGGCTGCTGGTTCCTCCTCTTCATCTTCCTCCCGCCCCAACTGGACAGCCTCTTCTGCTCCTTCGTCCTCTCAATCAACGACCCTCAACCGTCCCCGTCCAGCTCCCCGTCCCACAGGCGAGGACGCCTTCCCCGCTTTGCCTGCCGCACCAAAGCCTACGACCACAATCTTTGGCTATGGAAACGGCCGTGCCGTCCGACGTGACTATGGACACCGCGAGACGGGCTTCCAATGGGGCAGTGGACCAAGCACACCCGCCACCGAGGAGCCTGCTGCCGGAGCCGAAGAGACCGGAGGCAAGGGTAAAAAGGGTGGGAAGAAGGGCAAGAAGCAGGTTTTGGTGCAATGGGGTTAAGATGATGATGAAAATTGATGTGTGACGAAGCTGCTGTTGGAGTCGTGTTGGGGATACCAGGTCATGTAGCGATGAGGAGAATTAGCGATCAAGATATCCCAGAGTGCCAGCCAAGATGCATATGGATCTATCTGCAGTTTGTAATTGATGCCAGTTGCATAAAGATGTTGGTCAATCAAAAGGTGACATAACCCGAACTAAACTCAAAGGTGGTAGGAGACATAATGCCATAACTCATCAAACATATGAGAAGCAATACTGTTTTACTACGCTGTCTGGAAGCTACCAACACTAGTTGAAACAATACATCCAAACCAAGTACAATATCCAAATCCCAGCCGACCCATCCTCATCAAGGTACAAGAGTCATTTCCATCTTAATCCAATATCCCAAAGCCCGCAATCCACAATTCAACACGCAGTCTTTCTTCATAGAGCTGCCGGCTCGTAGTATTCGTGGAACCGGTCCGAGTCATCCCACCGCACGTTGTACACTACGTTCCAGCAGACAAGGAGCAGCATGGGGAATCTGGTCGTCCAGAACGACAGATACCCGTCGGGGAGTGGTCCCACGCTACGCTTGAGAGTGTCGGGCATGTCTTCGTAGTGATTCCTCTTGTTTCGAAGAGCACGCAGCAAGTCCAAGAGCCGTGAGCCGGTGTACTTGCGCTGCTTGCCAAGGGAATCAACAAACTCTCGTGGCAGAAGCCGCAAAAAGTCATTCTTGGTCACACCCGACGCGTGACGTTCAAGCTCCATGAGGGCGGGCGATGGTGGGTCTCTCGGTTCCTTCTCGAAATGATCCGAAACATCGCACAGGAAAGCCAGTCTCTTCTTGGGCGACCAGAAGAAAGGGTGGGCCATGATGTCCTTGGCGGTTGGGCGCATCTTTGGGTCGGCCTGAAGCATCGACTCGATGAGATCCTTAGCCTCAAAGGCAAAGTCACCCAGGGAGTCAAGGAGATTGAGATTGTAGTTGCCTTTGCGGATATTGACTTCCCGCATGTATCGATCGCCACAGTCAAAAGGATGCGAACCGTTTGTCAAGACGTAGAAAAAGACCAAGCCGAGCGAGAAAATGTCGATGGCCCGCGTAGCCCGTCGGTTGTTGGGCATCATGCCGTCTCCCACTAGAACCGAGCCAGAACCACTCTGTGTGCTCAGATCGTTCATGACGTTGCCTCGAGCATCATCATCAAGCAGGAGTTCAGGGGCACGCCAGCCAGAGGTTCCAGCTGCCCGGCCAGTGGTCGCACCGAAAGATGACTGACCTCCTTCAAGCTTCTTGCACAGTCCAAAGTCAGACACCAACATCCTTGGCTTGCCATCCTTCGCCATGTTTACCAGGATGTTCTGTGGCTTGAGGTCTCGGTGGACGATTCGAAGTTCATGCAAATGGCTGATACCATTGGTAATCTGATAGAGGATGTTGGGAAGGTCGCGTCCTCCAGCGATGGCAAGATCTCGGAAGTAATTGGGCTTCTCCACGACGTCGGCCAGCGAGGCAGCACAGCGTTCCAGTGCGATGTAGAGGAATCCATCCCGTGACTGTTGAGCGTAATATCGGATGACTGGCTTTGTTAGCAGTTGCTCTGAAAGATGACGTATGCAGCCTACCATTTGGATGGTCGTCACTCTCCCTAAGAAGTTTGGTCTCTTGAGAAGCAATGTCGAAGAACTGGATCAACATGCGCTTGACAGCCACCTCTCGGCCGTCATACTTACCAGCAAAGACCAGAGTTCCATTACTACCCGTGCCCAGCTGCTCATCCATGTCGACCTCGATGCTACCCAGACGAATGATGGAGCCTGTGACGGACTGCATGTCATTGGCGACAGTCATGACATCAGGCTCGAGGCTAGGACGATCACCCAACTTCTTGGCGTTCTTGACGGCATCCTCAACAGTCCCTGGACCAGGGTCGTCGTCACGGGACTGTGATGCCTCAGCAGCACGACCACCCTTGCGGTGCTTGACCCCTCCGCGTCGTCCCCTGTGGGCCTTCTTCTTTTTCTCTCCTGGTCGATTCTGATTGCCATCGGGTTGCTCGTTCTGGCTTTTGTTGGCTGCCGAGGCCTGAGCCTCGTCTCGGGGCCCGTCCACCTTGACGGGTCCTTTGGTGGGAGACTCGACTTTGGGTTCAGCCTTGTGCTTGTGAGGCCTGGGCGTCGCCTCCCCGTCTGTCAAATCCACGTCGGCGACAGGCGTCGATGGGAGATCCTTATCCAGATCCGGAACCTTTCGAGGTTCAGAGTCAGGGATGGGGGGAAGTTTCGCCTTGTCCTTCACCTGCGTCTCACGCTCTTCCTCTGGCTTCTTGGGCTGTTCGAGCACCTTCTCCTTGACAACAAGCCTCCTTCGATTGACAACAGCCTCAGATTCGCTTTCACTGCCTTGAGTTTCGTCACCATCATCAGAGATTCCGTCTTTTCCGAATTGTAGATTGTGAAGACCCTTGAGTCTGATCTGGCGGTAGGCCCGGCGAAGGCTACTTTGCTTGTAGAACAGAGTAAACAAGAAGATAGGAATCAAGATAGGGTTGCTGACAAACTCGATGACGCTATCAGCAGCCTTCTGGGGAAGGGACTTGACCTTCTTGAAAATGGTAGGCTCGTCTGATATGACATCTGCTTGAGGAATTCGGGAATCGTTATCCGTCTCTTCGTGGGTGTCAGGCTCCTCATATGCCGCGGGAGATCCAGCAGGGAGGCTGCGTAGGTGTTGTTTGCCGCCCTTGTTGCTGTTGAGGAAGTGCGTGCCCACCAAAGCCTTAGATAGTCGAGTTTGATTGATTGTGTCCCAAGCAGGGGCAATGTCCAACCAGTCAGGGCTGGAAATTTGAGCAATGGGGGCATTGACAATGAGAGGGTATGATCGACCAGACATTGCGTACCAACTTCCAGAACGAGTCTGGTTTAGGAAGATGCTGTTGCTCCGAATTCGTGCACTGATTTCATCTTGCGCGGGCATGGGCGGCTGAGGAAGAACAATCAAGTCTGGATTGCTCTCAATGTTTGCATCCCAAGGCCGACAGACATCAAAGACTCGAGCGACAGGTGCCGCAAAGGTCTCGCTAAACACAGGTTCGGGCTTTCCGGATCGCGCATAATTGAAGGCGTAGACCTTGCCGTCGTGCTGGCTGGTGATGTACTTGCTGTCAAGAGAAGACTGATGCTGCTGGTAAAGGTCGTTGTCATAGTTGTTTGGGCTCCATTCGGAATATTTGAGAGTGGCAATGGGACGGCCATCTCGTCGCTGGATGCCGACAGTGTATTCAGTCCTGCCCAGCGTGATGGTACCAGTAGAGCTGCACTCTTCGTCGTCGACGCCGTAAAGGGTGTTGGGTCGCAGGCAGCTCTCAGCCTCGTTGACATGAGAACCTGTGGAACCAAACCACTTCAGTACCCTTCCACTGGCTGCGTCGAGGGTGATCATGGTTGTTTTCTTGTCGCCCGTGTAGACCACGGGAGGGTTCTCGTTAGCGTATGGGGCTAGCTCTTCGACGAGCTTCTTCATGGTGAAGCCTGTTCGGACAAGGCCTGCATTGGAGTCGGGAATCCACATGTAAATCCCGCCATCACGGTTTGGCTCGACGGCCCAGACATAATGGTCAACGGGGTGGAAGCTTTCGTCGAGGATGGATTGATCGGCGCGGTGATGGGTTGTCTCGACCATGGGCTGGTCAACTTCGAGGTGCCAGCGTTCCTTTCCGGTTCGTCTGTCGCTGGCATACAAATCTCCATCGACGGTCGCCAGAAGAACAAAGTCCTCCGCTTCCCAGTCCTTCAGACTCCGCGCAGACTGCGGCGACGTCAGCCCGGAAGCAGGAACGCTTCGGGGCCGAAGATGTCGTGAAGGGTGTGGTGCTCGTACGGCCTCAGCCGGAGCCAAAGTTGCGAGGGCGCTCGCATCGTCAGGGATAATAATGTTTTGGTATTCATTCTTTCGGTTCTTGCGCTTCGAGGGGTTCGGGTTCTGCTGAGGCGGGCGCTCCTTCAGAGTCGATGCTCGCTTGATGTTTTCGGCCGTCTCGTACGCGGCCTCGGCGGCGTCGATGGGCGTGGCAGCCCACTGATGAACTGCGGCATCGTCGGCTAGTTGTTGGCTGCTGCCTCCAGGGCGCTGCAGCGGTTGTAGAGCTGGATCGGCGGCTGGCCGGTGCTGCTGCTGGGCATCGACAAGCTGGATCCAGGGGAGAAGGATGATGGCAAAGGCGATAAGGAGTTTCTGTTGCTGGGAGGGCCGACGTCCCTCGCCGGGAGGTCGTCGCAGCATTTTCATCGGGGTCGGCGGTGTTGGAGTTCACATGGAACCCACGGTCGCGTTTGGCGGATTTAGGGCGGTGGCCGTCGTGAAGTGGCAATGGTCATGCCAGGTATGATGCAACAAGACGACGGGACGAGATGTCGAGATTTCTCAGTTGTAATATCGATGCAGAATGAAGTCACACCACACTCTTGGACCCAAGAGGGAAAACCGTTGCGGAGTCGGGATCGGAATCGGCGGTAAAAGAGGGGCGGTGAACCAAAGTCGACTCGGAGGCTCGCTCGTCTGGAAGGTCAAGATAAATATCGATTCTGATGTCGATGAAAAGAGAATCGTAGTTGAAGGAGAAGAAATGAAATGGCGTAGTTTGAAGGGATCGGTGATGGTGGAGGAACTGGATGGGAGGTTGGGCAGGGAGGTTCGTAACGCTCCTTCCTTGCCCTGCGGCGATTGATTTGCTGACACCACTTGTTCGGGGGGTCAGGCACGTTGAGTGAGCGTGGAGCGGGCAGGGGCGACTCATGGATGGCAGAAGGGGAGCATTGTGGCTTGGATGAGGTATGTGGACTGTGCGAATGTCAATGCATTACTGTGGGCGTCTGGAATCCATCGAGGGGTTTGCGTTGAGACATGTGCAGTTAAAGGGAGCCTTAATCGTGCTCTTTGTTGGATAATTTGAACAAGCCTCCTCTCCTGTGTGAAATATGCGGTTGGGTGCTTGAGACATGGACGCGTAGGGGGCATTTCCCTTGCATTTTGAATGACGGGACGACTGAGGCGAGAATATGGTGTTTCAGCACGCAATCGAGACCCAGTAGCAAGTGCAATTTTTTTTCACACAACCATAGCAAGCCCTATCTATAGAATAATGGGAATTGCCAGAAAACAAAGCTCAAGTGATTATTCTAGTTACTGTTCTTTTATTTGAGAGCTCTTGAGCTGTATAATCGCTTGATAATGCTGACTTGGATGACCCGCACTGTATCTGTGCTGTGGTGGACTCCCCCCTCAGGATCTGCTCACCCACATCCCACAGCTGGGGTGACAAAATCAAGTGGCCTGAATTGGCTTGGCACAATCCACCTTTGTGGCCCATTCAGCTACGTATTGAATCTTAGCTATGGCCTTTTTCTGAGATCAAGACGTAATATTTGAGAGGATCTATTCATTGCAATTATAGACAATAACGAGGGAAAGTATTTGCATTTCCCTCGTACTCTCTTTGAAGCTCCATACTCTGTATCAGGTTCAGGACGTGCTGTTTCTCGATTCGAGACTACGTTTTTGTTTTTGTGAACTCGCTTACGGCCGCACGTACCCCAGATCTCGTTGGTCCGTGCGTCCAGGTCCCTTGGAGGGACGGAAGTGGTGCGGTTGAGCCCGGCGCTAAACCTCCGTCCGTGTAGGGTAAACAGACGCGATCACAACTTCAATCACGTCGAGCAGAAGAAACCTGCTTTTTATCGCGTAAAGAGTCTTATTTCATGTCTTACATCGAATTTCCAGCAGAGGGACGCTACTTGGGTCTGCCCATTTCTTTATAATGTGGTATTTTAATTTACGAGGTATGGAATTCCTCGTGTAAAGGTAGGGCACGAGTCTCCTGAGGGCGTGATCTGTGACAACCCTGCGTCCAAGCCACGTACGATGCAATGTCCGAGGACGCGTAGAGTACCCAGGATCTAAGAACGACCAACACGGTGACGCCAATATCGGGTGGCGACAGCCAGGTGTAGCCCATCGATGACCTCAGATCAAGGGGATAGGAATGTCGACTGGTATGGCTCTACGAGCGCCCCAGCGGGCCTTGATCTTTTTGATAGCTTCGTCAAATGCCCACTCCAGGTCGCTATTCTCCTTTAATATCTTGTCTCGACAGTTGGGGGCGTAGTCCGCCAGTCCTTTGACAAACCCGGTCAAGGCTGGTTTGAGTCGTGTGAAGCAGTCCTCAAAGTAGCCATCAAAGCCACCACTCTCTATGCTCCGTGGCTCGCTGATCAAAGTGATCACAAGGAGGAGTTGCCGGTGTCCAAACTGCCATAAAACGTAAGCCTGGCTACACTTTCAGGGTTTAATGCCTTCTTTCACCTACCAGGCGAAACGCTGAGCAAATCTCCATTTGGTCTTTATCATCAAATGGTTCCTGGGGTGGCGCTTTGAGTTCATTATTGATCTTCTCAACCCCCTCGATCGTAGCTCGACAGCTAAGGTATGCGTCCCGGGCAGGATATTAGCTTGGCCGTCGATATCAACTCTAGATACAAGGCACATACCCCAAGAATGAAGTGCTTTCTGTTGAAATCGGTACCGATTTCTTTGGCGTGCGAGTGCGTATCAGCGGACAGCTTGCCGACGTCCTTCATAGAGTTTAAAACGTCCTCGGGAGTAGCCGCATCATTCGACGCAGCAAGGGCTCGAGTTATCGCAATGGCTGAAGCCAATGCAAGCAAAACAGGACGCATGATCATTGTTGGAGGGAACCCGAAGCTTAGATGGGGATATGGACCAATATTGACAAGTGCTTCCATCATCGACGTGCGCCAGTGACTGCCTTTTATGTCCCAAAGGTTCATTGTGTCGTCCTGCAATGCATCGGTCCGATGATGGAGAATGTGTATTGTGGTCGCATTATAGAAATGGCCGAGACGGGAAGCGGGTTGGACGGGTTGATCTGATTAGAGTGCCTCTTAGGAAGCGCCTTTGAAACGGAGTGACGTTTGGTACTGCAAGACAGACGGGACAGAGACATCCAAGCACAAGATGGCATTAATGTCATGGATGGTTCTGGATGTGTGTGTCGGTGAGAGTTAATATTCACGGGTACAGGTCATTCAATCACGACAAAAGCAAAGCATGGACCCATCATGATGTACGACAAGTATTTAATATGTACAGTATCTATGGCATGGTATATCTACACCTGAAGAATGCAATCATACAGTAAGAGCTCTACTTGCGGCAGAGACGGCCAGTCTGGAGAGTCAACCAGCCGCTCAGCGTCTCGAGGAGATCACCGTACAGCAGACCATCCAGCAGACCAGGGACCTGGACAATCTCCCAGTCTTCGCTACCAACAGCAGTGGGAGCGTAAAAGACACCCCAAGGGTCCAGCTTCTTCTTGAGAGCGTACAGCCTCTTGTAGTTTTCGCTGCCGTAGAAAGACTGGCCAAAGTTGGGCTCCATCACGTCGCCCTCGTTACCGTAGCCGCCAGAGCCGGGGGTCACCTCACGGAGACGCTCCATCCAGTCGTTAGTGATCTTCTTGTTGGTAGCGAGGATTTCGGCCGGGCTGCTATCAGCGGACCAGCCGGCACCGACAATGGCGAACATGGACGCGTCTCTCCATGCAGGGTTAAGGGCGCTTGATGCGACATTCTTGGGAGCTGCGCCGTTGATGTTGTACTGGATGAGAACGGAACCATCCTCGACAATAGACTGGACTGCGTCCATGGTCTTGTTAAGAAGCTCGACATCCTCAAAGTTCTTTCGGGGGATAAGACGAGAGGCAGTTCGGACGGTGGAGGCACCGACAGACTCAGTAGGGAAGTGGTTCTTCCAAGTGTCGTAAAAGTTGTCGTGAGTGAACCACTCAGGCTCAATCTCAAAGCCAATCTCCTTCCACTCCTTGAAAAGGGGACTGACCATGGTCTTGAACTCAGACAGCTCCATTCCGGGGACGAGCCAGGGCTTCATGCTCCACAGGTACTTTCCGGGGCCAGCAGAGAAGAGGGTCGAGTAGCCATATGTGTGGTTATCGTTGTACTCGGGGAACTTGGCCCAGTAGATGCGCATGGCCTCCCAGAAGAGATCCTTGCTAATGCCAGCCTCTTCGCTGGAGAGACTCCAAGTGACACCGGAGAAGGTCATCTTGGGCCAGACGCGGACGGTCAGGGAAGTGACAACGCCAAAGGTGGCTAGAGATGTTAGGACTCATTGATGTTTGTCTATGGGGGGAGTCAACTTACCACCGCCACCGCCACGGACGGCCCAGAAGATCTCAGCGTTCTCCTTCTCGTTCGCAGTGATGAAGTGACCATCAGGGGTGACAATATCAACGCTGAGGACCTGGTCGGATCCCAGACCGGCAATAGGGGACATGGGAGAGTGACCACCCATGGCAGTAAAGCCGCCAGCAACGCCAACAGTCTGCCATGTCTCATTAGTTACACGTTCGGCAAAAGGAGCGGTGTACTCACCCTGCACTCGCCACCGACGGCAGTGTACCCATACTTGTTGGCCGCTTCGTAAAGCTCAAACACCTGGACACCAGCACCGACCTTGAGGGCAGGGCCAGAGTAGGAGCCGGCAGACTTGTAGGCCTTGAGTAGCTCAATCTTCTTGAGGTGATGAGTCCAGATGTTGAGGGATCCAGCGCCGGTCGACTTGCCGAGGAAGTCGTGGCCAGTGTTGCGGATGACCAGACGGAGGTTCAGGCTGCGGGCAAAGTTGACGGCGAGCTGGATCTGGGAGACGCTGGTGGCCTTGACAGAGTAAACGGGGAGACCGCCGAGCTGGCATGTGGCTCCCTCCTTTCCAGCGTCCTGGGGGAGACAGGCGTTGCCCTCGTAGAGGGGGTACATGTTGGCGGTAGGATCCTCATCACTGGATATCACTGTAAGACACTCCTCAATAAACAATGACAGTTAAACTTACTGAGTGTCCGAGTTGGTCCAGTTGTCCACGATGCGAGAGCACTTGTCGGCATCATAATGCTCGCCAGGGAAACAGACAGCACCAAAGGGAACCGTCTTGATAAGAGCGCCGCCGGTGAGCAGGTCAAAAACCTTCCACACCAGCTTGCCAGGCCACAGCAGGTCACCGGGCATGGACTTGCACTTGGCCAAAGCAGAGAGGGCCCGCTTGTCAAGAGCCTCACTCTCGTCAGCAAACTGGAACAGCTCGATATGGTCCAGTTCCAGCTCAGTGAGGTTGGCAAGCACCGAGTCGGTCAACTGCAGTTCACCACCAACTGCCTCAGCAGCAGGAGCAACTGTTACGTCATTTGCGGCTGTGGCAGATATTCTGTTAGCAAAGAAAAGTTCAAACAAGAGCAGTGCCGCAAACAAAGGGGCGTGGGGGTAGTTATGACTTACAAACAACCTCGCCGTCAACCTTGAGTGTCTGGGCACTTACAAGGCCGAAGGAGGCGGCCAGAGCCAAGGCACGAGTGAAAGCAGCCATGGTAAGAGGGTTGTCGATCAGCGAGTGCGATGGAGTGAAGGAGAGAACAAAATTTCGACTGCAGACAGCCGCAGTTTTATGTGGTAGTATCCTACGCCTCGAGGGCCCGAGTATCCGGATATCCCTCCCGCGTCGCAACGACCCAAAGAGGTCGATTGGAGAGCCGCAGGAAGAATCGAACCATCGAGGAACGGTGGACTGCTACCTCGCTTCCCTCCTGCGGGACCCTGAACTGTTGGTCCTCCGTTCATGGCATTGTAAGTTGACGGGATCCATGCTTTGTCAGTCAATGTTGGTCCATGATTGTCTGTAGCCGACTGGACCACCATGCTAGATAGCCGGGGGAGATGATTCTGAACTAGGAAGTGATCGACGAGTTTACTTGACGGGTCCCATCTGTGCCTGTTTAGCTATGTGGTCCGCGGAATAATAGAAGGAAGCTACCGTCGACCGGCAAGGTATCACAGCCAGTCCTTGCCCTCAGATCATCAGGCACCTGGGAACCAACACGAAAACCGGGGACAGGGCGGAAATGCCCTCTCGATCCGGCGAGGTAAGCCCTAACAAAAGGGTTCGTTGGTCTTGGCTTGCCAAGATGTGTCTAGGAAGAGGCCTTCGATCCTTGCTCGCAAGTGATCGGAGTGAAATCGATTAATTACCGACCCCATGCTCATGCATATGGTCTTCGAGAAGGGGGACGGTGTCGTTTCAAGTCTAGTTGCGTCCTTGGCTATAAGCGGAATGTCTTCCGTTAACTGAGCAGCTGAAGATGAGCCGTAAACGGGCGAGTGCAAAAGAGTGTTGACCAATGTTGTCGCGTAAAGTCTTGTTCAGGTTGGTGTATGCATCCAAGTCGAGATATGCCAATGATACCACTACCCCAGGATGCCGCCGTTGGAGTAAAGTTTAGGCTTCCAGACGATCCCGAGCTCTAGTTCTCCCGCTCGGCGATCCAGTTACCCCGAGCGTGTGCTCCCCTTCTAAGCGGGAAACGGGACGAACCAAGGATAAATCGTTCCGAGGAGAGAACTAGGGGCTTATTCAACATTACACACAAGAAAGCCTGATGAAGGGTTTGTCTAGAAATGACTCCGCAGCCGTCTTTAACCAACAGTCACCAGCATAGCAAAGACCACTCTGTGGTCAAAGACCTGGCGGAAGAGGTTGACCGGCAGTAGTAGTGTAACTCCATCAGGGAACCCTGGAGCCTGTCACTTTTTAGTGCAACATCATGTCGGCTGAATCGAGACTCCGCCTGGGAGTGGGAAATCTGCTCAGCAACCGAAAAAGCCGACATGAGTTTGTTCAGAGAATATTCCAAGAGCGGATAGCAATGCGGGCCGCTGCGAGACGAGATGAAGGATAAGATCCCTAGTATGACAAGGAGGAAATCACACCTAAAAGAGGATAGCAAACCGCCCGCGGCACTCGGGGATATTCTTCGTGCGGCATATATGTGATTCCGCATACCCCAGCCTCGCTTCATAGATACCCGATGGCACTTGGGCGGAGTAAACTCCGATACCGCCTGATCTTATACCACCACCCTAGTCCATCCAAAAGGATCGTATTTCTCAAGGGGATCCGCCGCTGACACACACATGCTTGATGGTCAGCCGCAGACCAGGCACCGGGTGCTCGGGCTCTGTTGGTTGTTAGTGTCAGTTCGTGTTGGTAATAACTCACATGGCTTTCTCTGTCTGAGGTTTGACAGCGGCCTTCTGGAAGGATGGCTGATGGTGGCGCCACTCTGGCTTACCACACCAACAGACGCGCGAATTATACAGAGGATTTTAAGAGTATGCAAGGCACATGAAACTGACTTGAAAATCTTTGCTTAACATAGAATAAACATGACGAGTTGGAATAACTCGAGAGAAGCGTCGAGCGGAAGAAATCCACCGTAGTTCCGTCGTCCCGGCTCTCATTGCAGGACAAACCAGGAGCAGGGAACCAACAAAGGACCCAGATGGCATCAGCCATGTAGTGAAACATGGATACAGTCGATCCCTTCCTAAACAGCATAACCGACCGGAGGTTCACAGCTGTACGCCATGGCCTCTGCGTCCAACTCGCGTGGGCATGGAGGATGTAGAGTCTGCAGGGGAAGGGATCAGGACCTCTTTCCGCGACCAGCTAGAAGAGGGAAGCGAGGGGGCGAGACTGCAGAATCTAATCTAGATGTACCGCAAATAAGGAACCTTGCTTCCCAGGTTTGCCCTTTCGCCTCTGGCGGCTTGTTCGTGTAGGTGATCCAGACTCTTCTCGACGCACATGCGGTAGCTGGGATGACGGCCCAGGGGTTCCGAGAGAAAGTGTTGCTCGCCCTATTGGAGTATTGTGTGCGAAAACAGAGTAGAGTTCGTTACAAAAGAAAGTGGCTTGCAGCAGCATCGTCCCATCCCCTTTGATCCCACTGTTGGTGCTTGATGGTGTTTGTTGAGACTGGGGACGGAATCCTACTTTTGGCCACGACACCTCCTCCGCGTCTCGTCCTTTCTTTTTGTGTTTCCATTATCTCTCTTCGAGGCAGATTCATTGTAAACAGAGGCGTCATCTCTCTTCATGGCGATCCTCTTTGCTCGAAGACCCCCTCACGGGGATGTTACTCAACTTCCCACGACGCCTCGTCAGAGCGCGGTCGTGGTTCTCACATTCTTATTCCCAGTCATCTCCCTGGTGATCTTTTCCCTAAGAGCATATGGAAGGCTTAAAACTCGTCAGTGGGGCATTGGTAAGTAAAAAGAGATCTTCCCTGGGATTGCGTTGAAGACGTCGTGGGAATCCTCAGGGGGGAGAAAGCAAACGAGAGACTGATCGGCGGTATAGATGACTACCTCTGTGGATTTGCAACGGTAAGCTTTTGAAAAAGATCTTCGCAGACATGGGGTCAAGATCTCTAACATCACCATCAGCTATTGGCGTTGGTCATGATGGGCCCGACTTATATGTGTATGTCAAGCATTGCCGAATGTAACTGCACGACCCTCCGACTGACGATCACCAGATATTAAGCTCTCGTTTGTTGGATTCCACAACTACGAGGTTCCTCAGCCTTACGATCCCGCGCCGGGTTTATGGTGGTTCTACGTGGCCCAGATGATCTACAATCCCATCCTGGCCTTTGTCAAGGCATCCGTCCTGCTCTTTCTCCTGAGATTGGGCGGTCAGAAAAAGGCCGTGAGATGGAGCATCCACAGTTTGAACATCTTCAACCTCCTGCATGCTGTTTCAGTCTTCTTTGTGGCACTTCTGCAGTGTCTGCCGATCGAGGCAAACTGGGATTTTGCCGTCAAAGCCAATGCTGTTTGTGTCGCAAGGGAGTTCCACGTAATCGCGAGTATCCTGACAATCTTGACCGACTTTCTTGTCCTGGGTATTCCCTTTTGGATTTTCCTTGGGTTGAAGATGCCCATGGGGACAAAGGTTGCGCTGATCGGCGTTTTTATGGTTGGTCTTGTGTAAGTTGCACTCAACTTGGCCGAGCAGTTGTGAGATGGGCACTGATGGCTTCTAGCGTTGTAATCGTGGCCCTCATCCGACTTGTCGAGATCTGCAAGATCTACTACGCCTCGAAACCGACCGACGACTTCTTCTACTCCATCACAATCGTGTACTCTACCATCGAAGTCAACCTCGCAATCATCTCCGCGTCCGTCCCCGCCCTACGATATCTGGTCCGCAACTGGTTCCCTCAGCTCTTTGGGAGCTCAGCCAAGGGTAAATACGACACGAGCGGACAAATGTACTACGGTCAAGCCTCGCGCACCGGAGCTCGCACGGCGGATCATATTGGACTTAAAGACATACGTGGTTCGCGCCATCATACCGAGATTCGAAGCGAGTCCCCGACTGGATCTGAGGAGGAGATCATGACGTACAACGGAATTATCCGGACTATGGATGTTCATCAGTCTTATTCTCAGGCTGGTCCTATAACCACCAATTCGCGAGACTCGGGCAGTTTCAACATGAAGCAGCCGGTTACGACACAGTCGAGCAGTTTATAAACGTGTAATATCTGTCAAAAGCTAGAAATATATGGGAATTCGGTTCCAGCGGGTTTTGATTACAGAACTTCTATCAACTCTTAGACCATTTTTATTGGTAGTGAGGAGAGTCTTGTCAGCACCCGAGCGACGGAACTCTTTCATGTTGCCTTTCTCGGGAACAACAGTCACCACAGAGCTCGTGATCGTGGATTGAAGAAAAATTCGTGGCAACAGGCCCAAAATCCAAACCTCGGGGATCATTGGAAGCGAACTTGGGATCCTGGATGTGTAGATCCGGGGCAACGTCGAAGCGGCGTTACTTTTCCATGTCTGAGTGGCGTCTCTTATGGCCTGGAGCTCCTGGACGCGGAAAGTGCCCTTTCCCGCAACGACGACAGAGAGTTCATAGTCCTAGTGCTGGCCGATCCACTTAACGTTGAGACAATATGCGCTGGGTCTTCTTCTCGATGAACTTGATCTATGTTTGTGCTAAGCATCCCTCCACATCTTTTGGCTCAACTGGCTCCTGCGGGACGGTTCCCTCTCAAAAAAAAAAAAAAAAAAAAAACCCCTCTCTTTACCGTCATAGAGATGTTCCCAGCCTACTCTTCTAGGCCGTCGCCCTGGCACAAAAGGGATATGGTCTTCTTGAGATCCTTTGACAGCACATGGGTCACTGGTCCTTCAAGCCTCACTGGCTGATGCTGGGTGTTCGGATCTGGTGAACAAGCTCCCCAGCACGCTCGAGTGCTTCAGCCCTGATGACAGACCAGGTGGAAACCTCCTCAATGGAGGAATTTTCAATTTCAACTGACTCTGTCGTCTCGCGATCATGCTCCCCTTTCTTGTTGGGCAGGGAGGCGTCTGTGAATGTTGGACTTGGGTGACCAGACACATGAAACTCACAAGACGTCGACATTAGTGGAGGATATCCGGGCTAGAATTCTCCAGGCTGGTTTCGTCGATTGCATCTTTCGATAGAACGCGCTGGCGATAGTAGAGATTATTTATTGTCTTGGAACAGACCCTTCTTTGGATTTCTAGACTGATCTATGTTAGAATGCGGTCGACAGGCACTCCCCGGTCGTCGTGAACTCTGCGCCATGATCTTAGCGGTCATAATCAAGGGCACCGGGAATTCTTAAAGAGATTATGGTAAACCTTGAGCTACTTTGGGCCAAGTTACGAGCCGCCCCCATCCAAGTCACTCACTCAAATCATAGATATCTCCGAGTCCTTTATGCCAAGTTGTCACTTCCGCAAGCCAACTCTCCATCAGGGTCAGACTGTTGCTGAATAGCTTCAAGCAGCCACTCAATTGTAGAAAGACCTGAGATATCAAAGACCCCCTTCCCAGCTTTGAGTCGACTAGTCAACCGATGCTCAGACGTGATAAGTCATGACCCTCGCATTGCAGGGAAGCACTCCCTACACAGCCATTTGGCGGGAGCTCTCATCCACGCTGCCGATTTGGCCTTCGACCTGAGATGGGCAAAGCTCTTTGACCAGATATTCGAGCTAGATGGAACGGCATGGCCATGAAACGAATTTCTCGTCGCTCTAGGGGGCGGCGTCAAAGAAGAAGGCTACCTTGAGCCCATTGTGTCCCATTATGACCCCGACAGATTTGTCAAACCAACCCTCTTTTAACAGGCCAAGTGGACGACACGGATACTTGCACCATCCCTAGGCGGCAACGTCTTTCAGGCTTGGATGGTATTTATTTCTGCCTAAGTTGGCTGTTTGCATGCGTGTCATAGGGCACCACTCTTTCGTCTCAAGCTAGAGGATCATCTCCAAGGCTGAGCTGGTTCTGCTGCTGAGTATAACTCTGCTTCTGCTGCTGGGTTGCTTGGTCTATTCCTTGGGTACAAAACAAAATAGAAAAAGATTTCGACATCCTCAACCTGGCAATAACCGAGTTCCGGAAAGGACCGTCCTTGCATAAACACTCAGCCACAGGAGCGTCGAGGCACAAGATAAACATATCATCGCCTCTTCAAGTCTATACTTCATATCATGCTATCAGATGCTTGTCTATAGTGCAGACAACCATCGCCACTCTCCCTTAAAGCGGACCAACATGTATTGACTCCGTGGAATGCTTTTCGATCGTCCAAACCGGACCTATCCTCGTGAACATGACAAAGAATTTCATTACGTGACCCCTCGCCCTGACCAGTTTTCTACCGAGATACAAGCAAATCACTCCCTTGCAAAATCCTGCAAAGAAAGAGAAGCTCCCTAACCGAGCACCTCCTCGCTCTCCTCGAGCACCTCCTCCACAATCTCCTCGATCACCCGATCCGCCTCCGATGTTGTACCCTCCAGGCTCTTTGTGTAGGCCTCTAGCAAAGGAGCATGGGGATCCTTTGGTAGGCCGAGCACCTCACGCTCTTCCAATGTGTCGGCCTCGACCTCCTCGCGCCAGTTGTACCACTCCTGGAGCATGGTGCGGCGGGCCTCCACCACGGCCAAATCGGCAGACGCGCCACGGTCAGCGTCTTCTTGTTCAAAGACGCGGCTGTACTCTCGGAGGTTCTTGCGGACGGCCTTCTGCTCCTCCTTGGTAAGCATGGTCGCCGGCCGGGGGCGCCACGAGAACTGCTTGAACTTCTCAAGGGGCTCTTCTCGCAAAGCCTCACCCTTGAAGTCGTAGATGTGATAGCCGTTTTCCATCTGAAATACGTTAGCATACTGCTCGTCATTATAAAAAGGTGAACCTGTCTTACCGAGTGCTTCCATGCAGAAGCCCAGGTGGCGACGAATCGACCTGAAGGGTCCCACTCGACGTCTGTCACACCGTAGTGGTCGGCGGTGTTCATGTGCTGGAGGTTGGCGGTGAGGTCCTTCTCGGCCTCGGGCTTCTCGCCCTCAAAGTCGAGATCGAAAAAGTCAAGGTCGGAGCTCTGCTGGTTCGCAATGGTGGCAATAACAACAAAGCGACCTCGAGGTGACCAGTAGATGGCGTTGCTGTTCTTCTTGTCAAGCGTTCGGAGGTGCTTGAAGTTGCCCACGTGCTGACCCTTGGCCTTCTCAGGACAGAAGAAGGAAACGGCAGTCTTGGGAGGGACGGCGGTGACACCCACGGGCTCGGTTGTGGTGATGATGGAGAAGCGGTCACCCTTGGGCTCCCAAGCAAAGTTAATGACGGTGTCCTTGATGGTGTCGACAACCTCAACGGGGACACCCTTCTCCTTGACGCGGAAGATCTCAAGAGTGGTGGCCTGAGACTTCTTGGACTTGGAGTGTCGGTCGACCTTGACACAGAGGTAGGCGGCCTCAGATTGCCAGTGAAGCTTGGCGTCGCTGACACTGAAGAGGTTGAGGGATCGGACGACCTGTTTTGAGGGAATGCTCATCAATCCGACCTTGGCGGGGTTGCTGCCAATCTCAGGTGTCCAGTAGCAGAACAGCTGCTCGTAAGTCTTGACGCCGTCGCGCTTGGGAGTCGCGGGGGCCCAGTCAAAGTCCATAACACCTTCAATCTTGATCGAGGTCTTGTCGAGGAGGTTCATGCGGGGGAGCTCGTAGACGGAGATGGACTGACCCTGGGTCAACCGGGCGACGTACTTGTCATCGGCGGACCACTTGAAAGCAGGCCACTGCATCTTGGGTGGCGGCTTGCCCTCCTCGCCCTTGGGGGCATCGAGGTTGGCAAAGGATCGGAGAGGCGTAGCAGTGGCAATATCCCAGATGACATAGTTCTTGCCGTGGTCGTCAATCGAGAGTGCGGGGTGGCCCTCGTCAGGAATCGAGATAGGGCGGTTAGACCAGGTCACGATGTACTTCTCACCGGGAGAGAAGGCGACGAGGTTGACGAAAGGGTGGGCAAATCGGGCTTGTCGAGACCAGGACTGTCCGCCCCAGAGCTGAACACCTTGAGCGTGGACAGAGGTCAGGTAGGTACCGAGAGGAGACCACTGAACAAAGGTCTCAGTCCAGTGTTGTCGCTCGACGATGTTCTCTGGCTGGTCCTTCTCGTTGTTCCAGTAGACACCGACGCTCTCGCCTTTGTACATAACAAACTGATCACGCCTCGGCCGGAAGGATCCTTGAGGAACCATCGGAGATGCTCCTTCTCGGTGAACTCGTCAATGTGGGGGGGTTGGTAGGTCTCGTCAACTCGGCCTTCTCGTCCATATCGCTCGATGTCGGTGAACTTGTTGACGCGCAGGGTGTGCTTCTTATCGAGGGGGACCAGGTCGAGCTGGCGAGTGGCGGCGGCAGCCTCAGCGGGCGAAGAGTACTCAACAAAAGCAAACCTTGACAGAGGGTCAGCATCAAGTCGTCGACCAGCGTCCAGCCAGAACCAAGACCACCTACCGAAGAGACTTTCCGTTGTCGCCCATGGGCATGTGAACCAGATCCTCCCGTGTCTTGCCAACTGTGTTGAGCTTCTTCAACAAGAACTTGACGAGCTTGGGCTTCTGATCCTCTGTGACCTCGGGAAGGCCGTCGATGACGACGAAGCTGTCGTAGCCTTGCTCAAGCTGCACCTCAAATCTCTCTCGCAGATCGGAAATATCAATGTCATCCTCGTTGAACTCGTCATCGTCGAGATCGGCATCGCGGAGGTGGTCGAAGGAGGGCGCCATGATGGGCGATTTTGGTGGGTTGTTGGAGGGGTGCAAGAAAAAAATGCCCCGCTCTCAGTCGTTTCTGAATGTTTTTCGAGGGTTTTGGAGGGCTCGGGCACCGGGCACGAGGGAAGCAGCAAGACCTATCTGCGCGCGAGAGATATGGCCTTAAAAAGACACGCAGGGTATAAGTTTGACCGCGGAGAGCGTCGCTCGGGAACGTGCGGAGTCTTGATGTTGCGGGTGCCAACCTGGTGCAGCATAAATTTGGTGTTCGTTTCTTCCCACAAAGTGTGCGCCGTCGGAGAAGCGATCTTCCTCCGCCGACGATACTCCGACCGCGGGGCAAGTCACGTGGGGGTTCGAGTGGCCCCTTGGTTGGAGGGGCTTGGTGTTTCCATGCCCGCCCATGCTTAGCTGGGAGCTCCAGATAAAAAAAAGGCTGCAACGTCTACCCCAAGGCTGAAGCATTCGACGTTGACGACGACGACAACCCATTTACGTTCCTAACAGGTTTCGCCGTGTTTATAGTCGGATTGCCTGCCCGTCATGGTGAGTATCCGCCTTGTCCGCTTGAAAGCTCCAAGAGCTTCGTGAGGTGGACGAACTCCATGTGCTAACATGCCCCTCCTAGTCTTTCCAACCAACCCAGATTTTTGAGGAGGGCACCACCGAGGAGAAGGGCGAGAATGCGCGTCTCGCTGCCTTTGTGGGCGCCATCGCCGTCGGTGATCTTGTGAAGAGCACTCTTGGTCCCAAGGGTATGGACAAGATCCTTCAGTCAGCGTATGTTGCGCCAACCTTCTGCCTACACACCCCCTTTTGACACCATGTTAGCTCCACCGCCGAAATCATGGTCACCAACGACGGTGCCACCATCCTCAAGTCGATCGCCCTCGATAACGCCGCCGCAAAGGTTCTGGTCAACATTTCAAAGGTTCAGGATGACGAAGTGGGCGATGGAACCACTTCGGTTGCTGTTCTTGCCGCCGAGTTGCTGAGGGAGGCGGAGAAGCTGGTTGACAAGAAGATCCACCCCCAGACCATCATCGAGGGTTACCGGATAGCCAGCCAGGCTGCGCTCAAGGCGCTCGAGGAGTCGGCAGTCGACCACAGCAAGAGCCCCGAGGCTTTCAGAAACGACCTTCTCGCGATCGCCCGAACAACCCTCAGCTCCAAGGTCCTTGCCCAGGACCGGGATCAGTTCGCCCAGTTGGCTGTCGATGCCGTTCTCCGACTCAAGACCACCGACCTCAACCACATTCAGATCATCAAGAAGAGCGGAGGAAAGCTTAGCGACTCATACCTCGACGAGGGTTTCATCCTCGACAAGAAGATTGGTGTCAACCAGCCCAAGCGGCTGGAGAAGGCCAAGATCCTGGTGGCCAACACCTCCATGGATACCGACAAGGTCAAGATCTTTGGCGCGCGCGTCAAGGTTGGCTCAACAAGCAAGCTGGCCGAGTTGGAAAAGGCTGAGAAGGAGAAGATGAAGGCCAAGGTGGAGAAGATCAAGGCACACGGCATTAACTGCTTCATCAACCGACAACTTATCTACAACTGGCCCGAGCAGCTTTTCACTGATGCCGGCATCATGTCGATCGAGCACGCCGACTTTGATGGTATTGAGCGCCTGGCTCTGGTGACTGGCGGTGAGATCGCCTCGACATTCGACCACCCTGATCAGGTCAAGCTTGGTCACTGCGACGTGATTGAGGAGGTTATCATTGGTGAGGATACTCTTATCAAGTTCTCGGGCGTGTCAGCAGGTGAGGCTTGCACGATCGTGCTTCGGGGTGCCACAGAACAGCTACTCGATGAGGCTGAGCGAAGTCTGCACGATGCCCTGGCCGTCCTGTCCCAGACTGTCAAGGAGCCCCGGACTACTCTGGGCGGTGGTTGTGCCGAGATGCTCATGGCCAAGGCTGTGGAGGGTGCTGCTACCCGTGTTGAGGGCAAGCGACAACTGGCTGTCTCCAGCTTCGCCATCGCTCTGCGACAACTACCTACTATCCTGGCCGACAACGCTGGTCTCGACTCTGGTGACCTTGTCGCTAGATTGCGCAAGGCCCTTTACGATGGTCTCACCACCTACGGTCTTGACTTGATGACCCCCGGTGGCGGCATTGCTGATATGCGGGATCTCGGTGTTATTGAGAGCTACAAGCTGAAGAAGGCTGTGGTGTCCTCCGCCAGCGAGGCTGCAGAGGTAAGATACGGTCACTGTTTATATTGCGAAGACACTGCTAACAATCCCACCCAGCTCCTCCTCCGAGTTGACGATATCATCCGAGCAGCTCCTCGTCGACGAGAACGCATGTAAACCATGCTCGAGTAGCTGGTGAGGACGAGTCATTTGTGCATGGACCATGATGATCTGTAATGATACCATAGATGCGGCGGCGGCATGGAAATACAAAAAAGGACCATCGTGAGAGAGCGCTTTGCCCTATGATGAGCCTTGCCTTGAATGATCTGTCTCTATCTGCCTAATCTGAAGTGACTGTCGAATAATGCTTTTGATGGTATGACGTCTTTGTTCCCATTTGGGAGGATTATTCTGATGTGCCAGTGTCAACAGCTGGCAGCCCCTGATGGGCAATATCTCCACCAACCTCACTTTCTTCTCGCTTTATTATTCCCAATTGGGTGGTTTATTGGCCTGCTCTCTGTCCAAAAGTGGATATCTTATTGTTCCTGTTTGTGTCCGTTCATTCACCTGTCGTTCAGCTCAGGGTTTCTTTCTGCCTTAAGGTACGCCATTCATTCACCTCACCTTTCATCTTCAACACCATCGTGGCATTCCTGCAACGCACATTATCCTGCCATCGCTCTCGATAATTTGCGAATTTGCCTCGTTTCTACATCCTCTCACATCTTCTGACATCCTCTCTCATCCTTTCTCATCCTCCCACATCTTCAATCATCATACTCAGTTCTCGCCGCTGCGCAAGGCATCAGCCTCAATCTCCGATACCCCTTCGAACCGCGTCTCTTCATCGTCCCTGAGCGAAAGTGAAGATATCGTGACGATGGGGCAACGAAAGATAACCGACATGTTCTCCTCTTCGCCACCCAAGGAGCCTTCGGGCCAGGAGTCGACCACCCGTAACCAGCAGCCAACAACGTCCTCGTGTATCGGCGCGAATGTATCGCAGCCCAACCCCTCTGGTAAGTGTCCCTCACAGCTCAGATTTGATGTAGCTTTCGATTGACTCTCTGCACAGAACAAATGTTGAGCGTTGAACCCCAGCTCACCCCTTCCCGAGCGACCCAGCTGGCTCAGGCTGGCTCTCCCAACACCCCTTTCGGCATCTCGTCCGATTCTGAAAGCTCCGAGTCCGATTTCTGCGAGATTCAGAATGTTCAACCTTCTCCCAACAGAAAGCGTACGCTCCCTACGGCGGATCAGCGAGTTCAGCCCAGCAAGAAGGCAAAGACCAAGCAAGCCCCTTCCGAGACTTCTGCCGTCAAGTTTCTCCCCCAGCCGGGCAACAGCTCCGACTGCTTCATTGAAAAGGTTCTTCCTTCGCCAAAGCGACGCCAGCAAACACAACCTCAATCCAACAACAAGAGAAGACGCATCGACCATGCCGGCAACGCTTCAGCTCTTGTCAGCGAAGAGAACGGCCACGGCCAGGACTCTGAGTGCGAGATTGTCTTCGTCAAACCATCTCCCAACCGCCTGTCCTTGACCATGCTCACTTCTACCGACAGCGATGCTGATGATGAGCGCCCAACCGATGCCAAGTCCCGGGTCACAAGAAAGATCGCGACCCCAAAGGGACGTGCTCTTCCTCTGAAGCCAACCGACAACTGTCCTGCGACGAAGGAACCGGCTGCCATGCCCTCTTCCGTCCCCAGCCAAGTCGATCAGAGCATCGTCATTGATCTCTCCCAGCTGATCACCTCTGATTCCGACTCGTCTGCCGTTGAGACTTCGCGCTCTACAGCTCACGTCACCCAGGCTCTTCCCGGGCAGGGAGAACCCACTGCTCAGAGCAACCAGCCTGAACAAAGCGCGACCAACCATAGCACCGCGACGGAGCTTGCCCAGTCTCCTGAGAACTCCCAGCCTCAGCACCAGTCGGACCCTGAGTCGGAGGACATCATGAGCACACTGATCGACTATCTTGATAGTCAGCTCGAGGAGATGAAGAAGGAGAAGGAACCTTCGCCAAGCTCTGATGACAACGAGCCATCCGTCGCCGCCGCCGAGCCCAACGTTGAGCCAGAGGACTCTCGCCCGATCAAGGAGGAGATCGATTCTAGTGCCGAAGGCTCTGAAACTGATTATGATGATGAGCAACACGATGATGAGGACGGTAATGACCATGACGAGGATGGTGATGGCCATGATGATGAGGATAACCCTACCCTCATCAAGATGGAGGACGCCGCCGACTCTGATTCTTCTTCTTCCGGACTCTTCATGTCATCTCCACCTGTTTCATACCAGCTCCCGCCTACTGAGGAAGACTCCCCGAAGTCAGTCAAGAAGGAGCCAGTCACTGATTCCGAAGACGAGTCTAGCACCGGGGATTTCAATGATGAGACGCTCAACACCTCGGTCTCCAGCTTCAACGCGCGACTTGCTGCATCGTACAAGCTTCAGCCCGTGTACAGTGGCGACAAGCTCTCCGAGACCAACGAGCCCGGCACTCCTGGATCTTTCCAGCCTCACCACCGGGACTCACTCGTCGGCCTCAAGAGCATTCTCAAGAGACCCACGACGTCTCCGGCGCGCGCCAGTGGCGACGACACCGAGTATCCCTCTTCCCCTAACATCTCGCCACCTTCACGATTCAGACATGTCAGTTCGTCCCCAACTGAGCGCATCCAGGGCAGCAAGAAGCAAGCCAAGGCTCTTCGGCCCTCTGCTCGCAAGGTTTCATAGAATGGAACTCGAACAGGACCAACCCGGCACCGAAAGTCTCCTGTGTCGAAGTTTGCAGCGGTCGCCAACGTTATCAAGAAGAAAGTACCTTCGACGGTTTTTGTTCGAGCCAGAAGCTGGCTTCCCCCTCAGCCCATCACCAAGCGAGCCAAGACTCCCTCCCCAAAGCGGCTTCGGGGATGGAGACTGCAGAGTGAGTAGAACGGAGTCCCCAGAAAACAACTTGCGCTGACACTGAATCCAGAGAAACAATTGATCCCGTTGGTCCCGATCCCGCCAGCCAGTCTGGAACGTGACAGTGATGATTCAACCTCGGGCCAGGAGACTCCTTCGAAGCCCCCTACCAAGCGACCTACCGCTACAGTGCAACAGCCTACTCAAGCTGTCACTCACAAGACATCGAACGTTGAAGCATCCGGGGACGAGCAGAAGAAGACACCCGAGAAGACTCAGAAGAAGACAGCTGAGAAAAAGCAACTCAAGCCGATCACCCACAGCAGCTTGGTCAAACCACCCCGAGAGATCAAGCCAGCGATCATCCGAGACGGTGTTTCGGAGCACGCAATCAAGCCAACGGTCGCACGCTTCGAGAAGAAGATGGCCGAAGGCAAAGGGTTCACCTACAACAAAACGGACAAGTCCAACACCAAGTACAACTGGAAGGTCGACTGGGGCACGCCTGTTCCTCAGACGGAGCGCATTTCGCGAGCCTTGGCCTTGGAACTGGAGGAACGAGGCGTCAAGACCGATCAGCAATACGCCAACTTTTGGTACAACCTCACGATGAAGTACTCCAAGCTCGCCGGTTCACCTGTGCCGCTCTTCACTGCCAAGAAGAAGGCCCTCGAGGACGTTGTCGAGGAGGCATTGCAGAACGAGAAGCGCAACAAGCGAAAGGCGCGCAAGGCAGAGAAGAAGAAAAAGGAGCAAGAGGAGAAGAAGAAGCAGCCTCAAGGAATCGAGGCGCTCCTCCTCCAGGGAGCCAACGAGACTGACAAGGAGAGCGACTCGGATGAGTCCGTTGACATGGAGGCTCTCGTCGCCAAGATGAAAGCCGACGAGAAGAAGCAGCGTATGCTGACTGGGGTTGGAACGAGCCTCGGATATCTGAAGAAGTGAACAAGTTTGGAGGCACGGGGATATGGATCATGTACCGTGAGCAAAGGATGGATTAAGTCACCATGGAAGATGTTTTGGAAGGGATGATACATGTACTGGCCAAGTACACCCTTGCTGGCCAAGGGAACCAAGGTCCTTATATGAGACAGAGGCTCAAGGGCCATTGTTGTTAGTTCGAGTCCGTATGCGCAGAGGCCAGAGGGAGGCTCGTAGGGCTCACAATAAAATACGATAAAATGGACCCCCGAGATTGCTTGTTTACAATGCCAAGTTTCCCCCATCAAAGACTTGATCAAGATGGACAATGGACGACGTGAGGCGTGATTGGTCGAGGTTGGTTATTAGCCGCGCATATGCGGCCGAGATTACGAGCGACAGGGGGGCCGGGGATGGTGTTGACACTGTACAAGCCATATTGTAGGCGTAAGCTTACACAGTGAATCTCAAAGAGAGACTGTGTGACCCTCCTGCTTCCCCGATAAGGTCATGCCACACCACAACCAAGGATGCCACACGGCACAGAACTTGAGCAGCTGCTAGCGGAGATTGTACCTGGGGGAACTTTTGCATGGAGAGAAGAGAATCAATGTTGACAGGACTTTATCAGTACAGACAAAGGAACATGTCATATCATCCAAGGCATCATCTACCAGCTCTCTTCTTAATCGCCATTGACTTTGCCGCAAGAAATAATTAAACATCAAGACTCGTCACCCAATAGGCGGGGACAAGACACACTAACAGTAGCGCCAAAAAGCCATGCCATCAAAGATAAGTCACTCCGCATCTATTTTTGTATGCGGAGATACAAGCCTTTGATCCTTTTTTCTACTACCTATGTACCCGCATGCTGCGGGTGGGCGTTGGATCAATCACCTCCTTTGCGTTGGCGTGCGTCTCCCGCTCAAGGTCTCCTTTGCGATCGTCATCCACTTCCCGGTTTAAACCTGCCTCTTGCTTGTTGCTTTCGCGGTTTTTCCTTGATCTCGCTCGTTTCATTCTCTTTTCTTGGTCATCCCTTCTGCTTATTTGCTGACAGCAACTCTCGCTTCTTTCTTCACCTCTAACTAAACCCCCCAAATCACTCTACCTTTCTTGTTTAATCTCCCTCTATTTGGGACACGAAACCTTCGCCCGGCGCCTAATTTAATATCTCCTTATCCCGGCCGGCGACCGCTAGACGCCCTCTGGGGTTGCGAAAAACCCCATCTCCCGTGCCTCCCTGTCGTTCGTTATGGGAGTGCCCCTCTGAACTCGTCGACCCCAGTCCATCGTTGATCGATTGAGTTATACCGCTCTTCCCGGCATAAGAGCCTTCAATCTCGGGCCCGCCCCTTTCGCTTCGCACCCTCGCTTCCTCATCTCCCTTTTTCGCTCCAGACCTGCCTAGTACAGTCTCTCCTGGCCCGGTCGTTTGGGTGTGGACTCGAACCCTGGCAATCTTGAAACCGCTCCTTCAGCCCCATACTCAGCATAGCAACACCGACACAGCTGGACCCAAGCATAGCCCAGCTCGGTCAATCCGAACAAAAACAGAGGCGAGGCCGCCCGACAGAGGGAGCCAAACGACGTCAACCGCATCCACGAGACGCAAGTCGAGACGAGCCCCCCGAGCGTGATAGACGGCCGATCAACAGACGAAGACACCATCCGAGTTTAGATCGCCCACCAATTCGCAGCGCAGGCAAGGAGAGAGTCTTTCTCGTCCATACAAACTCTTGCTTGCCCCCTGCGATGCGACAATGATCCGCACCCTCGATATCGGCAGTGTTCTCCCCAGCCCCGACTCTCCGCCAGGGATGACAGCCTCCAAGAGCTCCAAATCGTCATCTTTCCAGTCCTTCAGCAGTGATGATGGCAGTGTTTTGGCCGACGTTGGTCATTTCGAAGAGATTGGACTCGATGACGACACCGTAACCCTCAAGAGTCCATCCCAGGTCGACATCCGTCCCAGTCATCCCAAAGCACCTTCGAGTCGAACTCTTGCAGCGGGAAGAACCGCTTCCAAAGCTCGACCGCCATTTCCGAGTCTCCAGACCAATGTTTACACCACCAACCCGCGCAGCACCAATTTGAGCTCATTGACAGAGCCCCCCTCGGCCACGCGCTCCAAGCAGTTGACCAGTCCATCCTCTGCCTCTCTCCCCTTTCCTCGACGACACCGAAGTCCCAGCCCTGGGTATTCCCTCAACCCGAGAGATCCGAGTCTCCCCCCAAAGCCCCGCCGAGGCAGCTGGCAGACGGGCCGCGAGCGCAAGTCGTTTACCGATCTCGAGCGAGAATGCGACGAGGATGATGGCGATGATATCCCCGATGGTCTGGTCCTCGACAATGTGCCTCTCTCTCCTCGTCCACCTCAGGAGCGCACGCCCAGTCGTCCGTCTTCAGTATCGCCCTCTCCCGACCGAGCCCCTAAGGAACGCGTTCGAAGCATTGGTAATGGAACGCCCGCTGTTGCTCAAGCGCAAGGGTCTCTTCGATCGCCAACCTGGAAGACCGATGGAGCTCCTAGAAGCCCAGTCAAGGGTCGGGCACACAGCTGGAACGCGGCGCTCGCGGACCTGAATGCCGAGGCCAAGACTCTGACGGAAAAGCTCGAGGAACATGCTGGGGAGATGGAAGAACAGCAGGCAAAGCGTCCTGCAGGTCAACGCCCCAACACATGGAACTCGTCTCGAAGATCTGTCGATACCTCATATGACAAGAAGCAGCGCATAAAATCCACGCCCGAGCTGCCGCCTCTCCGCAAGTCCAACATCATGATTGACCCTCTACCCATCTCCAAGGAGAAGGAAGCCGTTCTCAGCCGAACGCGTCCCTCTTGGCTGCCGCCCAAGGATCCAGCAGAGGAGCGCCGACATCTCAAGGAGTATCAGAAAATGATGGCAGCGAGCGCCAAGGCTGATGAGCGACGTGAAGCCTCCCGCAGAGCCAAGATCGAAGGGCGGGACAGCGCTGCCGACAACCTGATGCACATCTGGGAGAAGGATGTCATACCACGCTGGAACGACGCCATTCGAGAACGCAGGACAAGAGAACTGTGGTGGAAGGGCATTGCACCTCGCAGCAGAGGAGCCGTCTGGACGCGAGCGATCGGCAACGAGCTGGGTCTGTCAGAAGCCTCTTTCCAGGCAGCTCTTGCGAGAGCCCAAGAGGTGGAGGCCAGAGTCAAAGACGACAAGGGCGATGCCGAGGATGTGAAGAGAGCAAAGTGGTTTCAAGAAATTCGAAAGGACGCAGCCAACAAGACGTGGGAGGACCTCCGCATCTTCGAAGTGGAGGGGCCTCTGCACCAGAGTCTTGTCGACGTACTGAGCGCGTATGCCATGTACAGGAGTGACATTGGCTACGTCCGGGGTTGTAATGTGAGTATGACAAGCCACTGTGTGCCACCTGAGATGCTAACCAAGTCCGTCAGACAATCGCCGCGTTGCTCCTCCTGAACCTGCCCGACGCTGGGTCTGCATTCGTCGCACTCGCCAATGTTCTCAACCGCCCACTACCTCTATCATTCTACGCCTGTGACCTTGGCGCACAAGCTTCAGCGTTCAACCTTGTGCTGCAGACGCTATCTCTGAAGTCGGCCCCTCTGCACGAACACCTCACCAAGAAGGTCCAAGACGTCAACCTGGAGGAGTCCTTATCGTCAATCTTGACTGGAATGTTTACGGGACATCTCGCCATTGACGAAGCAGCGCGATTATGGGATGTATATGTCTTTGAAGGCGACGCGCTCCTCATCCGTGCCGCCGTGGCTTTGTTACTCAGCAGAGAGATGACTCTTCTCGGCGCAAAGACAGCCGACGAGATCAAGACGATCCTATCCGAGAGGAACGCCAAGGTGTCATCAGTAAGGGTTGCTGGTGAGGTCGGCGCCGAGGACAAGTTCATGATCTCAGTCCGCGAAGCCGGCAAAGCCTAGTGATTTATTGATGGGGACAAAGACAAAGATGGCTGAGACTCACGTCTCAACATGTACATTTTGGAAATAGATGGGGACATACGCGGCTCCATTTTCACGGCGTTTTCTACACGGGGTGGTGGCATTTTGGACATATGGGGTGGAGCGAACATTGCGGAGGACATTTTTCTGGATGTCTGGGGATGACAACAGCCTGTGGGAGGCTCATAGAGCGGTTCTTATCTTCGTAATTACCGTCGTCCACGAATTGGATAGACGAGGTTCTGAATTATATGATTTTGATGATCAGTAGTTGATTCTGGAAATACTTGGGGTGAAGTGTGACCTGGCAACTCCACAACGTTGGAGCTTTGGGTGCCAGATTAACACAAACAAACAACCTACAGATTCAACAAAGTCTGGGTTTGGTGCTTGAGGAGAGTTGGCGATGATTCCTGTAGTCCGAAGTCGGTCTGAAGCGTGGGGCAGTCCGGGCCGACGTCAGAGCTGAGTGCAGGGTAAGCCCAGAGTACTGAAAACAGTTGATCCATGATAGCATCCTGCTTCAAGAGGTGAGGTTTAAAAATGTTGGAAACTGTTGGTTTGAAGTGATGCCTTGTAGTTCTTTTTTACTTATAGGGGCAGTTGGCATCATGACATGAGTCTACTATGTAGGCCGTTGGATAAGGGCGCAGACTCATGATACGCAGATTTAAGTACAAAATGTAGAAAGTATAATGAAATGAATCCTGATTGATACTCATTGAGAGCAGAGGTATCTCATCAAGGCAGAGGGGAAAAAACTCTCAGACGATGCAAATATCCTACTTCAAGTCATGTCCAGCAAGCATCTATCCTTTTGGCCTCGCCAGATTAAGTCAATCATTGGTGCCATGATAATAGTCACCTCCGTCACCCTAACACTACAATTGACGCAATTCCTTTCAGCCACCAGCGAGTACCTCGGCTCTTTATGTCGTATCAATTCGTGTCAATCCAAGACATCAAGCTATGGCGTGGCAACATGCATTAGCATGACACTGTGAAACCACCAACAGCAGCAACCTCTTCCTTCTCTGTTTCACGCTCCGGCCATGTTGGCCCAGCCTCATCACGTGATCACCACCAACTTCTGACCCCTCACCGCTTACCACCAGTTCTGAGGGAGCAGACAAAAACATCCAAACACCGCCGCCCAACAATTCTCTCCACCTCACTTATACGAGAGGCCCAACCCGCCCACTATTAGCTGGTGCCCCAGCCTCGCCCGCGCACTCAAAGATGCCGTCCGGATACAAACATGGAGACACCCCCAAAAAGGCCATGGTGAGGGGAACCATCTCGTACCTCGAGTCCCAGGGCCTGCCCGTCAACAAGTCTGCCATCTTCCGCCACTTTGACCTCTCGCGCTCCCAGGGCTACGCCGCCCTCAACATCCCTGCCTCTAAGCGCAATGACCCCGAATGGGAGGAGACACGTGGGAGGCCCCTCAAGATCTCCGAGGATGACCAGCAGAAGATGGAGAAGATCCTGTGGGATGAGCGCTATGTCAACGTCAACCTGAACTGGCACGGCTTGGCCAAGGAGGCTGGTGTTGAGGTCGACGTGAACCCGAGGACCCTGCACCGGACCATGGGCACGCTTGGATACCGGAGATGCCTGGCATGCTCTAGGACCTGGGTGCACAAGAAGGCGAGGGAGAAGAGGGTGGAGTACGCCAGACGGATGCTCGAGGCGTATCCTCAGTCTCAGGACTGGAGACCCATCCGCTTCAGCCTCGAGCTTCACTTTGGCTTTGGTCTCGACGGCAAGATGCGGCTGATTCCACGACCCGGTGAGAGATTCTGCGCACCGTGCTCAGAGACGCCCGAGGCTGAATGGCCGCGCGATCTCAGAAAGGCTCACGTATGGGTTGCAGTGGGATACGGCTTCAAGAGCGAACCGGTCTTTTACGAAGAATCCACCAACCCCAACTGCACCGGTATCATGACCATGACGGAGTACAAGGACCACATCCTCGAAAAGACGGTCAAACCGTGGCTCGCCAACACGGGTTCGCAGAGCTTCATTCTTGAGGAGGACAGCGAGGCATTCGCACACGGCGCTGCGAGCAAGGTCAACCCGGTACAACAGTGGAAAGACGAGCACGGCTTACGATACTACTTTAGCTGTGGTGACAGCCCGGATCTGAACCCTTTGGACTCACTCTGGCCGGCACGCAAACAGTGGACTCTCGACGCGCCCAAGGACTGGGAAGACGAGACGTTGCAGAAGATGGTGCGTGACGCATGGGCGTCGTTTGAGATGGAGAGGGTCAACATGTGGGTTGATTTCATGCCGCAGCGTCTGAGGCAGGTGATTGAAGGTGACGGGGGACTGATTCCATGGTGATGGGTGGTTTAAGAGGGGTGTTTGGGAGTTTTATATGATTCTGGCGTATATATGATTGGCATGGTGTGTTATGATAAGAAAACTCGATGACTGGGACGAAGGGATGTTTGATACTCTATTCTTACGGATTATAAGTAAAATGAAAAACTCATAGTTTATCTACTACATGTTGTAGCTTCTGAGTTGCGAGAGTGACTGGTGGTGATGGTGCCCCTTTGCACGACGAACCTTGAGACAGGCAGTCACTTTACAGCCAACAGCCCAGTTTTTAAAAAGTAGCAACACAAAAAGGATTATTGAGCATGATTGGTAAATGGTAGAGGGGTGGTGTTTCTATTGTTTTTGGGTGGTGGAAAGAGTGCAACATGTTTATCTTGAGGTCGCAACAAACACTGGGGAATCAACCGTTGATCGTACCAGGGCCTGATTACCTCTGGCCACTGAATCGAGCCTTCAAGTGGAATTTAAACGTATCTAGAAGCTCTGTAGATACTTACAGACAGACATTGGATTCCTTCGCAGTGGGGAATTACAGCCGAGTTCCATCTCAGGGGCCTAGTACTGGATGTCCGCGCAAACTCGGCGATATGACGTCTAGATCACTACCTGCCAGATGCCCTATGACGGGGATTGAAAATAAAGAGACTTTGTTTTCCCTTGGAATAAAGATCTAGTCAGATTAACGGTTCTTTGATAAGGATTCTATGAAATGGATCGATACTCTAGGCTGGTGAGGTGGATGCATGGAGCTTTGTTTGTTCTCCAGTGCGAGGCAGCTGCAAGAGATCCATATTGACAGTGATTCACTGTCGACAAATACTCCGCAGCAAGCGGGTAAATTTAAAAACATTTGTTTTTTCTTCCGTTGAGAAAAAAAATCCTTCTCTAACACTCTTTGATTCACTGACATCTTGGCTTCTTGATCACATACCAACCCTCCCGAGATACACAAGATGAAGACTCCCAAGTCGAAGAAGAAGAAGAACAAGAAGGCCAAGGAGGCCTTCGAGGATATCGATACCATCGATCTTACCAGCTCTCCTGCGCCTTCTTCTGCTGCAGACTCGTCACCCTCGGCTCGTCCCGATGCGTACTCTGTTCCCAACTCCCCGGCCAAAAGCGCCGTCGACAAGGCAGCTATGCCTCCTCCTACTAGCCGTCCCGGTGAAAAGAGCGTAAGTTGACTGCCCATATCCCTTGAGTTGAAGCCCCCGAGAGTCCGGACCGGACCACTGACGATTCACAGGCTTCTCAGCCCAAGGCCCCTCGGGACCCAAACGCAGACTGGAGACGAGCTGGCACTGGTGTCCACGACGATTACCTGACTAAATCAAAGGGCAACTTTCGCCACAGGTCTCTGAGACGTGACTCCGGCATGGCAGTCGAGACTCCTCAAGGAATAAGAAAGGAGAAGGAACTGCGTATTCAGCAGGGACGCTGGTCATACAACCCGTCCCAAGCCTCAGCAGCTTCTCAGCCAGCGTCAACTTCCACCGCAAGAGAGCCCCCCAAGGGACCTCGAGCCAACAACAACCCGGTTTGCTTGACTTGCCCAGTATTGAAATGTACCGTTGCTGACCAGACTCTAGTATGGACTCGCTCAACCTCAAAGTCGACGAGGTGACGTCCCTCCTTTGAAGGAGCTCCAGGGAGGGTATCAGAGAGCCACTGCCCCTGCGCGACAAACAGGTGCCACCTCCAATTCTGAACCCGTTCAACGCCCTGCTCCTGTTCAAAACCCCGAGCCAGTTCAAAAGCCCGCGACAGACCCCCCTGTCCCTGACCCATCGATCCCAAACCCGGCCGCCACGGAAACCCCAGGTAGCCAGACCCCACGACGAAACTTTTCAATGACCTGCAAGATCGCGGTAATGAAGCTCTGCCTGGAATCAAAGGACATGTACTTGAACATGACTCCTTCGCCGAGCTCTGATCAGAAACCCTTCTGGGAACATGTCTTCCAGCGCATCGAGGCGAGCCATGTCACTCAGGGAAAATTCAAGGACTGGAAAGATGTCAGATACCACGTCGACGTCTGGGTTCAACCCCGTCGGACCAATCTGAGAGAGAACAACTTGCCCGCTCCCTCCGCGGGACAGCCAGACCTCGACCGACTCATCGATGAATGGAACCGGGTCTTTGCGCAGCGTTTTTGTGCAGTCAACCGAGGGTATTTCGAGAGCAGCCTCTGGCCTCTAGCCGAGGGTCATGTCATGTCCATCATGCAGTCCGAGATTCAGACTTGGGTCACCGGCGCGCTTGAAAGACGGATGAACGAACTTGATCGACATATCCGACCTGTGCTCGGAAGCAACAGAGGACCTGGGGACTATGATAATCCTGTTAGACGATTGTTTTACAGATCTCAGGCGGCTAGAGAGGCTGATGCTGCGCAAGTTCGTGAGACAGAGGCTCTCTTGTCGCTTGTGCTGGATCTTCAACCGCAACTGCGAGATGCTATTGCAGATGATATTCGCAACGCGGAAAGTAACGACCACAGAGACAACGACCAGAGCTCCGGTGGGCTTCAGACAAGTGGTCAGCGACAGACTACTGGCCATTACGGATACACGCAGGATGAAATCATGCCGTCCATTGAAACTCCAACCCGGACTACGGGTTATACACGCGCCCCAGGATACTACGATCGACCTGTCTCTTCACCCCCAATGACTGGCCGCAGCTATGATTGGGCACCGAGAAAGAGAAAGGAACGAGACCGGAGCCGCTCGACTCCAAGCACAAACAACCTTTCCATCAGAACTCGAGAGTTGCCAGGATACGGTAACTCAGCTGGACCCAGTTCGAAGCGTCGACGTGTGGATGGAGGCATGTCTGAGTTCCCATCCCCGAATCAACTCATTCAACGAAGCTCTTCGACAGCTCAGGCACGGGATACCCCCGATAATCCGTTCGTGACGCCTCAGCCTCCACAAAGAGGTACAGTCGCTCGTCGTCAAGAATCACCGAACCGATTTCGCGAGCAGACTGCTGAGTTCAACAACATGACTCCTGACTCGAGGATGGACATGTTGTACCGGGCCCTAAAGGAGTCTCGTAGAGAAAAGGGGCAGAAACGGCTGGGGCAGTAGTTTTGGAGGTGTCACGTGTGAGTGCTTCTTGATGGATGGTTAGCTTAATGCTTGCTTCCAACATGGATGATTCGAGAGGAATGGATGAGAGGAATGGAAAGATTGGCAGGATGAAGGAGAGAACCGTCTTTGGGAACCCATGCATGTAACATCTCAACAACCGTCTCAACAATTGTTGCAGAGATGAAGTTGTTTGGGTAGTTGGCAAGGATTGAGGCGAAAGTAGGAAATTGTACGGATTAGAGTCTGATATCGAACCACCTACGGGGTTCAATAGATACTTTCGGTAGGTAGTGAAACAGAGAATGGGTAAATAGGCACTGGCTCTTCTTAAGGACTGCTACTTTGTGATGTGAATTCACATTAAATGCCTAAGTAATAAAAGAGCCACTGTAAAGAACAAGCCATCCTCTAATCATTGTTATTATCTCGTCGTTCTTGTGATAACTTTGTACTGTAGTTATCCAGTACAGCCAATGCCTCCCATTACACTGCTGCTATTCTATTGATACCCTTAGAGGAGAACAACACTTCAGACGTCGAATTCTCCCGATATCGAACCACCATGACCTGACTCGGAAAGCGGCTCTGCTCTCGATTTACAAGGAGTCGACTCCAACAGATGCAATGCGATGCTGACGATGGCGGGGTTTGAATCCAAGAGCCGCGAAAAAAAAAACAAGTGCCGCCAAGCGGGCAAGACACGTGGGGCGCTTGGACCCTAGAGCAAGGGGACCTTCAGAAGTTTGAAAAGCCGCCTTCCATGGCCTTTGACAGAGGAGCATTTAAGCCAATGGCTGACCTCGTAAATGAACCCCTCGGCCAAAATTCCACAGTAACCTCACTGAAATAAAAAGCAGTAAAAAAAAAAAAAAAAGGCTATATCTTGGCAAAGCGCTTGAACACTGGCTGTCAAAGCATGTCAAAAAACCAGGGTGTTCCATTCAATTCCCCCCCTTCTTTACGCCACGTCCGTACATGGGGCACGACAAGGGGAACGAGTCGCTATCGCTCTCGCTTCCCCACCTGCTCCATCTTTGAACCTGAACCCTTGGATTCGCCAAGACCAGGGGTCCCGCCTCAGCTCAACAAAATTCCCAACAGAAAAAATATCAAAGCTTCGTTTGGATGCTTGTAAGAATAATTCATCTTTTGTGGCCTCTGATAATAGAGAGCGCTTGAAAGACATGGGACGTGCGTATTCGGTTTGTCCGTTTTTTGTTAAGTCCCCACTGACAAAAGCTTGCCCAGAGCTTGCTGCGTGCTGCTACTGTCTTGCAACCGCTGAGCTGAACAAACAACCCCCCCCCCCTTGAACAGCGGTAAAAAACAGTGATCAACTGCGACCAGATTCGCTTCCTCGGCTCGTCAAATGGATGGTGGCATGATGTTTTCCCTCCCCCTCCTCTCAACACGCCTCATCATCCATTCCCCAGACAGATAATCAAGAAGAGGCCTCTGGCATGCGTGACCAAGTTGTACAACCAGCGTTGGGCGTAACCGGTCAAGGTGAGGATGTACATGTACATCTGTTCAGTCCAAGTAAGGTTATCTTAGCACACTCTGAGCATTTTTTCACCTCGGTTCGTTCGTCAATGGCTGGCATTTTTTACATGTGGACGAACGCCATCAACCCTCCCATCTCTGATCCCAAGGTCATCATCATCTCGAGGCGGATGGCGGGCATCTCTCCACGGCCGTCGATGCTTGTCTGCTCCACTGCGAAGAACTGGGGTTGATTAGTTTTGGCCTTCGCCAGATTCATCAACACCTCCGTCCCATGTCTCTCATCTTCCCCTCCCTGGTATCAAACATGTCTGAACCAATCGACTCGTATCCAATTCACATCGTCAACAAAAAAATCAGAAAGAACATCGGGCTTGGGCCGCTAAGCACGCCCCTCCTTTTGCCCCCCTCACGGTGGTCAACGACGAGGGCCTCCCGGTTCCCCCCGTCTCGTCTTCACTTTTGATTCACATGTCGATGATCTCCAGCCCTAAGCAGGACCTGGCCCGCAGCGCCCCAAGCTCCCTCCCCAACTGGAACCCCCGACCCCAAGACACACGCGCCGGGGCCTGGCTCCGGCCGCGGGTATGGAGGCAAAAGGCTCGGGGGTTGGTGGCTGGCAGGGTCCCAAAAAACAAGTGGACACTTACCATGCTTGACATAAAAGACGGGTGCACTTGCAGCGGGAGGCTTAACCGTAAGACGTCTGCTTAATTTGGGAAGTCAATTCCCAAGCAGAGTATTTTCTGCAACGGCATAGTTAGAGGGGGGGAGCCAATCTGATACGCCGCCGTCATCCCGTCGGTCTTGTCCCGCGGGCACAGAGGCAAAAAAAAAACAAAAAAACAGAAAGTTGATCCACCAGGCGGTGAGCACCTGAGGGGGCCGCATCGATTGAAGCGCGTGCAGGTCATTCTCACTGTGTGTGTGCGTGTAGGCGCAGCAAAGTCTCTCTTTTCTGTGGTTGTCTCGTCTTTCCATGTCTTGGAGCATGGTGCCACTGCGGGTGTTGAAATCCGCCGCCGGAGTTGGGGACCGGGCCCGGGCTTCGGCATTGAGGAGGATGCAACGTCGGCCGTGAGACGGTACGAGTAAAGAAAAAGATGAGAAAGCTTCCAAGTGATGCCAATTGGAAAGCAATCTAATCTGATGACCATGGTAGAGGATCATCAGCAAGCCTGGAGTCGTCTGTCAGTGTACAAATGTGCAGAATCTTGGCGATAGTTTCAGCCAGCCCCCTTCCCCTCGGTGGACAAGTCAAGCTTGTGAAAGCTCCCCTGTTGTGAGACATTGAGGTGGTGCCCGCCCACCCCCGGCCACCCCGTCCCGTTCAGTCGCTCATTCACTGTTACCGGTACGGCAGAGGATTGCCACCGTCAGGGGGTCAGAAGAAGCACGACCCGTTTTCTAGCGTATTTTCCTGGGGTATTTTTTTTTTCTTGCTGGTGGTGGTTGCGACTCGAGTCGGGCGTGAGTGTATGTAGGTACCTTGCCTCAGCTATCTTTTTTTCCCTTGAAGCGGCCGCCTCTTTTTTTTCAAGATCGACCATAGATTGTGCATAGCTAGAACATCAGTGGCACGTAGGTCATCAAATGAACAAACCTGTACTGCTGCATTTGAAGGCGTCGAATTGTTTGTCAGGAATAAAAAGGGAGCTTTGTCATGAATCTCTTTGCCAATTCCTCTCTTCTTACCTCTTTTTTTGCCCCAAGGGATCATCATCTGTAACTTTTCTCCCAATTCCCTGTCTCACTTTTGGCCGCGGCATAATTGAGTGATCGTCCCACTTGTTGCGGCTGCTGCTCTTGTGCCTGCTTCACTGCTTGCCTTGCCTTACCTGTCCGTTCTTCCGTGGCTGCCAGGCTCCACGGCACTTCCCCCAACAAAACGTTTCTGCCGAGAGCCCAGCGGGATCGCATTGCATCCATAAAACTTCAACCCCCCCCTTATTACCCGTCAGCCTCCTCCTTCTTCTTCACCTCCCCTTCCTTTCTCTCTTCGACTCTTGTCCTTTGGCCCATCCGACCAATTGACTTCTTCCTCTCTTTGTCGGTCTTCCTTCCTCCCTCCTCTCCCGCAACAATGGCCTCTACGGCTGTGTCTGGGCAGAACCCTGCCGTTCGACGCACCGTCACCTCTAACACGGCTACCGACTCCGAGTCGTCGGCTGCCGTTTCTCCCTCGGACTCCCCCCCGGCCCTCGGCTTCCTCTACCTCTCTCTCCTCTCTGTCCGAGGTGGATATTGAGAAACCCAAGTCCAACTATGGCCGCCTGATCGACACGTACGGCAACGAGTTCGAGGTGCCCGACTTCACCATCAAGGACATCCACGATGCCATCCCCAAGCACTGCTTCAAGCGCTCCGCCCTTCGAGGCTACGGCTACATCCTCCGCGACATGGTCCTCCTCGCCACCACCTTCACCATCTGGCACAACTTTGTGACCCCCGAGTACATCCCCTCCACTCCCGCCCGTGCTGGTCTCTGGGCCGTCTACACCGTCCTCCAGGGTCTTTTCGGAACTGGTCTCTGGGTCATTGCCCACGAGTGCGGCCACGGTGCCTTCTCCGACTCTCGTCTCGTCAACGACATCACCGGCTGGGTTCTTCACTCGTCCCTGCTCGTCCCCTACTTCAGCTGGCAGATCTCGCACCGAAAGCACCACAAGGCCACCGGCAACATGGAGCGTGACATGGTCTTTGTTCCCCGAACTCGGGAGCAGCAGGCTACCCGACTCGGCAAGATGGCTCATGAGCTCGCTCACCTCACCGAGGAGACCCCCGCCTTCACCCTGCTCATGCTGGTCCTGCAGCAGCTCGTTGGCTGGCCCAACTACCTCATGACCAACGTCACCGGCCACAACTTCCACGAGCGCCAGCGTGAGGGTCGTGGCAAGGGCAAGAAGAACGGTTTCGGTGGTGGTGTCAACCACTTCGACCCCCGCAGCCCTCTGTATGAGAACCGTGATGCTAAGCTCATCGTCCTGAGCGATATCGGTATTGGTCTAGTCGCCACTGGTCTGTACTTCCTTGTGCAGAAGTTTGGCTTCTACAACATGGCCATCTGGTACTTTGTTCCCTACCTCTGGGTCAACCACTGGCTGGGTAAGCTCCCCTCGTTCACTTTCGTTCGATGATCAATACTGACCTGTTTAGTTGCCATCACCTTCCTTCAGCACACCGATCCTACCCTCCCTCACTACCACAACGAGGAGTGGAACTTTGTCCGCGGCGCCGCTGCCACCATCGATCGTGAGATGGGCTTCATCGGCCGACACCTGCTCCACGGCATCATCGAGACCCACGTCCTCCACCACTACATCAGCAGCATCCCCTTCTACAACGCTGATGAGGCTACCGAGGCCATCAAGCCTGTCATGGGCAAGCACTACCGCGCCGATGTCAAGGACGGCCCCCGTGGCTTCATCCGTGCCCTGTACAACAGCGCCCGTATGTGCCAGTGGGTTGAGCCCAGTGCTGAGGCTGAGGGTGCTGGCAAGAACATTCTTTTCTTCCGCAACCGTAACAACCTGGGCACCAAGCCTGCCATCATCGACCCTCCCGCCGCTTAAGGGTGCTATATCGGTCCGCTCGCAGGGTGTCTGCACACCCAAAGATGTTTTCAGCGTTGATTGTTCCAAGTTTGGTCATGGGAGTCGTCGTATTCGGTTGTTTGGGTCGGAGCAAGACCGTACATGAACAGGTCTTGCCAGTCGGTTAAATTGATATGGCCCATGAACATGGCGGAGGATGGAAGAGGAGGTAAAAAATAATCGAAGGAACAAAGACTCAAAGAGTGATGAACTAGATGATAGAGAGCAGCAAAGATATGAAACCTAACGAAGCCACTCAATTTTCTTGGAATCAAGGACTGTCTTGTGAGGTTTGTTGACGCTGAAATGACGGATGCCCCGGACTATCAAGTGATCTGATGCGGGGAAAAGCCACACGTGCTCACGGGTCATATTTGGAGTCCGACCGCCGAACATGTTTATTTTGAAGCTGTCGAGATTGTGATTTGGTGGTTTCTGTGGGGTTTGACAACTGCCGTTGGGTGGTTTGGTATCGCTGCCGAGGTATTGGTGGAGGAAAACACATTGGGATAACAACTCGCGAGTTGCTGCATCTCAAGTTCAGGGGTCATCACATGGGCGGTCTATGGCCTTCACGGGGAGATTAATGGCGGTTTAAGGCTTGGAAAAGAGGCGTTCAATGTTGCGGCTGTTGGTCATGACAGGAGCTCCTTGCTGCCATGTTGCATACAACCAGCAAGGAGAACATTATGCATCGTCTTTCGGCTATCAGTGTCTGGACTGCGGTCTAGATTCTGCAGACTTGAAGCCAACGCAAGGAGGTCCTTTCAACTAGTTTCGTATTTCCAGCGCTGACCGTCCAGGTACTCTTCCTAAACCCTGAGGCTGTATTGATGCATCCCTGTCACGAGAACCATCTTACTTATTGGTGTAGACATGTTTGACGACGTTCCCTTTGCTAAACAACCTTGAACGGGAATGACGTATACATCCCGAAAGCTAAACACAAGATCTTGTTTGCTTTGACAAAAGGTTAACCAAACGGTAAAAGCGGTGAATCCAATCGTTACACAAAGATGACATCTGACAACCTGCAAGGTACACACACACAGCCAATCAGCCACATGACATTTCTTTTTTTTTTTTTTTTTTTTTCTTTTTTTTTTTTTTTGTAGAGAGAGAGAGCTGATGTAGATCAGGCTGAGCGAGAACGGGTTCACAGGCGGAGGAATCCCGGCTTCCGGTCTTGAAAATGTATCTGGAGGGTTTACTCCGTTCCGAGGAGGATTTTGCCAAGGGAAGTGATAACTGGAGATGGTCAAGCCACGGGTGGTCACGTGTACAGTCAGTCACAACATCTCCAGCCAATCACGTACTTTCTCTGGCTTCAAGTAGCCTTTCAGCTACAGTTTTTCAGATTGCCTGGAATCTTCTTGGAGGTTTAGAAACGTTTCATAGGCAGATTAAAACAAAGAGATGGAATCACAGCTGAAAAAAAGATGGCGGCTCGGAAGGCTTGTAACCGAGATCGTGTCTTTGCTCCCCCTTGAATCTAGGGTTACACAACATACAAACGACAATACCGTTAGGCTTCTGAGGAAGAACATCTGCCTGGGACAGCCAACACAGGCTTCACAGCCAAAACTTGGCGATTTCATCATGGACTCTATTTTTCATTCCACTCTTTTTAAGAAAAACCAGCTGAAATAATCATTACGCTCATATCTAGCACAGCCTGCTTTGACAGGTATGAGTCTACAGAGCTAGAGATCAGATCATGGCCCTGTGTTTTTAGACGGCCAAGTGTTCCAGCGCCTCGCAATCTAAACTTGGACACCGTTTCAAAAGAGCTGAGGCTGAAAAATTTCTAGGACGTCTAATTGGGTATTAGAGAGTTGTCCGGAATAGTGCAAGTTATAAAGCTTGGCAAAAAGGATAACTAGTTCTCAACGGAAGACGATGCAGGATCGTGAATGACGTTTTTCGTCATCGGGACGTTTTTGAAAGAAGCTGAAAAGTGAGAGAACCTGCTAATAGGACTGCTAGCTCCCGGATTCGATTGATGCTACTGGGCATTTAGAGTTATCGGGCTTGGACGTTGGGTAACAGGCATAAACTGTTGGTTCTCTGCGTCATTGAATTCCAGTCCAAGAGCTGACATCAGGTCAACGTTTTGGTGTAGCGAGGTGGAGGACAAGAGGCTTTTGGAGCTGAAGAGATCAAGCCTGGTCTACAAAGTGATGAGAAACGGGGGAAGCCGTCAAGGTCCAGCTAGAAGATGGTGTGCGGTCTGGGCTGCTCAGCTTGGATAGAATGTGATAGGCGTTGGGAACTGGTTGACGAATCAAGTTGAAATTTACTCTACCGCTCAGATCATTTCGTTTAGTTATGGGGGCTGCTTTCGAATCACAGGTGTTTGAGAGATGTCACCTTCATCTTCAAACTCGCTGTTACCCTAACTCCCGAATTGAAATCGCTTCGACACTGTGAGCTTATGAATCTGGATTTCTCATTAGTATCGTTAATTCAATATCAGTCTGTTTTATTTCATTGGCGGGTATGTAGTGCTGTAAGATCTCAAGATGCCTATAGACAGTGGCTCATGGCTGCACGATGAACAAATAACAAGAAGTGAGCAAGACAATCAAACTGTTTCGAAACAACAATCCATGACGTAAGAATACTCACCCATGGTTACACCTGAATCCCCTTGTTCACTCACATTGTAATATCCGTGCGAAAGGCGCTTCCGTCGTCCATGACCAGCGTTGCTATTTACTCAAAAAGATATCACATTCTAGGTGATGATCTTGAGCCAAGATCCAGACGAGACAGGAAAAAGATCAACGGGTCAATGGCTTACACACGTGGTAACGGTATGGCCAGCCTCTCTTCCCCCTTGCAGCGCCCTATCGTAGTGTCTTCCGGCATCGACATCCGCCCGGTGTCTTAGTGAGAAATGACCTGTCACAGACCTCAATCTCCTGGATTCCATGCCATTGTGCCTGATCCTCTTTGTGAAGAGACAAAAACAATTGTGGGGGGAAGCCGCTAAACCTTGCTAATAGCCGTTGCGGTGCGGGAATGTCACTCAAGATTGCGCGTGGCTTTGGGCGTTTTCGCATAGGCACGGATCGTCCACGTTTATTCCCGTAAGCGTTGTTCTCGGCGTCCTCCTGTGACGGTTTAAGCTCAGGAGACGAGACGACAAGGGTCCACGTGATGATGTCTCGGAATCTTGCTCTCAATATAGAGAAGCCACAAAGCCAGCTTGGACGAGACCGGCTAGGAGTAAAGCCATAACAGAAGGAACCCGGAAAAGAGTCAAGACGAAAATGACATCACAGGATATCTGAAGAATAGGGTAGTTGTCAGTGTTCAACTCAATGATGATACACTTACAGAGGAGTAGTGGCCTAGAGATTGGGTGTGCGAGAGGGTTGACCACAGGGCTGATGAAAGGGCGGTCTGTTATGCCACAACGCAAGGGTCAACGGTCAATATTAATGTTGAGACCCCGATCTCAAACAGTTTCTTTCGATCGACGTGATATCTGACAATTTGACTCCTTGACCGTGGCAAAGGAACATTGCAGCCTGTCATCTCCACCGGAGCAGGGCAATCTGAGCAAACATGGCATTATTCTTTTGATGCCTGTTTCGTTCGGTCAGCGTATATCAGACAGCCATTCCAAATTGATACTCGGTGAGCTTGCCGGCCGGGTAACCGCTCTTTGCTTGGCAGCAGCCAAACATGGCTGTGTGTCCTTGTCGATCATCACATCTCGACATTGCAGCCGGCGAGGAGTGAACCCAGACCAAGACCGGCGCAATGTCGCCGAGTTCAAGTTTCTCAGCTCTTGGCAAACCTCTCTGCGCCCATGTTACATCACCGCCATGTCAACCAGCGGAAGCGTCCTGTACCCGACGCAACCATAACACCACAGCCGATTATAGTGTACCGTTTCCCGTCGAAAACGGCAGCTCGCCTAAACGATGATGCCAAGGCTGGGGAATGAGGCGTTCGCTAGTCGCAGGGGTTTTCTTGTTCCCGGTCCCCAAGACATTCCCGTTCTGGGTTGATCGACAAGAGCCTATGCAGCAGTCTTCTCTATGGACCACGGTTGTTCCCGGATCTTCGCAGCTGTACATTCCCCTGCAGCTCTCCATCTAGCCAAGCGTTCAGCTCAACCTCCTCACCGGGCACTAAGGGATAGGTGAAGAATCGACGGTTTGTGGATAAGGAGGGCCTCAAAGTTTGCGCCTGGCCCGGAAGTGTGACAGATCCGGAAGCTAGCCTCCTGTGCCGGGCATGTCTCTGGTCCAAGGGGCTCGTAATCTAATGCGGTGTCTAAGGAGCCTTGTTTTGTCTGGGGCAAGTCAGCCTCCTTTCAGCCCGGTAGGGAATAACCAACAACTCAGACATACAACCAACAAAGATGCTTACGCTGATGGCATCCATGACAGGTCACAATTCAGCTTGGGATTCACCACAATTAGAATTCTTGGCTTGATTCCCTCGCAACCGGGAGTTTGGAGGCTGTCCCTGGAGTAATCGGTAGATGAATGGAATGGCGACACATCCACCAGCCTGGATGGGACTCCCTGGGAGACAGGAAAGCTGAACGCGCCCACATCGACTTCGGAAGTCAAGCCCTGGTTTCAGAGATATATAGAGCTGGAGAGACCGCGCCTAGACTTTCAGATCATCATTCATCAAGGTCGATCAATGCCAACAACTCACCTCTCAATCGACAACTTACCATGGCTCAGCATATGAGCTGGTCAGCCTTGCTGACGACCACAGCTTTGGCTATTTCAGCCTCTGCATCTACAATCCCACGCCAAAACCATCCTGACACACTCTTCTCCCGACAGGGACTCTATGGTGGTGGATGTCCCCTACCTGATGTCTGCACCTGGGGAAGCTGCACCAATGTGACCATTGGGCTCGATCCAAAGGAGTGTGGCAAGTCAGAAAATCCATGTGAACCCGGAGAGATTTGTGTTGCCGGGCAATGTTACCCTCTCGATCTCGGATCGAACGACGTGGACCACAAGAACTGCAGCACTTCCACCAGCTCCCAACTTTGTTTGCCTGGTCAGTGGTGCAATAAAGGCAAATGCGATCCGATCCAAATCCTCACTGATTCTCGTCACTGCGGAAGTGGGAAAAAGCCTTGCCTTCCTGGATCACTCTGTGTCAATGGCAGATGTCAGAAGATTGATATTGGATCAGACCCGTCTTCATGCGGGCCCCTGAACAAGACCTGCGACCCTGGAAACTGGTGCCTCGACGGTAGCTGCCAACCATTCGTTCTGGGAACAAATGTGCAAGCTTGCAATCAGAGTATCGAGTGCCCGCTTGGCTCGTCATGTCAACAGGGTTGGTGTCGCCAAGTGTTCATCGGAACTGACCCCTTCAACTGTGGTGAGGGACTTGGCAAGAAGAACTGTACTTCTGGACAGCTCTGCGTCTCAGGAAGCTGCAAGTCTCTGAACTTTACCTCTGAAGCAGCCCAGAACAAGACCTGCGGATCCTCCAAAGAGCGCTGTCCGCCTGGTAACTTTTGCTGGAAGAACAAGTGCCTGCCTATTCACATCTCCGCCGACCTCTCACAGTGTGGCAGCGACGGAAAGCCATGCAATAGCAGTCAAGTGTGTGTGTCTGGACGTTGTATCGGCAATTTGACACACCCATGGGATGTCCCGACGATTGGCTGTGGCAGCAGTGATGCTGTTGGTCTTGGAGGCCCTGGTGGTCGCCTTCCTGGGCAGGGGGGAGCGGGACAACAAGGGCAAGGGGCTGCGGGCGAGCAAGACGGTAGCGGCTCATCGGGCCAAGGCCAAGCCGGAGGCCAAGGAGATGGTGACGGATCATCTGGTCAGGGCAACGACGATGATGGCTCGGGCAATCAGCAATATGGAGGCCAGTCAAATGGCAGCGGCTCGTCCGGTTCCAACCAAGGTGCAGGAGACAATGATGGCTCTGATGGGGGCCAGTCTGCCGGCCAAGGTGGTGGTTCCTCATCTCAGGGAACAGACAATGATGGATCTGGATCTGGATCTGGACAACCTGGGGACGGTCAAGGCGCTTCCGGCAACGGCGGCCAAGGCGGCAATGGAGATGCCGCTGGGGATCAGAGTGGCCAGGGAGGTCAATCAGGCCCAGGCGGTGGTGCTTCAGGTGATGCCCCAGGAGGGCAATCTGATTCAGGATCTCAGGGTGCCGGCTCGACTGGCTCAGGCAACAATTCTGGAAGCCAATCTGGCTCGTCTGGAAATGGTTCTGGCGGCAACAGCCAAAACGGCCAGGGAGGGTCTGGCTCAGACGGCAGCGACTCTGATGGAGCCAACAGCTCTAGTGGAGGCAGTGGCTCAAGTTCGGATTCAGATGGAGATGGAAATGCTGATGGGGGCAATTCCTCTGGCGGCAGTGGTGGCAGTGGCGACGGAGCTTCCGACAATGGGAACCAATCTGGACAAGGAGGATCTGGTTCGAACGGCTCTGGCTCTCAAGGAACCGGGTCCGGTGACAGCAACGGCCAGTCTGCCAACAATGGAGGATCGGGTGGTGACTCTTCTGGAGGGAGCGGTTCAGGAAGCAACTCTGGCGGGAGCGGAGGCTCTGACAACGGGGGAGACGGCTCTTCTGGATCTGGGTCTGGTTCCGGGCCAGGATCTGGCTCAGGAGATGGTGCTGCTCCGGATCAGAGTGGAGGAGTTCCAGGCGGGGGATCTTCTGGCGATGGCTCTTCCGGATCTAATTCGGGAGGTGGTAACTCGTCTCCCGATCAGAGTGGGAGAGTTCAGGGCACCGGATCTGATGATGATGGCTCTTCTGGAAATGGATCAGGAGATGATGATTCGGAGCAGAGCGGGAGAGTCCAGGGCGGCGGCTCTTCGGGTGATGACTCTGGAGGGGATTCATCTTCCGGCAACGGTTCATCGGGCAACGGATCCGGAGGCTCATCATCACCAGGAACTGGATCCAACTCCGGAGGCAGCGGCTCAGGAGGAACGGAGAACCCTGACGGCAGCGGCTCAAGCGGTGGATCGAATGGTGGTTCGAATGGAGGCTCAGGCGGAGGTTCAGGGGGCTCCAACGGCGGCTCCAACGGCGGCTCCAACGGCGGCTCCAACGGCGGCTTGGGCGGAAACTCAAATGGCAGCTCGGGTGGAGGTTCGAACGGCAGTTCGAATGGCGGTTCCAGCGGTGGTTCCAATGGAGGCTCCAACGGAAGCTCTGGAGGCGGATCAAACTCTGGCGGCTCTGGGTCTGGGAATGGAAACACCGGTGGCAACGGTTCGGGCAATGGATCAAACAACGGGGGGGAAGCAACTCTTCCCTGCTCTGATGATTCCGAATGCTTGTCTCAAAGTTGCGTGGATGGCAACTGTCGCCCAGTTCGGGTGCAGGGTTTCGGCGGATGTGAAGGAGTCACGTGCGGCGACGAGGAAATCTGCTATGATGGAAGCTGCCGCCTTTTGACAGACCCTACCAACTGTGCCGGAACATCATGCCGGAGTGGCCAGGTATGCGTCGACAATCAGGGCTGCCTCCCAGGAAGCGCCCTCTGTGGGTCGTCTGTCTGCGGAGGCGGAGAGAGATGCCAGGGTCAAGTGTGCGTGAGGTCATTGGGTCCTGGAACTGACGACGGCGACAACGGTTCCAATGGCCAAACTACTGCCAACCCAGGTGGTAATACAGGTTCTGGAAACGGGAACCCATCTGGAGCTTCAAGAACATCCCAGACCAACAATTTGTCGGCAAGTGGTCAAGCGACGGCCCCCTCTTCAACCTCAACACTATCACCAGTCATCGCTTGCACCACCGATTCAGACTGTTTCGGGGGTATTTGCGTCAACAACCGTTGCGAAAGTCCTCTGTTAACGCCATGCGTCGACGATTCCGACTGTGCAGCAGATGAGAGGTGTCGCAGTAACCTCTGCTTCCCAGAAGACCCAGGTGCCGCTTCTTCGAATGGCAATGGACTCGGGACGACTGGAGCCGCAACCGGCCAGGACACAGCTGTGGCCTCCGCTACACGCAGCCAAGCAACATCGCAACAAAACAATCCATCTCGGACTACCAACCCGGCGGTGGCGACGACATCTGGGGTGAGAGGCAACGTCGAAGGATTTGAGAGCTGCGATACCGACACAGACTGCCAAAGCTCTGAAGACACGTGCCTCCAAGGGCGCTGCGTTCCTGGTAGCGGTACTCCCTGCTCCATTAGCTCTGATTGCTTGGAGGAGGAGATCTGCCGCGATTCAACATGCGTCATTGGAGTCAGATGCATCACGGATGAAGATTGCTCGGTAGAAGCATTCACCGGGTTCTGCGAAAACGGTGTTTGCTCCAATATCCGACCTCAAGGATGTTCTGAGGATATTGAATGCTTGGATGATGAGCTTTGCTTGGATAGCCTCTGCGTTTTCGTGGGCCCTGCAGCGGCTTCTTCAACTGAAGACTCTGGTTCGGTAGGACCTGGTCAGTCAACAGCTGGGTCTGCGGGCACGGGCGCAACCAACACTGGCTCAACAGCGGCTTCAGCTGGACAAACCGGAACTGGCACAGGCAACTCTCAAACGAATGCCGGCAACTCCCAAGCAAACACCGAAAACCCCGATGGCACCGCGACCAATACCGAGCCCAACCCCACCACCACAGATGACGGCACCGTACAAATCCGTTGCGTGAGGGATTCCGATTGCTTGGCTTCCAGTGCATGCCCCCCTGGGCTCTGTGTCTGCGTTCAGGGAACTTGTCTGCAAATCACAGCCTCGACTGGAGCGAGCCAGCCTCCTGGAGCGACCACTGGTGGAGGCGGAACAGGGCAATCTCAAGGCCAATCTACAAACACCGTTGCAAGTGGAACTGGATCGGGTGACAGCCAGGCATCTACAACAAGCGACCTCACCGTGGAGACAAACGGCCCTGTCCCCTGCAGCGTGGATGCTGATTGCTTTGGGGTAACTGGAGGACTTTGCGCACTTTCGGTCTGTATCTGCCTGGATTTACTATGCCAGCCAGACCCCGGGACCCCCGAACCGACCGCCGAGACAACCGACGCTGGCCCAGGAGGTGTTGACACCACATCTTCGGCAGTTTCCCCTACAGACACCACTTCACTCACACCTTGTTCCGTGGACGACGATTGTCTTGTCGACGTCTCGCTTTGTGTTGTTGGGGGTTTGAACTTGTGCGGCTGTATCAACGCGGTATGCATCCGGTCGACAGATCCTGAGCCTGGCGCAACAACGTCTACCCTTGAGACCTCGGCTGAGCCTTCTTCTACCGACCCGCCATCCCAGTTCTCATGCTCCACAGACTCCGACTGTCTACTCAATGTTGATGTTCAAGCTTGCGTCTTGGGGCTCTGCATTTGCGTGGATCTCTTATGTGAGGAGAGGACGGTCCAGCCCACGACATGCACGGCGGACTCTGACTGCACAGGCGGCCAGGTCTGTGAATCAAGCATCTGCGTTGATCCTCCTGCACAAGCTTGTACGGTAGATTCTGATTGCACGGGAGGCCAGGTTTGCGACTCCAACATATGTGTTGATCCTCCAGCCCAACAAGCTTGTACCGTGGATTCCGATTGCACAGGAGGTCAGGTTTGCGACTCAAACATATGCACTGATCCACCATCGCAAACTTCATGCGATACAGACGCTGACTGTCTATTGGACACCAACGTTCAGGCCTGCGCTTTGGGACTCTGCATTTGTGTCAATCTTCTATGCCAGGAGAGGGTTCAGACTTCATGCCTTCTAGATGCAGATTGCACGGGAAGCCAGATCTGCGAATCAGCTGTTTGTGTTGATCCTCCATCATCGCAAGCATGCACCACGAATGGAGATTGCACAGGAGGCCAGATCTGCGAGTCGAACGTATGCGTTGATCCGCCAGCGCCAGTTCCATGCTCTACAGACGCTGACTGCTTAGTGGATGTCAATCCAGCTTGCGCCGCGGGACTCTGTATCTGTGTCAATCTTTTATGCGAGGAGAGGACTCAGCCCGCGGCATGTACTGTGGATTCTGACTGCACAGGAGGTCAGATCTGCGAGTCCAGCATATGTGTCGACCCTCCAACACAGCAAGCATGCACTACAAATGCTGACTGCTCCGGAGGTCAAGTATGTGACTCGAATGTGTGTGTTGATCCTCCAGCACAACAGTCATGCACAACAAACGCCGACTGCACGGGAGGACAGATCTGTGACTCGAATATTTGCGTCGATCCACAGTCATGCACGACGAATTCTGACTGTACAGGAGGACAAGTGTGCGATTCAAATATTTGCGTTGATCCTCCGGCACAAGCATGCACTACAGATGCTGATTGCTCTGGAGGTCAGATCTGCGAGTCGAACCTATGTGTTGACCCTCCCGTGCAGGCATGCACGATAGATTCTGACTGTACCGGCCAAGGAGAAACCTGCAATCAAGGTGTCTGCAGCGTTCCCACACCAGGAGGGCAATGCAGTGTCGATTCTGACTGTACCAACCCCGGGGAAACCTGCGTCAATGGGGTTTGCACCGTTTCCACCACGCCACAATGCAGCGTTGATGCCGATTGCTCTGGAGGCCAGGTCTGCGAATCGGATACATGTGTCGATCCTCCAGCACAATCATGCAACGTTGATGCTGATTGTACTGGCCAAGGGGAAACCTGCGTTAATGGGGAGTGCACTGTTTCCACAGGACCACAATGCAGCGTCGATTCTGACTGTACCGGTCAAGGGGAGACCTGCATCAATGGTGTTTGCAGCGTTCCTACTCCAGGGGGGCAATGCACTGTCGATTCTGATTGCTCAGGTGGTCAGGTCTGTGAATCAAGCACCTGCGTCGATCCTCCATCGTGCTCTGTTGATTCTGACTGTACCAACCCTGGGGAAACCTGCGTCAATGGGGTCTGCAGTGTTCCCACGCCAGGAGGACAGTGCAGCGTCGATTCTGACTGCAACGCTGGGCAAACTTGCAACAGTGGAGTCTGCGGTGCTCCTACATCGGGGTGTATCGACGCAAATGACTGCGTTACTCAAGTACAAGTCAATGTTCTGTGTGGACTTGGGCTGTGCATTTGTGTCGACGCACTCTGTGCACCGGATCCCAACGTCCAGACTTGCACCACGGCCGCACAATGCAGTGCTGGCGCGGAGTGCCAGGAAGGGGTATGTATTGACCCGCTACCATGCAATGGAGCAGCCGACTGTCTCGCAGACGTCGATGTTTGCATTCTTCCAGGCTTGTGTGTTTGTGTTGGTGGCGTTTGCGGTATTGGGGGAAGTACGCCGACACCGCAGTGTGCTATTGACCTGGACTGCAGCTGTCTCATTCCTGGCGTCACATGTCGGTGCACCAATGGACAGTGCGTAGGCATTTAATATTCGTTTCAGAGCTGAGGCTTGGGGTAATAGGTGGAGGGTTTACGAGCTTGTCACTCCCTTGCCTGCTTTCTTATATTTTCTGGGCCAGGGGGGCGTACTTTTAAGTCGAAATTGGTTTAATATTTAATATTCTCTTTCTACAACTCAAATTGATATTCTTTTCAACTATATGCTGTCTGTGACAGCGTCTTTTGGGTTCTAATCTCGTGGGTGAAGCGTCGCTGTGATTCGAGTATTGGAGGATCATCAAGTCGGGGCCTAGACAAGTACGTCAAGCCAGAGCGAAGAGCACCCAGATAAATTAACGGCAGCGATAAAAGTTCATATCTTCCACAGATCTTGGGCCTTTTCTTGCCCTGACTGCTTGGTGTGTACTGACTGGCAGTCTGTTCTTCTCTGTTGACGGTTTTCCTTCCAGGTTGGCAGCGTGCCATCACGTGCCTCGCGGAGGAGCCTCAGTCACGATGCAATGTCTCATACCCTAGAGTCGTAGATGTCCAGACAGTTTGAGGAAGCTGTGGCGAAATTACGGCCTCGGTTGACGAGTAGAATATTTGGCATGTCATGGTGAATGGAAATGGTAAACGTTTCACGAAATTTGGCTGCAAAAGGGTCAGAGGAGGTTGTGTTGAGTAAATGTAACCACTGTACGGAGAAGAGTCTCTGCGGTAACGAGATATCCTCAACTGGACTGTATCTGACCGTTCAACACAGGCAAGAAGAGGTGAAAGCACAAAGCCGAGTACGTAGTGAATTTAAGATCAAAGTCCATGTGGCATGCTGTCCAATTGTCTTACATTATCCCAGACAAGGTTCAGTACAACTCCACAAGGCGTGAGACTTCCGGGATCACGATGGACCCTGGACGACCCGGGAACTAACTTGGTGCGCCTGGGTTGTCTCACAACGGCCAAGACTCAGGGCACGTTATCTACTCAACCACGAGAGGGCATTTACAGCAGCCGCAAAGGCTAATTCTTTGAGTTAAATGAGGGTTGGCTTCATGCATTTCCTCCTCAGCTCTGTCATCCCCAGCGGATTTGCCCTGCGAACGCTTGGCCAGCTCAGCGGCGAGAAGCCGGTGGCTCGCGCGCATGCCGCGTCGCTTCTCGGCAAGCACAGCCGTGGGTGACGTGACCCTGTTGGGTTGGGTGGCCCCGTTGCTGAAAATCGCTGGGCGACCCCACCCTGGCGCGGGAGCGTTGAACGGGCGGCCAGCCGCCGGAGCGGTAGTTGACTCTCGTCGGTGGCCTCCAAGCCATTTCGCCAACGGTGAAGCTAGACCGCAAGGCATTGAATGCGAGGTCACAAAGGTAATAGAAGTAGAAATAGGTGCAATTCCATGGATAATTTTTATATGCTACTTAATTAAATCTACCATGCACATCTCCAATCATCATCTGTGATGCCCTGTTCACCTTTGACGTGCGACGTGGGCGAGACACCCTGGGCGATCGGGCAGATCAGCCAGCTCCACGATGCGTGCGACGGCGGGCGCGCGACCAGGAGTCCCCTGCGCGTCGCGTCGGGAATCTGCCCGCGGAAAAAAAAGCGCTCGCCTGATTTTCCAAAAATGGGTGCGGTGCACAAAAAAAAAAAAAGCCCCCCTCCAGGGGCGCGCCTAAAAAAAGACGCGCCCCGCCCAAAATTTGGCTGCGACGCGTCCAAGGAAAAAAAGTGCCCCGCCAAAAAAAATGCCGGCGCCCCTGCGCCCGAATTAAAAAATCGACCGGTCGCGCGCGCGGGCCAGCGGTTCCTGCAGATCAGCTGTCAGATCAGCCAGGGACCCACTCACACTTATTTAAACCCCTCCTCTCTTCCCCTCTTCCCTCTCTTCTTCCCCTCCTCATCATCAGCAGCCTCAACATCCTGGCTCTTCAACAACTTCTTCTTCTTCTCTTCAAACAAACAAACAATCAACCAACCATCTCTTCTCTTCGATGATCTCTTTTCTCCAAACAACAAAGGCACCTGCCTTCGCAACCGCCTTCCTCCCAAAACAACCTACCACCTCTACCACCTCCACCTCTACCTCCACCTCTACCTCCTCTGCGACCTCCACCACAACATGAAGCGCCTCCTCTCACCTTCTCCACTTCTCTCGAGGCAGCAATGATCACTTCAAACAAACAAACTGGTATGCTCTCACTCTCCGACTCATCGCAAACTTGCCTTTTGACCTCTTCTCTAGTACCCGACTGTTGATCGCACTACGATCAACATGTCTTCAATCACTTGACGCTTCGCATTTGATGGCAGGCTCCATTCAAGTATGAACGCGCCTTGACTGATCTTTTTGACACGCTGACCTTCTCTAGCCTCACGACCAGACATCTTGTCGCTTCCTCCAAAGAACAACAACACACGTCGTCCACACGTCTTCGATACATCCTCCACACGTCTTCGACACATCCTCCACATGTCTTCGATACATCCTCCACATGTCTTCGACACATCTTCCACAAGCCTTCCAACACGTCGTCCATACGCCTGCCATCATAGTGAGTCCACCAGTTGACTGCATGCTAATGTGTCGGCCAGAAGCGACCGGGAAACTGCTCTTTGGTCAGTAACTATGGAGGCGGTAATTCGTTCCCTGTATATCAAGGCTGATCTAAACTGCGTGTGCGATCGTGTCTCATATACATAGCGTGGTAAGGCCTCACTACATGCAGAACCTCCCTACCAGTTTCCAGGTCATTGTTTCTACCGACACATTGCTGCAGTCCTCTGGTGGGCGATGCCTTTGTCGCATCGAACGAAAAAACAACCCCCTGTTTGCCATCACAGTAAGTCCACTTGCCCTGCCTGCCTGCTAATTTGTGTCGATAGAAGCCTTGGCGAGAGAGCTGCTCTTTGGTCAGTAACCATGGAGGTGGTAATTCGCTCCCTTTATATCAAGGCTGATCTAAACTGCGTGTGCGATCGTGTCTCATATATATAGCGTGGTAAACCCTCACTACATGCCGAACCTCCTCAAAGCAGTTTTTTCGCCATGGCTTCTGTCGGCACAATTAGCAGACAGGCAGGCTTCAGGTGGGCGATGGCAAACCAGCTGATTCCCTGCCCCAAGACAGTGAGTTTTCCCTTTCTGACCTTGATACCAATTGCTGACCAGCCCGAGAACCCACAAACAATCACAGTGACAGCTCCTCCTGCCTACCTACCTACCGATCGACCCAAAACACACGACTGATTGAAACACACCGATCGAACACACACACACACACACACACACACACACACAACCGATCGCGGGCTCGCTGCACTTCAAGACTTGGGGCGGGGAAGATGAAAATTGGTCTTTGTATGATTTGTGAAGGATTTGGAACTGGGAAATAAAATGGTTTATGGATGGATACTTGTATAAACATGGGTTGGAAAATATTTGTCTGGGTCTTTGGAATGAAGGATCATGGCTGGGATTATCTGGAGTTGAATACCTACAAGGTCATCATCAATCACAACACATGGGATACGTCCCTTCTCACAGTTGATTTGTTCCCAATGCTTGCTTGTGTCGCTCATTATGTTTTGAATTGTTCTGCGTACCTCATCTTAACTTTGACGGGTGGCTTCCTTATTGTGATCGCGTTGTTGGGGCTGCTCTCAGATGCAGGTCAGTCACTCTCGCCCACTATTCTCATATGCGCGCTGCCTTCAAGGACATGCTTCCATGCGAATTGATTGCTGATGCAAATGGGCAAAAGAAAAACACTAACAAAGGACTCAGCGTAGCCTGCAGCGTCTTGCGACGGCACCTCGTAGGTGATCGCCCACTTCATCGTTGTTTGCGTGCCTGGCCGCGCTGACATGCTTCCTCTAGCAGGGACAGACGCATCCTGAGGTCGGCGGGATCTCTAGTGGAATCCCATTCGAGTATACGACCTACTTCTTGCCGCGAGGTGCTAATGGAGCATGTCGTGTGCCGGCTTTCAAGGTTCATTGGGGTCTCGCTCTCCATCGCCGTCTTAGGCTCTATGCCCGTGGCCTGTTCTTACTGCTTCATTTCCCTCGCGCCGAGTTGAATGACTAGAAACACAGTAAGAGATCCCCGGAGAGTGATATTGTTGCGCCTTTCTAACCCGAGTCTGGACATGGGCGTCCCTTTATGGACTATATGACACGGCTGAAATAGTCAACTCGCCCTACCTGAGATGGATCCTATCTCCGTGAAATGACAGACCATCGCAAAGCATCACTCAAGGGAAGCCACCCATCCCTGAGAGATTGACGACGAGAAACCTCGGTCGGCATCAAGTGAGATTACGCCCTATGCTCCAAGGCAAGTACCAAGAGGAGCCTCGTTGTGTTGCCCAGCCGTCGTTATGATTATTTGCTTAATTTGGACGGATAAACATGGACTCTGACAGGGATTTTGCTAGTGCTTCTCATTGATCGACCGACGTATCTTCTGATGGCTGTAACATAACACGAGTCTCCTCTCCTTTCTCGACAAGGCCGTATTGACGGGGGGCTCAGGGGCGCTGTCCACCAACCGGATATGACCTGGAGCCATCGCATCGAGGAACGACGAAGAAAACGAGGCTTCTGAATTCCAGGTGAGGCCTGTTTGAGGAGGAACGCCTTCGTACATGGTCTTGAGGAGAGAGCTCTGCTGAACTTGTCGCTGACCGGATCAAGAGAGCGACGAACAAGGAGCTATCTGATCCCTACCCGCCGATCTACATGCACACACAGTCTAGAGGATAGCAGTTGTTCCAGAGAGGCGGTAGCTTTTGTTCACACCGCCAAATCTAAAGTACCATTTCTAAGAGTGTCGATCAGCGTATACTGCAAACTTGACATTTTGACTGGCAGCCTGTTACGGTCATTTCTCTATGCTCCCTCATCGCAATATCTCCTAGGACTAAGTCTTGTCCCCTTTGTCACCCTTGGACGTCTCGACCTTGATGTATCTTTAATCCATGCTTGCCATCAGCCTTTCCTTGGCTGCCTCTGGGTAGACACTTGGACCCAACACGATACAACAAGCTCAAAAACAAAATTGGGTTGGTCCTCTCGGATAAATTTCAGTTGGGCATTCTTGAGCCTCTGGGTTGTGTACTACTTGAATAGTCCGAGAAGAGTGCAGAGGCAAGGGCCTGGTTCTCGGCTTCGAGATGTGTCAAGTGACGGCGGGCTCTGCCTTAGGGAAATGATGGGTATTCAAGGCAATGAACTGCGTAAAGTAATCGAGCAATGCCTTGGATACGTGATAAATTACGCCCCGAGCAGAGACTCTAACTGAGAAGACTGAGATGAGTGCTTACACCGCCAAGGTACAGCCTGAGCCTGGTATGAATGCATGTCCCAAGCAGTTGACTGTCTAGGAACTTGAGAATCAACCCTGTGCTTGTATAGATGTGTATTTTTTAACGCAATAGTCTCTTGCTCGACCTCCCAGTGACTGCAATTGCATGGTTCTGGCTGACAATGCCCGGTGGACGATCTTGAACGGCGCCAAGTGCCACTCACGTCTTCCTCCCTCCACATGGACTAGAACTGAGCCATTAAGCTAGAATTGCCCTCGAAATATTAGAGATTCAGGCCAACATCAAATAGACACAAAACTGCAAGAATCATACTCTCAACAGTTTGGCACATGGCATTTTGGTGTAGACGCGGTGTCAATTACCAGAATTGGCACCGCATTGAGACGATTGGCACCACTGATCCACCCCCACTATTCTCTTGATGGTCGTGCAGCCGCAACATCCCAGCTCCATCGTCTCCAAAAAAACGTCATCGCCATGTCCTCAACACCGCAAGAAACTAAACAAGAGACCGCCGAGGCTCCCAAGCCGACCGAGACGGGATCGGATGCCTGGAGCGACGATAAGCGCCGCAAATTCGAGACGTGAGCGATCGCCGCGAGCTGCCACCCGACCGAGAGCCGACCAGCTGAACGTGGATAGGAAATCGAAGAGCGAGTACTATGATCCGTGCCAGGAGGCTGCGCAGAGGAGTTATCGGTGCTTGTTCAGGAACGGAGGGGATAAGTCTATGTGTGGAGAGTACTTTCAGTATGTTGAACCGTGGTGAGAGGAGATCAATGAACTGACGGCTTTACAGGGCCTATCGCGACTGCAAGCAAGCATGGGTACGTTGGAATCAATTGACGCCGAGGGATCGGTGATAACGAGGTTGAATGATTACTGACGTTTGCTACAGACTGATAAACGGAGGAAGGAGGGCGGCGGCTGGTTCTAAGACGATCGACTCGAGACGAGACGGATACGCGCTGAACGATCGAATGCCAGACCCCGAGAACTGTACTATACGGAAGGAAACACCACGAATATTGTACGATATTGATATATGGCGAATAGATTGAATTTTGGGTGAGGAGCTGCAAAACGAGCGCAATCGAATGCCATACTGGAATCCAATTGAGACTCTTCAATCCCCGGCTTTAGATCGAGGCATTTGCCGCAGTCTCATGTCGCAATCATGGTCGTCATCTTCCGTCACACTGGCTCCTCCATGTCCTTCTACGGGTTCGCACTGAAGCTCCACGGTTTCAACCCAAGCATCCAGCTCATCCCCGTCCTATGTCAGGGCCTGCCTGCTTAAAGACGTCCTTGTCTCGCACAGCACCCACGTCCATCATCGGTCGAATCGGACTCAGCATTTTTCCGCTGCGCAGTGAAGGCGTGTGTAGGAAATTGAGTGTCCGTCCAATGGCTAGCAGACCCGCTGTGCTAAGAGCCAAGAGGTCCGCCAAAGAGACTGGCTCGACACGCTGAGAACGGCTTGATGGCTGGTGTTTGTAACCCGGTCTCGGGAGGGATATTGTGCAGGCTCTTGGTGAGTTGCGCCAGGAGCTCGATTTTCCGAGTAGAGTTAAAGGTATCCGAGATTACCTCTGAAGGTTCATTATCCCTCGGCCCATACAGCGGTTCGACCATTTGTGTGACGGTGACGATGCTGAATTCGATACCCTCGTACGCCGTGGTATTCGTTAGGAATGAAAAGCTGAAGGCGGAAGGCAGGGCCACGGTAGCAAGGCAGATGAGCCGGGGATCATGCGTCCGCATAAAGGCCCAGTGTCTGAGGGGACTGTACGACCCCCGGTCGGTGCCAGCGAGCTCGGTGAGGGCCTTGAAATTCACGGGTCGGTCCCCGAGTGATTGCGCAGGGGCGTATTGGTTTGAAGATGTACCAGTTAGTCAGGGCTAGCAGGCCCGGTAATATCACGATAGAGCAACCAACGTCGATCACCTTGGTCTACAGCAAAGAGAAGCGGCCCCTGATACGCTCAGACTGGGTGAATCCCTTGCGGGTGTTGACTTTTATGCGGAAAATGAGGCCAGAGGGGACACACATGGCTACTGAGGCCACGACAGCGACCACGACAATGTCAACGAGGACGGCTTTACTGGCCCGGCGATAGGTTGTTATCTCAACCTGCTCTCCCTCCTCATCCACGGCATCCTTGGGTAACAGGTTATCCGTGACCATCGCTTATGTTGTTGCCTCGTTGGTTATGGTAGGAGGTGGTGATGCCAGTTCGTTGATGGACACAGGTGACACTGGCCTGTCGTAACCCGCAACCTCTTGCGATGTCATTTCTTCCTCCAGGCAAAGTTGGAGGGTTGTTGAGAGATTGACAAGAATCTTTCCGTCATTGAAGAGGCCAAATGACTTGCAGTTTCAGGGAGTGTGAGAGAGCCTCGCCTGAAAGGACGAGAGCTGCAGGAAGGAGAGCCACTGAGAACGACGAGGCATTCAACAGGACGCAGTTTAAATGCTAAGGTGCAATTGGATAACGTATCTGTCGTGTAATTATTAAAACATGCCACATATCCCCTTTGTCCATGTTAAGTATAGCTGCGTCTAACCTCGTCCATCAGTGCGTTCAAGCTGGCTAGGCAGAGAAACATGGATGATAACCTTGACGAATTAGGATAACCTGGTGATACTACATCCATCCCCCGTTATACATATCATTGCAAGATGCTAACCCGTGTGCTACCATGCGAAACCTACCTTTCGCTACCTTTGTCTCACAGACACCAGTCGCAGACGAACTCCCATCACATACGACTCTCGGTTCTTATCCATCCGTCTGTCGGGCTCATATTCAAACTTGGCACCCTCAGCGCAGTCGTTTAGCTCTTGACGGCTCATCCAGTAGGTCTCTTCGAAAGCATTCCTGTCCAGCGTCATTCCCACGTCGGCCGTCAACCTCACCGCGTCCAGAACCCTCCCGCTCCTGAAAGATGGCACCCCCAGCGAGTCGAGCGATAGAGAAATTGTTAGGGTGCAGGCGCCGCCTAGGGCGACAAGGCCGAAGAGGAGCATCCATGGGACAAAGGTCATGGTATATTTGTCCGGCTTCTTCTCTAGAACTTCGACCTCGGAGATAAGGGGCTCGACTCTGGTATCACTATTGCCGTCCTGAATTGCTTCCATGACTGCTGCCTCATACCAGACGAATGCGTCAACAAGTGTTTCAATGTCCCAGGTAGGTCGGTCTGCCTCCTGATACGCTTTGCGAGCTGCTCGCAAGATGTAGCCGCCAATACCTGGCGATCTCCCTACACGTCCACTTTCGAACGTATCAAAGTGCTGTCCTCGGAAGAGTATTGGTGTTTCATCTTGGGCTTCGAGCTTCTCATTATCCAGACTGGTTTGATTCAATATCAAGATTTTTCCATTGAGATTGGCCGTTGCTGTTCCGGACCACCTGTTGAGACCGCACACTACGCCCCAGAAAGTCAAGTCGTAGCTCTCGTCTCCGAACTCGCTCTCTTCAGCGCAAGAGGGACTGTGAACGACCCCTTCCGCTGTGAATGGGGCCAGGCTGCCGTATCGTTTCGTCTCCAGCAAGTCGACAGTCTCGTTCTGAGTATAACTGAACCCTCCGATCCAAGTCGCCGTCTTGCTGAATGCGATGAGGGGGTACCTGACTAACGGGCCGTTTTCTCTCGCAGCCTCCATCCCCTGCGTCGCAAGAAGCTCCCTGACAATTCCAAAGTCTGCTTGAAATTGGGTAGGCCCAGACTCAGAGGCTGAAGCGGCTTCCTCAAGGTTGAACGTGACATGCGACTCGGTCTTGTTTGGAGAACCAATTGATACCGTCGAGAGGTTGGATGGTTTGCATGATGCAAATATCCGGTAGGCGGGCACGTTGAATAGCTGCTCGGTTGTTGGGCGCATCTCTAGGCGGGCCCGGCTCGAGATGTTGACTCCAAGGAAGCCGTTGGAACTTGGCTTCAGATCTGTCGCCTGTAGACGTTGGAGCTGATTTTCAAGGTCATTGAGAATCTGCAGGTGCTCGTCGTCGCTTAAATCCAGGGGTAGGGGCTGCTTCAAGAAACCTTGCATCCCCTGCATGGCTTCGAGAGTCGTTGTCGTATTCACGTTGCCGGTTTCCTCATACGCGGTAACGTTGCTGAGAAGAGAGAAGCTCAAAGACGAAAGGATGGAGATGATGCCCAAGCAAATGATCCGGGGCTTTTGCGATTGAAGAAACTTCCAGAACTTGGTAGGGCTGGTTGATCCCCAGTCAGTACCGGCAACTTCCACAAGGACGTTGAGGCTTGCTTTCGAGTCTCGTTTCTCATGTTCATTGACAGCAGACAGACGGGCGAGCTTAAACATGTGCCAGTTGGCAATTGCGAGTATCGCGGGAGCCACCAGCATAGAAGCAGCGGCATCGATCAGTTTCGCCCACGTCGAGCTGACGTTCCCTCCGATACGGACAGCTCTGATATAGCCCCCGTCAACTTTGGTTTGGATGAAGGCGACCAACCAGCAGGCGGCAGAGAGAGCTGCGAGGCCGGTGACGGCAATGATGATGATGGAGTATAGAACGTGGCTCTTGAGAGGGGTGACTCGTTCCGATGGGGGTTTAGCCTGTTCTTGAGAGTTGTTCTCGTGGCTCGGGACAGGTGGAGTGCGTACATCTGTCTGGACGACCTCTTCAGTGCTTTCATGCTTGGCTGTAGCTGTTGAAGAAGCGTCGGTTGGTTCTGGTGGTGCCTGTTGCTCCATGACAACGGTCGCAGGTGACACTGAGTGCAATGTTGCCATGATGTACTGGGGCTCTTGTTGAAAGGCCATCCGATAGCAGAAGAAAAGGTGAGAGTATCAAGTTGAATACAGTGGTGTTTTGTCCAAAGTCAAGTTGTGAGTGTTTGAAAGCTTCTATGATCCGGTTGGCGATGCTTTTATACCTGCTGGCTTACCAGGCAAGCGCACACAGGCCCCAACTATTCTCCTCTGTAAACGAAGGATTGAAAATGAGGCTCTTGGTCGTTGTACAGGTTGAGGCTTGATGGCGCAGCAGCCTCTGTCCTTCCCAAGGCATGGACGATGTTGAACAGAGCCTGCACGTGATCCATTCTGGGTTACCTTGGGATGTCTCGAGACGGAAAGTGCCTGTTAAGCACACCGACGGTTCAAGTCCTCGGCAGGCCATTTGCTACGATTGGACAACCTGGTTGGGGACACGGCGAACAATGGCTGCCGCTGATGAGGAACTTGTAGCTGTTGCTTGTTTGGGGGTATCGATGCTGCATCATATCGTTTTTTGTGCTCTTTCATAGTGCCCCCTGTTGAGCAAAGCAGCAGTGTCCCTCGTACAAGAGATATGTTCAAAGAGTTGGGACCCAGACTAGTTGCAAACTCCCGAGTGTCTCGGACAGCCCAAGACTGGAAGCTCCGATGTCTCACATTTGTTCCCTCCGCATGAGCTGACGCATCTCCGGCAGACAGAATGTATCCGGCTCTCAGCCTTATTTGCTGACCCAACACGATGTCATGTCCTCCACTCCGTCATACCAGCGTGCCATGTGATGGGACCAGGTAACATGGAGCCATCGGCATGTGTGTCAAGGGGCGTTCATAGGGCAGAGCAGAGCCGCAAGTTTGTAATCAATTTTGTTCATGGACCTCGATGGCAACACTCTGTTAAGGAAGCAACTCGGAGGGTGTGCTCCTCGAACAGCGGAGGTGCCTCGGGGTCTTTTCTGAGCGGCCCGAGACGACACTCATGATGTCTTCGCCGGGCTCACCAGACTAGTCCCTCTAATCATACACTAGATTTATTTCACTTCTTTTGTTAATCAGTATTGCTGCCCTGACCGTGGTCAATGCTGTTGGTCAAAAGGGGCTGCGTTGGATGGCATTGAGGGGGGCTCTGTTTCTTGATGATTGTGGTGGTCTCAATGTACAGATTCGGCTGCCATACAAGCCTTTCTCTCTCATAGAACTAGGATTTCAATGAAGCGTCATTAGGACTGTTTGCTGTTGCTTTGGCCGAGTTACAGGGGCTTGCCATCCGTTCGTGAGATTGAGCTGATGGGGGTCATGTGACGACTAACGCAAGTGGGGCATGGCTTCCACCAGCCACACACACCACATCCGCCAGCACCGCCACACCGCTGCTTCCCTTCTGCCCCACGTTCCCAAGTTCAATTTGTGCCCCTCCAAAGCTCTCGACAATCTCACGCTTGTCCTTGGACTCATTCTCACCCTCGTTTTTAGGCCAATCTGAGCGTGGATAAAGGGCTTGAAGCTTGGCGCACTCATGAATCGCCAACAGCGGCCGGTCCTCAAAAACGGCGTCGATCTCCAGCTCCAGTCTGCCTTTAACGATGGCAACTGGGCTGTCGTGATCCGCCTGGCTGAGAAGCGAGCTCGAACGTTTAATGATCAGTATTATGAGGTGCGCAGCTTGGTTTTCCCCGTTGGTATTTCAAGGAGACTAAGTATGGATAGCTCGTCAAAATATGTGCCGAAAGTCAGCTCGATGATCCCAGTGCCAAGTTTGCTGCCGTGACGGCTATCGACAAGTTCGTCAAGGAAGGGACCGTTGTGAAGGACGTGGACGGCATCGATCTTCTTGAGTGGGCAACGCAGGGCTTGACGACTGAGGATGAGTTCTCTGAGACTCTGGGTCCTTTAAGGGCACGCCTAGTCAAGGCTTCGCCCAAGGATAGGATTGGCGCCAGCCGGTGCTTGGAGTCTTGTCTGCTGCATTGGGACTTGATCAGTGCCCAACAGGTAAGACAGGGTCCATCGTCGGCTGACCCAGCAGCTGACTTGCTACCTAGATTGCGGCTATCCTCGACAGATCATTCCCCCAGGATCGGACATTCATGTTTTGGAACATTGTCATTACACATCTGTTGGCGGTAATGCCCCTCGTGCACCTCTACCTTGTCACAGGCTGACATTCATCAAGACTAGTCCTCAGTCGCCACCTGAGAAGAAGAAGTTATACGGTATGCTCGCATTGAAACAAATCCAGCGTGCTGCACAGCTATCAGAACAGGTATTTGCCCTACTCACGCCAATAAGCCTGGCATTAACACGAGCAGGCCGCGAGCTCTGGGGGAGACGATGCCAAGCCTCAACCGCGAAGTGTCCAGACAGAAGAGGAGATCTTGCTACTTTACGACATTGTAGAGAAGCACGGCTCAGAAGGAGACTTTGAGAAGCTTGTTTCCAGCCCCGTCTTTTGTCCACTTGTACAATTCCGAAAGGGCCGAAAAGAGCTCTTCTTGAGAGTCATTTCGAAACACCAACGCCAAGGAGACCATGAAGCCATCTACCAAATATGCAAGGATTGCTTGTCGACAGAGGACGAAAACGGCCAACCAAACCTTTTGGGGGCGGACTGGAAGGTCTGGAAGCACTTTATTGATGCTGCGGCCCAGGTAAATAGTGTGAAGCCAAAGTACGTCAGTGATTCCCTCCATACCCAACCTTGACTAACTTGTCCTAGCATTGAAGAGACTGTTCAGAAGCTCCTTCTGAAGTTTGTCAAGTCACCCAATTTGCGCCCCATCTACAAGCGGATCATCTTGTTGGCGCGTGTCGCTGCAGCCTTTAACCTCGCATCAAATGACAAAGACGACCTTGTCGACAACGAGCCTGCATCTTTTCGACTCAAAGAGCTGATCAACTACATCAAAGACCAAGGCATAAATGCAGCCTGTTTCGACGATGTCAAGACCTTTGTTGAGGTGCTCACACCATCTGCTTTGTCGTATCTCGCCTATGACTTTGTTCCCAAGCTGGCAGACGAGATGGAAGACGAACTCAAGTCGGCTAGGATACGAACCCTTTCTTTCAAGCTGAAATACTTCGCCGCTACCTGCCCTTCCATGTACACCAACGTTCCCGGAGAAAAGCCTCTGAGGAAATGTGTGGTTACAGACATTGAGGTTGACGCCAGCTCACCAGGGCCTTGTTTCAACACGATTGCCAAGGATGCACTAGTGGTTTACAAGTCATTGACCGAACTTGCAGAAAAGCACCCATCCGTTGAAGGCGAGATTAGGCCAGAGCTGGCAGTTATTATCGCCCTCTGCAATATCCAGCTGGCATTCCCTCCCTCAACAGAGAAATCCAACTCCCCAGTCTCTTTTGCACCTCTTCTCCGTGCTGTCTTGTTGCTAGAGCACCAGCTTTCCTTGACACCCAAGCATGGAATAATCTCACTCCTCCTTGTGCAGCTACACCTCCTCACGGGGTCCTCACCACGAGCTCGTGAGATCTGGGAGACACTTGGTGTGAAACGCACCATCATGGACTCCCTCGGCCCTATTTTCTACGACCGTCTATCTACCATTTCCCCGGCCCTGATTTCCCCGTCTGATAGCTGGGGATGGGATCTCATGGACCTTCTCAACTCTCACTTTAGCGTGTCGTTGAAGCTTCGCATGCCTAGGCGGCTTATTGATGCCTTCGAGTCTGGCAGCTACAGTAGCGTTATTGATATCCCTCAGTATATGGAGGATCTGCGATGGAGCTGCACTCGGGCGATGAGTTTGGTGGAGGAGACTAGAACTGAGAGACTTCTGGGAGAGAATTTCTCAGAGGTCCTCATCGACCCCCGTTTCGGTGAGTCTTCCCAGACGTTGTGTGTCGGTGTGGTGCTAACGGATTCTAGTCGAAGTGACTGATGATACCCAACTAGTTGAGACTATCGACTATGGGTCTTTCCCCTCGTGGGACTGTAGCTCTCAACCGCCTGTGTACTCTCGCCTTCGAGTTGGTCCAGCATTATCGGTGCGTCCCAATCGTCCAGACTTCGAGGTACTCGCTGACATATTTAGAACCGTCGTGCCCATTTGTCGCTTCTCGCCGAGGCATTCCACGAGGTGCTCAGCTACAAGCCTCCAGCTATCTACAAAGCTTCAGCAGCAGTGGCGATACCCGACCAGATCTTTGTGCTCGAAATGCTGAGCCAGTTGAGCAACTCGTTCACCAAGTTCCTCCAGGGTCCCAAGAAGGATGTCACGCCCCAGGAAGCGACCTACTTTGAGGTCATTAGCCTTTTGAGCACCCTCATTCCCTTTACCACAAACATCAGCAGAACAAAGACTATCCCTGAGGAGTTTGCACAGATTACGGACACTCTTAGTATCGCTCTCGACACTCTCAAGCTCGACATTACTGCTCCATCCGATATTTCGGATCAGGTCACTGCCTTGAGCACGCTTCACTCCCTCGCCATCCTCCGCGACACGGCCGGCGCAATTAAGAACAGCGCCAACTGGATCATTTCCTTTAATGACCGTGAAAAGGAGCGTGACCGTTCTGGCAAGAGCAACCTGCCCAAGGAGGTCATGGCCCAGATCAAGGACCTTGTCACTGCCTCAACGGCCGCGCTCAAGGAGGGCAAAGATTGTGTGGACAAGCTGAAGGGACATGTCATTGGCAGGGACTTTGAACAATCAGTGAGGAGATGGATCTTTGAGGGTGCTGATGATGTATTGGAAGTTGTGGGTGAGGAGGCCACGAGAAAGCTCGTCAAGAGCTGGGAGACGAACGTCAAGGGATGGATGCACGTTCAATGGAGTTAGATGGGTTGGTAGAAGATATACATTAGATCTATGAAACCAATACATGTAGCACGTCCGTCATGCATGCGTCTTCCTAGCCTCTAAGCAAGCAATCAATTTGATCCATCCGTTGTTGCCTCGGCCAATCCCACTTCGACGGCTGTTGGTCGTCACACCCAAGCATAAAAGATGCATTCGCCCACTGCCAAAGTTAACATGAAACTCTTCCTTCATCTCCTACAGCGCATCCTATTTACCCTGACCACAAACCACCATTTGTGCCCAAAGGACTTCTGAATGGCCCGGGTTTATACATGGACCAAGTTCCAAGCAGAACCTGGTCCTATTGACGAGATCATCTTTGATCTGCTCTACACTTGGAGTGACTCCATTCGCACACCCGTCTGCGGGCACATCACAGAGTCTCCGGAGGACTGCATTGTATCTCTCGGCTGGAACTTACCTGAAGCCTACCAACAGTTCAAAGCTTCCCCGGAATACCAACAGCTGATGGCCAACTTGGGAATCAACTCGACCGAAGCACACACTCGGATCATAATCTTTGAGAACGACAGCTTTGGCTCCACATCGACCCCCAACATGGAGATCTTGACCGCATACTGGCCCCTCTCTCTTCCTCCCGAGACACAAGACGCAGTTTGGGAGGTAGAACCGCTCGTCCACACGCCAGCATCCGAGACGCTAAGTCGTCGCTGCTACAAGCTTGGATGAGTCGACGGACCACAAACCTGGAACGGCGACAAGGCGCTGGCGAGCGTGTGGTTACATGACTGGAAGAGCGAGGAGTTAGAGGATAGGTTTAAGCGCACCGAGAAGAGGGTTGTCTCTATGGGTAGAGACGTCATCTATCCGCTCGCGGTGGATGACTTCGAGAAACACCTACGAGATCTCGGTGCTCTTGGTTAGGAGTCGATCCATGTTATTTTTGAGGAGCTCAACTGGATATATGATGATGAAATTAAGCAATATCATTGTCTCGAGAGAAGGAGGCTTAATAGCTCAGACAGAGGTACAAGGGTATCTCAAGTACGAGCGTATGTAACATCTACTTCTAACGGTTCCCGAGGGTGCCTATGGAGCGATTCTGATGACGGATTGACTGGAATTTCTGGTGGATCAGACTTATTTAGAGATATAGCGACTTTGACTGCCCCTGCTGGCACAGCGGTCTCGGATTACACCAAGATACAGGATCGACTGCCCTCGCCATTGTTGATGAATCAGACGACCGAGTGTTGACAGTTTCCCATCCGTAGAGCACGGAGGCGGTAGCTCCTACAGCCTTCACTGACCCGGATGGTCTCTTCCTGACAGTGATAACTCGGCTTCTCAGTTGTCATGGGTCGAGCGGCAGGTCTTGAACATCTCCAGTCGGAACGATATCACCTCGACAACCCTAGCCATCGTTGTCAATTCTAGCCATCATGTCACATTTCGGTTATTGCCACTTCCGCAGAGTACAGAGCGGGACAGGTAAGTGTCTTGGTCACTCCTTGAGCAATAGGAACCGGTGCGTCGGTCATCGAAGGCTTAAATTGCCAACCGTCAGGTGTCTCATTTAAAGTTCGAGTTCCTTTATATGACCTGTCTGGTATTGTCTCTTTGTCCCTCCTAGCCCCATCGCCTCAATAAGATCTCTTCCACCTTAGTTAGCAGCGTAGGTGTCAAAGAGCCAGACTCCTTCGCTCAGGAAGCTACCAGAACGCAGGCCATCAGGTATGAGACTTCTGGTATGGGGTGCCACGATATATTGCAACTGAGATAACAATTGACGGCATTTCGCTCTCTGCTTGTAGGTCCAATACAGCTCAGCTCATGTCTAATACTAGGGAGACTACTTTGAGGAGGATCACCGGACCTGAGGCGAGTCTCTTCACCACCATGTCCCCAGGGGCGCCAAAACTACCGAAACTCCAAGCAGCATTCCAGTCTACAGAAAGCGACACTGGGTCATCAGAGGATACGATGGAATCAGAAGTAAGCATCGTGGTAGACACTGGATCCGTTCACACAGAGACTACGGGTCCCACAACGCTCATCTCACAGACTGACTTGATTTAAACCACCAGTACTAGCCTGTGAGACGCGGTACTAGAAACTAGGGTAGAGATATCAGGTTCAGATGGCAACGTCACGACAGAGGATAACAACGACGATAGCCACCCTCAATCATCGCAGAAAACAACTCCTTAAGTCTAGCCGGCCGATGATGACAATAACAGTCAGTAATCCTAGGACGGCAGACAATACTTTTCTGACTCCTGCCATCTAAAGCTCTTGAACCCCTGTATTAGTCTCACGATTGAATGGAGCATGAGCCATGAGCGGCCATCACCTACTATGCCAGCCATCTCCTCGCCGCTCAGGTGCCGTTGCTAGTACAATAGCCCCCACCGTCAGTCTGCCTCTGGCTGTTCGGCAGCCTTGAGAATGACCTCTCCCCGAATAGCCAGAGTACACGCAAGTTACCGAGGAGAGGGTTACATGGTCGCCAGGTGCTGGCAGGCCGTCTTTAGTGTTGGAGCGAGAAACGCTGCCACCTCCTCGGGACAAGCTATGGTGTGCAAGATTAAATCATCCCAATTGCGTCTCATCAGTACTTCTTGTAGTGTCGCCATCGATGCCACGACGACCAGCACGGCGACAAACCGGACCAGTTCTCTTGACCTTCCTGGCAGGGCAGATATTCCCCAAGAAGCTAAAGGGGGTGGTGATATTCAGCTTAAGTAGAGTGCAATTCCAACGACATGGGGTCCAATAAAATCTATGGAATGGTCTTTCGAAATTGGGTTCACTTTACTACTAGTAAAGTTTACGACTAGTAAAGGGGATAGCCAGAGCTGTACCCTCGAGGACAAATTAATTCGCTTCGCTGTCAGTGTGCGGCTTGCTATCTGCCAGCCCCTTAACCTCGAGTCCCCTTTGTGCTACCCATATTTGCAGTAGTTCTGAGTCACACTTCATCTAACGGAATGGAGGGCGAGCAATCCAAGACCATATATAGATACCCCTCATGCAAAGCCGTTTGTCCAGCAAGGAGGCTATTAACACTATTCCGGTCATCAAAAGTAATAATTGACAAGAATGCGTCTATGGCCGCTGCTTTCCCATTAGAGAAGCGCCTATTATGCCGCCCTAGAGTGAAGTTTCGTGCAACAAGGGGCTTGACCGCTTCCACGAAGCATTTGGTTGGGTTTAGGATGCGGACCTCTCGGGACAGTAGCGGTATACAACCCTTACTCAGCTCAGAGGAAACGAATCAAGGCGTCATCTCGATCCGCGAGGTATCAAGGCATGTAATGCAGGTACAAACGCATCGGGACGTTGCACCGCCAAGCCGAGTACCAGAGCTCAATTTCCAGTGAGTCATCTCACACGACTTGTGTGACTCGATATCACATGGGTCAAGGATAAAGCGAGACCAGCACAAAGGGATCAATTACATTATCCTTCTCTAAGGGTAACCAATAGGTATAGTAAGGGTAATAAAAGATCTAAAGCTTCACCTTTCTTTATGGAATTATTTGCCTATTTTATACCATCTCTATGAGATGTCTCTACCGTTCTGCGGTCTCATTACATTTATTTCTTCGATCGCGTAAGCAGTAGCCAATAACACATCCATTAAATGAACATGAAAACTCTATTAAAATTTAAACGCGACCGTTTATAACATGCAACAACATACGCCATCCCATGCTCCCCCACGGAGGGAGGATCCATCGGCTCTCGTTCCCGCCCCGGCCGCCCCGATATCGCCGTTCCGGACCCCGGGCATGGACCCTTGCCCTACACCGGCTCAGCGGTGCGCCAGGGGTATTTCGACAGGGGGGAGGCACTTCTCCTAAAACATCGGTGAGGCGCGCCGCACAAAGCAACGTGTAGAAGTGTTGATCAACGGGTTTTTGTTTATCATGTGTTCTCTTTTTGTGCTCCGTGAGGTGGTATCTGTGGGAATTTCGTCATACCTAATCGTAGACGCCCTGGCCGGCTGACGGGAAGACGCAGCGAGCGGGCGTCCAGGCCAGCACATCATATCCCGTGCCACGACTTTCCTTGTCTCACTCCTTTTTTCTCATCTTCTCCATTCTTCTTCTCCTTTTACTCCTTCTTCTTTTTCATTTTACAAACTTAGATTTCACCGTATCTTTGCCTCTTGTCCAATGAGTCCCGATTCCTCCGAGCCGGGCGGCTGTCGGGGATGTGCCAAGATCTTGGAGGATGAGAAGAAAGGGGATGACAACGGCGTCACCGTCACAGAAAATGGAAGTAAGTTGTATATGTATAGACATCCTAATGTTTCGAGGTTCAGATATATGCTCGAGTACAAGTGTATAAGCTTCGACATATCTCGAGCCGATCTCGGCTAGTGTCGAGTAGCCATATCCTGGGATGAAAACAGTATCGTTTCCAACGGAGCGAATGACTACACCAACCCATTCACCGATATCCTTCACATTATCTCAGCCTCTCCTACGTCAATGTGTTGAGTTGAACGATTAAAGTCAACAATTCCCCAGATGGCTAGCGCCACATGCAAGGTGGCTAGAGAACCAGCAAGGCTGGCACTCACATGGCTTAGCCCAGCCGTTGACCAATCAACACACATTCATTGCACAAGGCTGTGGCGGCAATTGAGACAAGCTCAACACTTGGACACTCACCCCCCTTGAATTGCGAACATTCAGCCAAAAGTTGCACAATGCGTCCAAGCGGTTGAGTTTTCTGTCCTTTTCATTGTTCGAGATTCATTGGCTGTTTTTCGCCTAATCCCCTAACTTTTTTTTTCCACCAAGAGAAGAGACCCTGGTATCGCGCAATCGCGTCATAGCTCCAATTTGGTGGTTCCCCGGCCTCGGCGTAGTGACAGGCCTTTCCCTAGCTTGACTCCCATCTTCAACACCAAGCATCTATCTGCCCTGACGCCTTTATCAACACGATTCAGTCTTTATAGTTACGGCGTAGGCTCACGTATGTGCTTTGTATTGCGAATTCGTCACCTTTTCCATCCAAAACTGCCCTCTGCTGGCCTTGCCCCTCAATCTTCCACATCACCTGAATATGCTCCCACCTTGGTTATAGAACTGACACCGCCTAGGTGCCCACAAGATGCCTTCCCGGACGGTTTCTCCGACCATGTCGCCTGCCCCTTCGTCTCCGATTCTCTCTACCCTCGAAGTTGCCGAAGACCCCGCGACCCGACCCGATCTCATCCATAGTCTCTCCCATGAGAGTACCGTCCTTGCTCTCGCCGTCAGTCCCCAGCATGAGATGATCTATGCTGGTACACAGGATGGCGAGATTGTAGCTTGGTCTCTCGACACCTTTCACCAGGTTCATCGTGTTCAGGCACACAAGCGCAGCGTCCTATCGCTATCCCTCTCCCCCGATGCCTCCCTCCTGTTCTCCAGCGCTGGAGATCCCATCATCAACGTCTGGGACCCCAAGACCCTGACTCGACTATACGAGATCTACGGTTCCTACGACGTCGGCGACATCTTCTGCACCGCGTACAGCCCCCAGCACGAGACCCTCTACATTGGAGCGCAGAATGCCACCATCCAGTGGGTTGGTCTCAACGACACAACTGCTCGCGTGTCCCCCGAATCTCAGCAACATCCTGACCGACGAAACCACCGTTTCTTTGACTCCAAGCCCCCCGGTGGAACGAGTACGCCGCGGCGCAACGATGACCGATGGGGCTTGATCCCCAAGGCCCAGACCGTTCTCGAAATGCACTCGGGCTGTGTTCGAAACTTTGCGCACTACGGTTATGTGTACTGCATGATCATGGCCAAGGGCCCCACCGTCGACGTCGGAACCGATGACGATGTTCTGATATCTGGTGCTGGCGATGGAACAATCAAGCTTTGGAGTTTGGGGCATGCTGCCGGCGAGGATGAAGAACATGGAGGTGGAATTCAGGAGATCATGACTCTTGGTTCCGACAACGCCGAGTCTGTCTTGTCGTTGGCTCTTGACAGCTCGTTCTTGTATGCCGGCAAGCTGGATGGCGTTGTCGAGCTGTGGGATCTTGACACGTCTCAACGATTAAGGGTCATCAAGGCGCATGATTGCGACATCATGTCGATTCAGATGGGTTGGGGTTATTTGTGGACTGCTGCAACTAACGGTTGGGCCAGCGTGAGTATTAATGTGTCCCCTCCAGTCCATCTTGCTAATCTCCAGTAGAAATACAGCACAACTCACTATGGCAAATATCAGCATGCCTCGTCTGGAACTGTGCCTCAAAAGTACCAGTGCCTTTTGCGATGGCATGCCCACCACGGCAAGATTCTGGCTTCGGCCATCACCACCTACAAGAACAAGCAGTACTTCATTACTGGTGCCAACGACGATAACGTCTCAATCTGGGCTATTGACCCTGACGACTGCTCCAAGAAGGAAAAGGAGGTCTCTCAAGCCTCGGACAACTTGCTCTTATCGACCCTCCGAGACTTTGTCTCGTACAAGACCGTGTCTTCCCGTCCAGAGTTTGCCGAGGACTGTCGTAAGGGAGCAACATACCTTGGTGCGCTGTTCAAGCGTCTGGGCGGTCATGTCGAGATGCTTAGCACCGAGAAGCCTCACAACCCTGTCGTCTATGCCCGCTTCTCGGCCAAGAAAGAAGCAGCTGAGACACGGAAGCGCATTCTCTTCTACGGTCACTACGATGTCGTTGCTGCTGACAGCCGCAAAGGCAACTGGACCAACGACCCATTTACCATGCAAGGAACTAATGGCTACCTCTATGGTCGCGGTGTCAGTGATAACAAGGGGCCAATTGTCACTGCCCTCTATGCTGTTACGGACTTGATGGAGGCTCAGCAGCTGGAGAACGACGTCATTTTCCTGATTGAGGGTGAGGAAGAGTTTGGATCGCTCGGTTTCGAGGAAGCTGTCAAGAAGAACAAGGAACTGATTGGCGACGTGGACTATATCCTGCTTGCCAACAGTTACTGGTTGGATGATGAAGTACCTTGCTTGACCTATGGTCTCCGTGGTGTTTTGCATACCACCATCTGCGTTGATTCGCCTCGGCCTGACATTCACTCGGGAGTCGACGGTTCTTATATGCTGAACGAGCCGCTGACTGATCTCACACACATCCTTTCCAAGCTCAAGGGCCCCGGCAACCGGGTACAGATCCCTGGCTTCTACGAGGGAATCCTTCCTGTGACTCCGGAAGAGGAAGCGCGCTATGACGACATTGCTTCTATTCTAATCCGCAGCAACCCTGAGAAGGGCCCAGAAGAGAGGCTGAAGCAGTCGCTAATGGCGCGATGGAGAGAACCGAACTTGACGCTACATCGGTACAAGGTGTCTGGCCCAGACGGCAGCCTTGTGAGCAGTCACGCCAGCTCCCACATCAGTCTGCGACTGGTGCCGGGTCAAGAGGTGGATAGCGTGATTGAGGCGCTGACGGCGTTTTTGGAGAACGAGTTCTCGCAGCTCGAGTCACAAAATAGACTGACCATCAACGTGGACAACAGAGCCGAGCCTTGGCTGGGTGATCCTACAAACGCCATCTTTCAGACCCTGGAGAAGGCCATCCTGGAGACTTGGGAGGGCTCTTTTGAGACATCTGCTCCTTCAGGCGATGCCACGCCAGATGTTGCGCCTGAACAGAATGAGGTCCTCTCGGTCAAGACCAAGCTGGGCAAACCTCGCAAGCCGCTTTACATCCGCGAGGGCGGTTCGATCCCAGCAATCCGGTTCCTGGAGAAGGAATTTGGGGCACCGGCTGCGCACCTGCCATGCGGGCAATCGACCGACTCGGCGCATCTGGACAATGAAAGGATCTGTCTGTTGAACCTGCTCAAGGCTCGTGAGATTTTTGCCAAGGTGTTTGGTCGGTTGTAAGCGGGGAGTTGGAGGATCTGAAGGAGTTGACGGACGCCAGGGTTGCGAGAGATGTAAGATGTTTTGTCAAAAGAAATGCCTAGAAAATGATACCCTGTTTCACTGCATGATGGTGTTACTGCATCTGCCACGCTAGATCCAAGACTCGGATCGCCACCATGACCGAGTTACTGGGAGAAGCTTAAGTTGGGGAACCATCAACTTCAAGAGAGTTTTTTTGCCTCGCCTGTGCCTTGTAGGGCTGTGAAGAAAGTGGTCTCACGATAACCATGATCTCACCGCAAAAGCTTACCGAAACATAAATTCTCGGTTGAGTAAAAGAGAATGCAACCCTCAACTCAGCTCGGTTCGACGATCATCCCCCCCTTCCTGCACGATCACGGACCTAAAATTAGACCCCCGCCCCCAGCCAACCACGAAAAGCCAGTGAGTGTCTTGGGGGATATGGGATGCAACTGCGCCGCATTGAGGCTGAGCCTGTCTTTGTCTCTTGCCAGCTTGCAGTGCAGTGCAGTGCAGCGCAGCGCAGTTTGTTTTTCGGTTTTGTGCCTTGTGCCCGACCCTGCGGGAATTGCGGCAACATTTGGAACACTGAGCGTTTTCAGGGAATGGAGTTAAGCTGGGTCAATCCTGTTCCCACCAAGTTGGAAAGAAGGCTGGGGTCGCCCTCCCTCCTGGCTTGGTGCTGACCAGGCGATCGTCACAGCCTGTTTGCATATTTCCTTCCTTCCTTGGATGAACCAAGTTAATAAAAGCACTATCCCCTCGTCATCATTCCTGATCCATCTTTATTGACCCCCCTCCCTCCACGCGCGTTGTTTTTCTCCTCTTTTTATCCCCCGTACGACCAACACATCCTCTTTCCATCAACACCCAAAGAGAAAAACAGTTTACAAGTCACTCGTTTTTTTCCCCCTCTTTCTACCGATTCTAGCGACATTGTCATTCGTTTGGTGTGACCTGTTTTTTGAGGCTGAGAAACTATCGGATTTCTCGGCAATTTTATTGAATCATCGCCAGCCATTTGGGAACAAACCGGGCTGGGGTGGCTGGACAGCTGAAAGCGGGCGCGCCCAACGCTCATTCATCCCTTGGACCACCACGCTCTTTTCGCTGTCGCATCCAACTTCTTTCAACGTTGTCTGATTGCGCGATCCAAAATTTTGGCGGATTGAATCCACCGCGACGAAACGAACAACTCGCACACTTTCGCTTGCCCATCATGGCGTCGAGGTGGCTCACCCTCTTCCTCCTCCTGTCGCCCGCCCTCGCCGCCGAAAACGACTTTGGCTTCTACCCAAAGGGCGCACAGAGTTGTCTATACAAGGCTGCCGACGATGCCGACTGCACTGGAAAGGATTCCAAGGAGCTCAACTATTGTCTTTGCGGTCAGGGCAGCTACAAGAACGATTTCATCCTTGGCTCTGCACGATGCGTTGGCCAGGAATCACCCGACGATGTCGATGAAACCTTTGATACCATGCAACAGGCATGCAAGGACTCGTCCACGCCCATAAAGGTGACCAAGGAGGAGTTTCAAGAGGCTGCAAAGGAAGGCGAGACGACGACAACGACAGCGGACAGCTCGACGATCACGACGACAACAAAGAGCAAGCAGACGGCCGATTTCACAACGACATCAGGTGGTAGGACAATCACTGTTATCGCAACCAGCGACAATAGCAACGACGATAAAGACACCAAGGACGATGACTCGAGTCTTTCGACTGGCGCCACGATTGGAATCGCGGTCGGAGCCGCCCTCGTTGGAGCTGCTTTCATTGGCGCCGGTATCTTCTTCCTCCTGCGACGACGAAAGCGAAAGTCGGAAGAGTCTCACCCAATGCTTCCTTCCAACTACGACGGAAACCACGAGTACGCTGGCGCATCAACGTACCCTCCCTCGGAGCCAAAGCCGGCATGGGCAACCACCGCACCCAACCAACAAGGCTATAACCATCCATATGCCGGCGCTTACGTCCCTCCGAAGCCACAAGACGTGGCGAACCCAAATCTCGTCTATGAGATGGACGGTTCCATACCACCTCCGGTTATGGAGATGCCCGGGACGACACCACACGGACACGGACACGGACGGTGATGACATGTGACGAAAGAAAAGGGATTTGGATTGGGAGTCTTGGAGGATTTTGGATTGGTATTGGAACGGAATAATGGCCATATACTCGAGATGGCTGGCGTCCAACGGTTGGATGTACAAACATGAGGCACTCCATAGGGAGCCTCGAGGAGTTAATCATTGATTTGGGTCAACTTGAGATTCTGCGTCATAATGATTGTATATCACTGATGGCGATATTGAATGTTATATTTTACATCTTGAACACTGTTCTTCGTGACTTGCTGGAAGCATGATATGGATTAGATGTGGCAAGCGAGGCATTAATAATCTGTAATACTCCAAGGAACCAGGTTTAAGAGGCGAGTAAGCAGAAACTCCCTTGGCCAGATTCTATGTATAGACGCCCCTCATCATGTGTGATGATCCACCTGTCCATGACAACTGGGGCTTCTTCATCGTAAGCAGTAATCAGCTCGATACAGAATCTCTTCTTACTTTGCATCCGAGGCAGCCAAACTCAGGTATCAGAAACCAGTGTCTCTACGGCATATACCATGCACTCTGCCTTGCCTTCGAGAGTGGTCCACTTCCGCCTGTCGAATAATACGTCCAAAACGGTGAACGTCAGTCGATATGGCCATGTTCCATCGCTATTAATAACCTCTGCCCTCCTCTCATGAGAACATTTTCCTTCTCTGGTCGCCTTTTGGCCCCCATTGGATGCCATGTCTTTGCAAGCCATCAACCTCTACCCTCTGATGCGCCGACGACACTCTTCGTTAGCTGGGCGGCATTTGAAGCTGTAGTGCTGTTATCTTAGGATGAGCAAACTCCCTCTGCACTGTTCCTAGTGAGAAGGTAAAGTGAGACGAATCTCTTTAAGTTCCTCCAATCTACGCGTCGCGAGTGAACTAATAAGCCTTCCACAGTGGTCCCACTGCAGTCCCCTTTCGATCGGTCCCCAGGAGCCAGTACCATGTCAAACACCGTGCTAACTAATTGATCAAATGGTCGACAATCTGTGGATAGCGTTTCACTCTTGTCAATAAGACTAGTCTTGCTACTACGATGCGTACGTGCCTCCTGGTCTACATAACGGCCGGCTCTCGACATAGGTTCTCGACGAGTGAGAGATTCGCTCCCAATTATACTCTCGAGATACATTCCCGGATCGCCGAAGCCAAGTCAAGTACTTAGAACGTCACAAATCAGTAATGCTCATCATCAAGTTGAACCAGCTACATGAAGGGTAACACTTTGCTGTCATTTTGGCCAACCTCGTCAAGTCCATCAGAAATCTCCCGGAGACTTCGACTAGCAAAAATTTGAGCAGTTATCCCCACAACAAGTTCAACGAAAGCCGGGTTGCCCTGGGAAAAAGCATCATGGCTTCAATATCGAGGACTCATGGTCACATCACTCGTTTACCCTAGACAAGTTAATCACGATCACGATCGTCTCAAATTCCCTACCAACTAGTTCGAACAGACAGCAAGGAGCCATGCAGATAATCAATCTCTATGGTTCTCTCGATTCCTACCTTAGGATCAAGTCCCGTCCGGTCTCGAGATGAACGAAGCCACACACCCACCCATCCATCACCTTGATGTTGCAAGACAAATGTGGCGCAGGCCGTTGAGCTGTGGCGCAACCTCAACAAGCCTCGGCTCCCCCACACAAACCAACAGCTAAAAAAGCTTTCTCCACATGCTCTCTGTCCTTCAAGAGCTATTTTCAAAGTGTCGTTGTGGACAGCAGTCATTGTTCTGTCATCTACATTGAGAAATTTGACGAATCACGACTCTGTGTCAGACTTCAAAACGAATTTGGACAAAATGGCTGAGAGAAAGACGTTTGTGCTTATTACAGGGTAAGGAATTTTGACGAAATTGAACATGTTGAGATGAATGCTGAATTGAGATAGCTGTTCGCCTGGTGGCATTGGACATGCCCTCGTCAACGAATTTCACCGTCGAGGTTAGTTTCTCATCTTTTATATCGAAAGATAGTTTGCTCATGTTCTACAGGCTGCCATGTCATTGCCACGGTGAGAAACACCGACATGATCAAGGACCTCGAGGCTCCTGGCATCAGCGTGCTTCCTCTTGAAGTGACCAAGCCTGAGAGTATTGTCGAGTGCAAGAACAAGGTCGCTGAGCTTACCGGTGGCCGTCTCGATATTCTCGTCAACAACGCGTAAGATCTCATCTCCCATTCAATTACAGATACTAACTCATCTAGCGGCCGAACGCATACCATTCCAGCTCTGGACATGGACCTCGACGACGTCCGCGCCACGTACGAAGTCAACGTCTTTGGCCCCATGTCCATGGTTCAAATCTTTGCGCCGCTCCTAATTGAAGCTCGTGGTCTGATCCTCAACATCTCAAGCACATCATCCATGGTGCCTTACCTCTTTGGCGCAATCTACTCGTCTACAAAGGGCGCCATCAACGTCTGGGGCCGGGCCCTGCGTCTTGAGCTGAAGCCTTTTGGCGTGCGTGTCATGACGGCCGTTACTGGTACAGTGAGGTCCAACATTGCGAGCCGTACCCACCGGTCCCTGCCTGAAAACTCCCTGTACAAGCCTGTTGAGGACGTGTTTATCCGTCGTCTTACGTTTAGCCAGAACACGGCGACTGTGCCGACTGAGGTCTACGCGCGCAAGGTGGTTGGACAGGCTCTTAGGGGCGAGGGATGGTTTGGAGGACTGATTGGAGGTACTCCTGACTGGTACTGGGCTGGAGGCATGTCTGGACGGGTTTGGATATTGTCCTGTCTTCCCAGGTGGGTGAGCGAGGGCATCATTGGAATCTTCTTCAAGATTGGTAGCATGAGCAGGCGGATTCAGCAGGCACGTGTCAAGAAGGACTGAGGTGGAAGCGAAAAATGGGTTGTGGGATTAACTTTGTTTGTGAAAGAAGTGAAGAGTACTGCTACTTTTCTGGTATATCTAAACTTCCATGATGATTACGGGGTGAAGCCAATGCTACTAGCACTGCATCTTGTAGGAGGGCTATCTGCTACACTCCAAGATTCGACAGACCTGTCGAAAGGGGGACATTTCCAAAACCTGATTAAGCCCACTTGCCGAGCAAGCTCATCAAAACCATACCGCAGACCAAGCCAAACATGGCCAGGCCGGTCGTAAGCGGGCTGGCATCCGTGAGCTCACCTCCCCAGATCCAATCCTGAGCCAACATCTCGACCAGTCCGACCCAGACGAGAATACCAGCTGAGAGGGCATCCAGAGTTCCTAGGGCGATCAGGGTCGAGGGGTTGTTTCCGTTGAAGACGTCCAAAACGCCAATGCCAATGGCCATGCCGATGGGGGTGACCAGGGCAAAACCGGCACCGAGGATGAGCTTCTTGCTCAGGGAGACGGACGAGGTAGTGGCAGTTCGGTCCACGGCGGGAGCAGGGCTGTGCGAGTGGCCGTGAGAGTGGAACAGGGCGAGAGGAGTCTGACCATAACCGGCCGCGGCGATACGGCTACCCAGGGCGATACCTTCGAAGAGTTGATGGAAGATGATGACAATGGAGAGCGTGATGAAGAAGGAGTCGCCAGCAACAACAAGCGTGATACCGATGACTGCTGAGGTTAGTGCACGCCATGACGGAGAAACGAATACGATTACTTACGCAGAGAGTGGAAGATGATACCAACCTCCATGATGGTGACGTTGGTAAGCTCAGCCTTGGCAACTGCCTGAGGAGACATGGGACCCTCGGACTTGTTCTCCTTGTTTTGTTGCCAGCGCATCGCTCGGTGGACAAAGTACTCGATGAGGAACGAGATGAACAGACCGGCCATGACAATGGCTGCAGTGGTGGCCTCGTACAGTAGCTCGCCCAGACACTCGTTTCCAAACATCATGGTAGCATGAGTGAACAACTGCCAGAGTTAGCGGGGGAACATGTCGCTTGTGATCAAGGGGAACCTACGTGAACGAATGCGGTGGAGAGGATAACACCGGTGCCAAACTGCTTGAGGACAATGAGGAAGAGGTTGGACCTGATGGGCATGAAGGTGGACATCAAGATGGGACCAAAGACACCTGGAGATTGTCAGTTTTTGGGCTTCCAAGATGTGATTCTGACCTACCAATGGAACTGGCGACGAGAACAACGAAAAGCATGCCAATACGGATGCCAATCTTGTAGTCTCGATCAACCTTTCCACACGAGCGACCACCCTCCTCTTCGGAGCCGTGGCTACCTCCGACACAATGCCTAATCGTGTTAATGTTGGAACAGACAGTGACAAGGGCGCGACATACTCGACACCGGCGTGGAAATGGCAGTGTTCCTCCTCAGGATCAGCGGCGCCAGACTCGACATCTTCAGCGAGGATGATGGGGGCCTCGCCATCGTCGGACATGCAGTAACTGGTTAGTGTTAGCTATAATTCGACTCCGAGGACCTGATAACTTGCGTCTCTTCGCCGTGGTTGTGGCAATCGGTGAGTTGGGCGGGGAACTCCTCGGTGTTGGTGATGGTGGTCTGGACGTAGTATTCGGTTGAGCTGGGACCCATGCAGTAGCTATTTCGTGTTAGCATTTATCAGCGGCGCACAGTCAAGGCAACGCACAGAGAGGTCTCGTGCATGTGGCACTCAGTAACGGCGGTGATCTTGTCCGAGGCAGCGGTGGAGCTCTTGCCGGTCTCCTTGGCCGCCGTCTGGGTAGGGGCAGCTTCGTTTTCGCCGAGAACTTGAACTTCGCCACCGTTGGGGTTCATGCAGTAACTAGACGATTGTCAGAGGCGCGTCGACTTGGGAGGACAAAAAGAACTTGCACGTCTGAACCGTGGTTGTGGCAGGCAGTGTACGAAGAGGGAGGGTCCTCGGTGGCCGTAGCCTCGGCGGCCTCAGGGACGATCTGGTACTCTGTCGAGTCTGCCATGCAGAACCTGGAAAATGTCAACAACCATCATCCCAATCTCCCAGAGCACATACTGAGTCGATCCATGCATGTGGCATCCTGTCAGGGACTTAAAGTCCATGCTGGCCTCGGCTTCGGCGCTGGTGGCCGTGGCCTGGCGTCTGATGGCACCAGGGTTGATCGAGGCCGACACGATGCCGGCAAAGAGCAGTGCTCCGACGAACACCACGGCGGGACGGCTCCCGCAAAGACGACCGGTACGAGTCATGGCGGTTCGGAGAGCGAGTGGTATGCAGCGATGGGAGAGCATGCAATTGTTGTTGACCGAAGAGCGAGGTTGCGCCTTGGGGGATGATCGATCTAGACGAGGAGAGAGAAGAAGAAGAGGTGGAAAAAAGAAGGTTAATATGTAAACGTCCGCGTGGGGGCAAATTTTGCAGTGAATAAAAAGTCCCCTACTCTAATGGATGGAGGGTTGGATATCAAGGTCCTCACTGACCAAGAGAAACAAAGTTCTGTCAGTGGCGGGCAGCTGCAGGCGGGCAGAACCGTGGGGCATCGACCTGGATGGATATCCGGTTGGCTTGGCTTAGCTGATGGACCGAAGTAGATGCCTGTTCGTCTACCACGGAGGATATGCTGTGAGTTCATGTGCAATGACACGAGGCGGGGATGCGTTGCGTTGTGGTGCTAGGTTCGTCGTAGGTGAATCATGGGTAGAAGGCTCCACGGCGACGTTCCGATGACCAACAAGCTGGACAATCCTCGGTCAGTTTGGCGGCGCCTCCTTCTCGATGGGGAGGGGACTTTCTTCAAGGGTCCATATCGATGCGTGTGAAGAGGGTGTGCATCGGGTACGCGGCCTCGATGTGTCTGTTCCAAGGCCGTGGATGCGTGGGATATGGATCTCAGCGGAGCCCGGGGAAGAAGCGGTTATGCCATGAGTTGGAAAGCAAACGTTCCGATTCGAGAGGAAGGAGCGACCCATTGGAAAGGTTGGGGGTTACTTCTGTCTACCTACAGTAGTTTACCTACACCTTACCTACCCAGGTGACCATGACAACCTTGCATCTTGATAGAGACACGGCCTTGATGCATGCGAACCAACAACATCCTCCTACCTTACTCAGGTACCAAGGTCCGATGCACAGTCAACGTAAAATCCTTGCTCGGCGTGGGCGAGGTTGAGCGAGTGGGCAGTTGCAGAGTGAAGTTGAGAACCTTGATAGACTATTCTGGATGGATCAGAACCACCAGACTAGGAAGCGCCAAGACCCAATAGGTGAAGGGGTGCCCCCCTTCGCGCGAGAAGAGGAAAAAAAAAACAGGGAATTTCTCTGCGGGAATAATTCTTAGACATGGGGTGAGCTTATTTGAGAAAAAAAAAAAGGTTACTTTTATGGATAATTTACGTTGGCGCTACTCATGCGGAAGGGCGTACACCACATGGTGCGTGGCGTAAGCAGATGAGGCATGATGGGGGATCGATGAAGCTGAGATGGGATTGATCATCATGGATGTTGGTCGTCATGGACACCAAGGTACTCATGAATTGTAAGATGCTGTTGGTTCTGAATGCTGTCGTGGGTTGTACGAAGCATGGCCATGTAGAACTGACCACAATGTAACCTTCTAGGCCACCATCCATGAGGTCTTGAATACCCCGGTCAACACAGCAGTGTAGCGACACATGGTCTTGTTTCTCAAAGTTTGAAACAAGTCAATTCGTACAAGGCTCACCCAATTCAGGCAAACTGTCTTGTGACATCACCAAAAGCAAGAGCATCATTAAGTAGAGTAAAAGTGGGAAGAATTGATTAATCGAGCTAACAAGGCGTAGCTGAATCGAACAAAACTACCTAAGTAACGGTGGTGGTGTGAATTCGTTGCCATGTCCTTTCTAATCATCCGCTGCTCCATGCTTCCAGGGGCCGACACGACAAAGAGCTCCCCTGGATGCCTACTGTACAACCTCGCAGAATAGGTAGGATCCCCTTACAGGGCCAGAACAGCGGCGGCGAAGAGGCCGACGACGGGGACCATCTGGATGCCGGCGGCGTTGGTGACGGTGACCTCACCGGAGGAGGTGGGAGTGCCAGAGGCAGCAGTGCCAGAGGCAGCACCAGTGGCGGGACCCTCGCAGTGCCCTGTGGATGTGTTAGCTGATGTTGAACGGTGCCCGAGTAATTGAGAAACATACAGTGGTCGCCGTGGGGCTCGCAGCCGACAGACTCGGTAGGAGAGGGAGCGATGGACTCGGAAGTCACAGCATCGGCGGCAGCACCACCAGAGGTGCGAGCAGCCTCGCAGTGCCCTTGAGAATTGTTAGATCGATTGACGTTGTAGAGCGAAGAAGAGGACGTACAGTGGTCACCGTGGGGCTCACAGCCGACGGACTCGGTGGGAGAGGGAGCAAGGGACTCGCTCTCACCAGCCTCGTGATCATCGTGATCCTCCTCGTCGGTGGTAGCGGGGGCCTTGGCGGTAGCGAGAGTGGTGCGGGCGGCCTCGCAGTGCCCTGAATTGTTAGATCAAGCGACCAGAAGTGAGGAAGGCAAAACAAACAGTGATCGCCATGAGGCTCACAACCGATAGACTCGGTGGGGGAGGGAGCCAAAGTCTCGGCGGCCAGGACGGCGGGGAAGAGGCCCAGGAGGGCGACAGCGAAGGTGGTGGTCTTCATCTTGACTTGTTCTGTTGGTGGTGTTGAGGTGTTGGAGAACGAGTGGCTTTTTGTCAGAGGAGAAAGCAAGGTGAGGATGAGGATGCAGGAACAACAACGGGAAGGCTGGCAACGGGTGTGGAGGGGGAGGTTTTATATGTAGGCGTAGGTGATGAGTGTCAGTGACGGTGCAGTGGCAGCCAGCCACTGACAGCTGAAGTGTCAAGGGGGAGGGGGGCGTGAAGGTTAGTGACTGTGATTCACTGCATCTACGGGATCGCCAATAGAGAAGAGATGTAGGCTGCAGCGACTGGATGCGTCAAGGTTCCTGTGTTCAATTGGGTCCTGACAAACGGTCCCGCGGGCGTGGATACGAGGGGTGTGTCTTCTTAACACTTGAAGCTGAAGATCGGACAAGACGACGTGGGGGAACCATCCTTGGATTTTACAAGCCATCCATGGTTCGGCGAGACTACGAGGGAAAATAGAGTAGAGACTACGGATATAGACAAGAGAGACATGGGGTGTGTGCAGCGGGTTGGAATGTGCTCAACGGGAAGAGGGAACCGGGCCCTTGTATGCTTATGCTGCACAAGGTTGCGAAAGAACAAAGAACACCGAGTCACCCATTGGCTACTCGGTCTAAAGCCCAAGGTAGATCCAGAGTCCGGGCGTGGAGATGTCGTACAGAGAAGAGAGAGGTTGTCCGTTAGACCCTGTCGTTGGTGGAGATGCAACAACAAAATCGCGAGGCTTGAGTCTTGGCAGGGCCATCAAGGTCCTCACCTTAAATCGACTCAATCCCGGGCCACCGACCGGACCCCACTTTTCCCGCGCTTGCCCCGATGGAAGGAAGCTCAGCTGGTGTGCGCCTTTCCCCCACTGTTCGTTCGTTCGCGTGTGTTTTCCCCCTGCTTCTGGCTGGAAGAGGCGACTCGCCAAAAAGACCATCCCATCTCATGCCAAGTCTCTCAGCCAAAGCGAACCTCAGACCACAAACCGTACCAGCTTTTTTGAATTGGGCCGCTTTGAGGCTCGGGCTTTTAAGTGAAGGTATTGGATATTATTCCCATGGTTTGCATGATGCAGAATCCATCTTTTCTCTCTTCTTTTTATTTTCTTGCACGCACACCTTGAACGTTTTTCTCTCTCCAGGTTCGTCGTCGCTTACCCCGACCCTCCCCCCCCGTTGGTGGAACGGTTCACGGCTCGCGGGATACAACCGACCAACAACAGCCAGCATTAATTAACCCTGTCAACCCTGTAACCTTGATAAACTAACCGTGGCGTCCAGGGGAATAGTACATAGTCGTTTTTTTTTTTTTTCGCACTCAAGGCCCTCTTTTCTCGCCCATCACGTAAAGTCATATTACACTGACGGGTGCCTCTCCGTCTTGGGCTCCAGCTGTGAATGAACCCAAGAAAAAACAGCCCATCTCGATCATCACCATGAGATTTCAGCTCGCCTCCACGGCGCTCCTCTCGTCCGCCACCCTGCTACTTCTATCCATCGGCCCCTTATGCACGGCTGCGGACGCCAACGAGGCCGGGAACATCAAGGTTGAAGCTGCCGCGAATCAAAATGGGCCTGACGTCGCCTCCGACCTGGTTTGTTCCTCTTTTTTTTTCTGCTTTATCCCGTTCCCCACCCTTTTCACCACCACCACAACCGCAATGTCGTTTACTCAGACGGCGATAACAACGGAAACAACCTTGCAACCTCAGCTAACATATACGTCATTACAGTCTGGTACCTTGAGCTCTCCTATTGAGGTGGTCCACGAGGTTGTTGTCACTCTGGAGCAGTTTGCTGGAGAGCCCAACACACCTCGTCATGTAGAGGCCAAGAAGAAGCTGATGGGCAACATGGCCAGGAATGCTGGCACATGGAACAAGAACCATCCTAGATATCGTCTTCTCGACGCTCTTTACGGATTCAGCAAGTACCATGAGCGTCAAAAGGTCGAGCTTGACCGATTTGAAGGCTTCTACAAGCATGTCACCAAGGCTCAGAGATCTGTAAGTTAAACTCGACCTGGAAACTCTATTTGATTTCTAACCCCTGTATGTATGTAGTTGCTTGAAAAAGAACTTCAGTATTCCAAGAAGTTTGCCCGCTTCGATGCTCTCCTCACCAAGAACCAAGACCTCTGCAATCGTATTGTCCAGAATGCTATGGAGTATTACGAAATCGGTCAAGATGAGTTCCAGAAGCACGCCAAGGAACTAGAGGCCTCAGGAAGGGTTGCCGACCGGGTCTCTGTCTCTCAAGCTCTGAAGCACTATGTTCGTGACTGGACTGAGGAGGGTGCCTCTGAAAGGGATGGACCCTTTTCCTGCCTGATCAAGACGCTGCAAGGTTTCTTCCCTGAGCGAGACGGAGCTGCTCCCATCAAGGCTTTGGTTCCAGGTTCTGGTCTTGGCAGGCTGGGCTATGATATTGCCAAACTCGGAGGTAAGATGCACGTTGCATTCTCATGAACAAATCTAACAACGCATCCAGGCTTTGAAGTGACCATGAACGAGTGGTCCATGTACATGAACGTCGCATACCGCCTTGTCGAAGCCAACAGAGCACGAAACTCCATGTCCTGGCACCCCTTTGTCGAAGGCTGGTCACATCACGTTTCCGAAGCAGACATGACCCGAGAACTTCTCTTCCCCGACATCGGCGTCAACGCTAGCTCTGTAGTCCTTGTGGAAGGCGACTTTACCGCCGCTTTCATCGGGAAGAAGGGCAAGTTCGACGTCGTCGTCACATACTTTTTCATCGACACTGCCCGAAACCTCATGAGCTATCTCGACACCATCAAGAAGGTGCTCAAACCTGGCGGCCACTGGATCAACCTCGGTCCTCTTCTCTACGGATCTGGCCCTTTCGTGCAACTGTCACTAGACGAGGTGTTGAGAATCACCGAGGTCATGGGTTTTGAGTACCTCGATACGGATGAATCTTGTGGGCCTCTGACGTTGCCCGACAGAAAGGTCAGGGGAATGGAGGCTGTCTATGGATTCAATAACAAGGCATTGACCAAGAGTGCGTACAATGCGCAGTTTTGGGTTGCTAAGAGGTCTATGAAGGACTGAGGTTTGGGGTTAGAAGGTAGATATTTCTTGTACATGTACATTTGCATCGGTGTAGAGTGATAGACAAGGTATATGGGATAGCTTTTTCATGCCTGCAGTGACTCTTGAGCTGTGGTAGTGCTAAAGGAGCACTTCTCTTTCAGGAGATGGAGTGCTAGTCACAGCAGCCAAGGGTACAACGTATCGCACAGTAACGGCGTTCGAACCTAATCGTAGAACTCGTCATTGGTTTGTGGCATTTAATATTAATCAAGGCCAAGACAAGGAGATCAAAAGAAGGTAAGCGGTGGTTAGATAATCGGTGGACTTGTGTCTTTAGTTGACCATCTTTCAAGTCAAAACACACCGGTATCTGACCATGGCTCGATGTGTCTTTCTAGTGCTAATTCCCCTTATCTTGTAACTTTATTCGACAGCTAGTGAGATCAATACCCGCCTCGAGAGGTATTCATTGCCCAAATTCTCAGCTTATTCTCAAAGTAGCCAGCTTCCGTACAATCTTGTCTCGTAACCTACATCGCAAAATCCATGCCACTTCATCTTCCAACTTCATTGCGCATAATTAGTAGGCATAGAAATTAACCGCCTCGTTATCCGACGCCTTAATCTTCTAGTTCGCCCTCTTCAACACAAACTTCATCATCCAAGCCGTCGCAACAACACCCATGGAAAAGACGATACTCGCAATCATAGCTAGACGGAACAATGGCGCATCGCTATCCGGCCAAAGGTATGGCGTATAGACAAATGACAGATTACCTAGAGTGTTTACAATGGCAATCGCTGCTGCCTTTTTCTCGTCTGTCTGGCCAAGTGTTGCAGATGTCCAGGCAATGTTGATATTGTTTACTCCATAAGTAGCACCGACAAAGAGGACCATGGCAAAGTATCGTGCTCCGATATCGTGGGTTCCAGTAGCAACTGCGAAGCCAATGCTTGCAATTACCTTTGAGATGGTGATGTGCCACGTTCGTTCGTTGCGACGACCGGATGAGTATGAGACAAGGATTGATGTAGCCGTCGCGATGAGGAATGGGGGACAGGTTAGAACGAGGGTGATGGTGGTGTTAAAGCTAAGGGATTTGACGGCGGTGGGCATGTAGTTCTTGAAGCCGTTGGCTGAGAGGTGGAGATTTCCTTGTAGTGCAAAGATCCATGTTCGATAGTCCTTTTCGGCATCCCAGAGGCCTGACCAACTGCCTGTAGCGACGCGCTTCTCTGTGGTGTCGCGTGCGATTCGAGAGTGGGCTAGTTGTCGCTCTTCTTCGTCGAGCCAGCGTGTTTGTAGGGGAGCGTTGGGGAGCATGAAGAAGGCAATGACAGCGACTCCGACTGAGAGATGAGGTTAGAGGATGAAGTGAGATTGGGTGTGATTACTTACGAGTGATGACACCTTGGATGAGGAAGAGCCAGCGCCATCCTTCAAGACCGTATCGTCCGTCAAGACCAGCAAAGACGCCTGCTGCAATCAAGCCAGAGAAGGAACTTGCGAGGAGATTGCCAGTGTAGAATATGGCAAGTCTCGTCGCTGTCTCTTTTCTGTTGTAGAAGAGACTGACGAGGTAGCAGGCGCCGGAGTAGAAGGGAGCTTCCGTCATACCGAGGATGAGTCTAGAAATAGATCATGTCAGTATAGCCTTTGTGAATGAGAGTGATTGACGTACCTGCAAGCTAGTATGCCGTGATAATTCTTGACAACGCAGATAAGTGTCAAGACAATAGCCCGCGCCATCATCCAGCCAGACATGTACCAAGATGGTCTGATACGAGTGATCAAGACATTGGATGGAATCATGCCAGTGATGTATCTACATAAATTAGCATTTTTATCCAGTAGAGTATGGATTTAGTCACCCGACGAAGAAAATGCTGACGCAGGTGTTATACTGTGATCCAACCATGCCAAGATCCTTGTCCAGTCCATTGAGTTTGCCATTGACGATGGCGTTTCGATCGAGAAAGTTGAGAAAGTACATGATCCATAGAATGGGCTAAAAAATAATTAAAACCAGTCTTGATTATAAAATTTGCATGCAAACTAACCATCAAGTACATGTCGAGCTTCTTGACGAGGGCAATCTCCTTTGGGTCCGTCTTGGCGTGGGACCCAAATTTGTCGTGATGCTTCACGTCGGTAGGTTTCATAATGTCTTCTTGAAAGTCTACATGATCAACTGTTGCTTCATCCTTGGAATTGACAGTGTTGGTTGCTGGTTGTTGTGTTATTGTGATGGTTCTGGGTGGCGATGGAGAAGATGAGAGTTTACCCATCAATACTGGGTTTGACACTGATATAGTCCATCTGGCTATAGACGTATAGTAACTACCCAAACTCTACAAACCATACTATTCCCCTAGTAATGGCCGTCACAATAGAGACACCATAGCTGCATTACCCCATGGGGAAGGGCCTGCAACCATGACATTTGTCGAATTGCGTCTACAGCCGCTTTTCCGAATCGCCGTCTACAGCCTCAATTGACATTGACTTTACAGGAAAGATAGCCGATAACTCTACGGAGCAAGAGCGGAAAAGCGGTCGAAATCCGACATGGGAATGGTGGGCCCTCGACGGTTACGCCATCCTTATTGGAGGCTTTTGAAGATTTCTACCCCGCGTCTTGTCGGATAAAGAAGCGTCTCGCATATGATGGACGAATGGATAAACGAGGATAAGAGACCAAGCTGGGGTTTGTTGGGGCTTGGATTGTATGAACCGGATAAAGAGGCGATACCAAGAATTGTCCGCCCTTTGCCGGGTCTACAACACCTCGGATATCATTCCGGGATCAGCGGGTCGCCGTTACAACCGGATCTCTGAGATATATAGATGCTCGACATTCTATTGGGGAGTTACTTCTCGACATGTGCATATCGAAGGCAGTCAACCATCCATCATGACCATCAGACACGACGTTAACGGCTTCGAGGCTAGGACGCCTCCCGTCCAGTCTTTTGACCTTCCAAAAATGTTTACCCTTGATGAGATGATCAAGCGGAGGGCTTCGGAACTGCAGGATGCTCCGTTGCTTGGGTTTCCTGAGGCGGGGGTTGATGATTACAAGGAGCACAGCGCGATTGCTATTGACAGATACGCTGATGCTGCGGTCGCAAAGCTTCAAAAGTTGGGTCTCAAGTCTGTGGTGAGTAGAAGTGTGTTTTTCTGTGGTGATTGATGACTTACTCGTGTAGGATCCTACTCTTGAGAAGGCTCCTGTTGTTGGCATGCTTGCTCAATCTGGTATTCACATTGTGATTCAGATTATTGCTCTTAATCGGCTTGGATATTCTTCTTTTTCGATCTCGACGAGACTTGCTTGTCCGGCTATTACGCAGTTGCTCGAGTTGGCTGATTGCCATACTATTCTCACCACACCCAACTTTCACCCAGTTTTGAAGGAAGTTCAACAGAACCGATCACTCGAGATTATGCCTCTGCTGCAACATTCAGATTACTGCAACTATGATGCACCGAGATTTGCTCGCGACTACAACCCTGATGTCGAATCTCGCAAGGTCGCAGTCATCATTCACTCCTCCGGCTCAACCGGTCTTCCCAAACCAATCTACCTAACCAACAGAAGCTGCATCGCCGCATTTTCCACAAACATGGACATGAGAGGTCTTCTTACGTCACCAATGTTCCACAGCCATGGCTTCTACGAAATCTTCCGATCAATCTACTCTGGAAAACCGCTCTACTTTTGCAACTACAACTTGCCTCTGACGAGGGAGTCTGTCATTCAGATGATTGACACGGTTCAGCCGGAGATTCTTCACTCGGTTCCGTATGTTATCAAGTTGCTTGCTGAGACTGAAGAGGGTATTCGTGTTTTGGCTCATGTCAAGTTGGTTCTTTATGCTGGGAGTGGGTGTCCTGATGATCTTGGTGATCGGTTGGTGCAGAATGGGGTTTATCTGGTTGGCAACTACGGAGCGTAAGTGATAGAGAAACTGTTTTTGTGAGTATGCTAACTTCTTGATAGAACTGAGACTGGAAGACTCATGAACTCGACACGTCCAGAGGGGGATAATGAGTGGAATTACCTTCGTTTCTTACCCCAAGCTGAACCTTATTGTCTCATGGACGAAGTCGCCCCCGGTCTGTACGAATGCGTTGCTCTAGACGGTCTACCCTCAAAGAGCACCATCAACTCTGACGATCCGCCAAATTCATTTCGCACACGAGATCTCTTCACACGACATCCAACACGACCAAAGCTTTGGAAGTACGCCTGCCGTCTAGACGACCGTTTCACTCTTATCAACGGCGAAAAGGTCCTCCCTCTACCCATCGAAGGCCGAATCCGACAAGAAGAAATCGTCAAGGAAGCCATCGTCTACGGCGAGGGAAGAAGTTATCCTGGTGTATTGATCGTCAAGGCTGATAGGGCTGCTGAAATGTCTGATGAAGAGTTTCTTGAACGTATCTGGCCTGCGGTTGAAGATGCTAATTCTCGAGCCGAGTCTTTCTCGAGAGTTCCTAAGGAGTTGGTCATTGTTGTTCAAGCGGATACGCCATATCCACGAACGGATAAGGGAACTTTTATTCGTGTTCCTGTTTATCGACAGTTTGAAAAGGAGATTGATGCTGCGTATGCCAACTACGAAGGATCAGGCGATCAACAAGGAGCTTTGCAGCTTGAGGGCGAGGAGTTGGAGACGTATCTCATCCGTCAACTCAACGAAAAATGCGGCGCAAAGCTTTCTTCCCCAGAGGAAGATTTCTTCGCCTCTGGCGTTGACAGTCTACAATGCATCCAGATGTGGAGTCTCATCAAGAGAGAGATTGATCTCGGCGGCAGACAGTCTCAGCTTGGGCAGAATGTTCTCTACGAGACGGGAAATGTGAAGCTTCTTGCTCGTCATTTGGAAAAGTTGAGGACAGGTGAGGATAGTGAGAACGAGGATCAGTTGCAGGTTATGAAGAACTTGGTTGCCAAGTATTCTTCGTTTAAGCCTCATGTTGCTGGATCTGCTGCACAGCCAGAGAAGGAGCTTGTGGTGAGTAGCTATCCATTCTTTCTGATCGGAAGTTCATAAGGCTAACTGTGTTTAGCTCCTTACTGGTGTCACGGGAGCTTTGGGAGCTCATGCTCTCGCTCAACTGACTGCACGACCAAACGTTGGAGCCGTGTGGGCCATGGTTCGAGCATCCAACGAAGCCGCGGCTTCTGACAGAGTCGACAGCTCCCTCAAGACTCGTGGATTAATCTTGACTCAAGAGCAGAGGAACAAGGTTGTCGCTCTACCTTGTGACCTGAGTAAGCCAGATCTTGATCTCGGAGAGTCCAGAATCCAGGAGTTGAGCACCAAGTTGACGACTGTCATCCACAGCGCCTGGGCTGTCAACTTTAACATTTCCGTCTCAAGTTTTGAAGACCAACATATCAAGGCTGTTCACAACCTGATTCAACTCACCCTTTCAGTTCAAACCCCTCGACCTGCCCGTTTCTTCTTCTGCTCTTCAGTGTCATCAGCAGGAGGTACACCTCGACCTGGTTCCGTCCTCGAGTCTTATGTCCCGTCACCTGCACATGCTCAACACACTGGATACGCACGATCAAAGTATGTTGCTGAGCATATCACACGGAATGCTATGAAGAATGCTGGTGCGCCGGCGAGGGTTCTTCGTATTGGACAGTTGGTTGGTGATACGAATGTTGGAGAGTGGAATACTACCGAGGGTATTCCTTTGATGATTCAGACGGCTGAGACCCTGGGTGCTCTTCCCGCTCTGAACGAGGTGAGTTCATGATTGAAACATTTTATATGCTGTTGCTAATATCCATGCAGGAAATGACTTGGCTTCCTGTCAACCTCGCTGCCAGTGCCATCCTCGACCTTGCCAACCTCGGCACCAACACACCCACCGATCGAAGTCTCGACGCAGACCTAGTCTACCACGTCATAAACCCTAAACGCTTCCACTGGTCCCGAGACATGCTCCCCTCCATGACGAGCGCAGGTCTCAAATTCGAAACCCTCCCCACAAGCGAATGGATGGACAGACTACGAAACTCTGACCGAGATCCCTCAAAGAACCCCCCGATCAAGCTACTAGATTGGTTCGAGGGCAAGTACGGTCCCAAGGCTGCCTCTTCTGCTGAAAAGGGAAGTTTGGATTATTTGACTGAAAAGTCGAGGGAGGATAGTCAGACGTTGAGGAGTGTTCCTGATGTTACGGATGTCAAGTATGTTGAGATGATGCTTGGACGGTTAAAGACTCGATGGGAAGAGAACAGGGCTCGACTATAATTTATTTACGGGTGTAGAATATGATGTTTAAATGCAAGCTATATATTACTGTTGATAATGTAGCAAATACTGTCTAAGTTAGATGCTAGTCTATAATGCATTCTATTATGTTATCATGCATGTTGTCAGCCTGAGCTGGGTCCGTTGTTCCTCCAAAGTTTAAATGATGAATACGTCCATGTGAGCTATCCCGTGCCCAATGCTTAAGCCTCTTCGGAATCATCTTCAATCTGAACCTCGCGTTCCGACAAGTGAGGGTTTCTAAGAGCCAATGCAAATCCAACCATAGGGATACAAACACACATTCCAGCAAGGCAGAGAAGTTTCTGAACCGAACTGTAACTATCGATAATGGCCGTTCGAATCTCTGTACCGACTGGGTAGTCAGGAACGATAGAGAAGGGCGAATTGTAGATGGCCTCTGCCAGGGTCTTGTTCGACTGAAAGTCTAGGTTTGACTTTAGAGTTCCGTATAGAGTTTGAGTCCAGATGGCGCCGGATAGACAAGTACCAAAGGCGCTTCCGACGTTGTAGAAAGAAAGGTAAAGGCCTGTGAGAATGGCCACATGTTCGCGAGATGCAGACGCCTGGATAGATGCTTGAGTTGGATAGGCAAAGAATCCTCCAGCAACTCCAAGAAGAACCTGAGCTGCAATGATTCCATACTGAGATGACTTGGAAGGGTTTCCGGGGTATGCAATGAGAACGCCAAATGCAACCATGAAAAGGCAAGTTCCTCCAACAATGATGTACTTGAGACGGCGAATCTTGAAAATGACGAGACCGGCAAGAACTCCAGTGATGACGCCAAAGAATGAGAAGAAGGACAAGATGCGCGTCGCATTCTCGACTGAAAAATCGAATGCGACGATGAGAACCGTGTAGAGATAGTTGCCCTGTGTATACCATGCAAAGTTGAGCAAACTCCGAACAGCCAAGGCGGACCAGACGCCTCTGTCGCGAAGGAGATGAAAGGGGATGAGGGGATGCTTTGCGCCTCGCTGTTCCCAAAAGACGAATGCAATGATGGAGCAGAGACCTAGAGACAGAGGGAGGAGGATATACCAGCTGCGCCAGTGGCTTACTGTTCCTCCGGCGACTGTCAAAGGGGCGAGAATGAGGGAAAAGGCGGAGACGAGGGTGATGAGGCCGACAACGTCGAGTTGGTCAAAGAGATTCGATCGACCTTCGTTGGTTCGTAGAGAAATTAGTGGCGCAGTCTCTTCAATCTCTTTGCCGTCTTCAGTTGCCCAGGTGCGACGTTCGAGGAAGTAGAGACAAGACAGAAGGGGAAGTGAGGCGATGGGATAGATGATTGCCCACATTCCAATACCCCATCGCCAGGATGTCGCACTCAGCACCGCCGACGTAATATTCCCGCTAATCCAAGTATTGATGAGAAAGGGAATAGCAGGAAGGTAACTGAAAAAGACGCGCGCCCTCATAGATGAAAAATCGGCAATGAGAACCTCCAAAAGGAGAACGATGCACGTGTAACCAGCCTGATAAATCATGGACCCAGTGCAAAACACCTCAACAGACTGCGCACTCGCCTCAATAGCAATCCCGACCGTGTACAAAACGGTAGAAACAGCAATAACCTCAAACCTCCCTAGCACATCAGCAACTTTGGCAGCAGTAGGCTGCACCGCCACAGCGATGACATTTCTCAAAACGTTGATGGTGCTGAGATACGAGTGGAGGTGAAAACTCGACGTCGCGTAGGGTTGGTAGGCGGACCGAACTTGGCTCTCGAGTCCGTACGCGTATCCGACTATGAAGATGCCGACAAAGAGCCAGCTGCGATGCGTCGTGGTTAGGTTCTTGGTTACGACGGCCATGCGCGCGACGCCGGCGGATAATCTCTTTGGATCGCGGCTATTGTCGCTTTCTGGGCGGTGAGGTAATAAACTTGAAGATGCCGAGGTATCTCCCACGGCGGCGCCTAAAAGGGGCGTCGCTTCAGAGGATGAACTCATGGTTTGTGTGAAGTTTGTCTGATGATGTGAGAGACAAGGACCCCTGTTTTTTTATGTAGGAGGAGGAAAGGTACCCGACAAAGCGGTTCAAGACTGAAAGAGTGTCATCTGATGAATGAGGCAGCCGGGCACACACAGCCTCTCTCGCCGTTGCCTGCCGTGATTGCCTGACATGGTCCTGTGACACCCAGAGGCGCCGACTCGGGGGCATCTGATAAGATATCCAATAGCGGCGGATCTAGCCGCTGACTAAGTGGGGCTGCCGAAGCCACTGAATTTCGGATTTGACGGAGATAACGCCGAGATCGGATGAACCAGAGGTTCTCACAGTTGAAGGACCATTAGATTGATGTTGGCGTCTGAATATCTATGTGAAATGAACATAAACATATATATATTATTGGCTGTAATTATAGGTATATTTATTGTCTTGGGCTCGCCTTTAAAACACAGAGACAAGGAGTGGGCGTTGTAGATAAAATCTGAGATCGGTTCTCCTCGTTTATCTTCAACAGTTAGAGTTTATGCTCTGGTCTTGGCGAATTCTTTATCAATCACTTCGGATCAATTTAAAGTATTTCCCAGGTCTGATAATATCTTACTTTCACTAATGCAGCTCTCCCGCATGATGTGCTATCCACCCTAGACCGATGTCCACGTCCAAGCGCTGTTGACATGGCACACGGTTCGAGAAGAAAAGGAGCTAGCTTGACCCTGATGGACTCTCAATCTCCATCAATTGAATCCCCACAACCACATAGTCTTCACGAGCATTTTCCCCATTCGAGTTAATAAAGAGCTTTAGTCCTTTGGCCCATCCTCCTGAACTCGTCTGCAAATCCAACTCGACAGGGCCCTCTGTCTCACAATCTCCCCATTTTGGACTTTCGGCTCCGTTCTGCGCCAAGAACTGTAGTCCTGTTAGAGTTTGCGACGCATCGGTCCACAGACGTAGGGTCTTGAGCTGTGACCCTTGGATGTCCCAGATATCATGTGTGTAATACCCCGCGTCTTGCTTCGTCTCATCAGGGGCGGCAAACTCGGAGGGCCCGACTGTGGAAACGTGTGAATCCGTATATCTGAACGATAGCGCCACCAGAGGAATTTGAGAAGTTTTGGTACGGTGGCAGAAGGTAGCTCGAATAGACTCCAGAAGCCCTTCACAGTCTAGCCAGGAGACAGTAGGGACCTCGCTCGAGTTGGCCTCAACAACACCAGTCTCCTCATTGTACTTGACCCGATATCCATATGCCACACTGGCTTCTCGAAACCGTCTCATCGGAGGAGCAGGATCCCAATAAGATCCATGAGAGTCTATAGAAGGTCTGGCCTCCTGAACCCCAGGCAAAGGCGCGGAGAAAGCTTCGACCAATTCCAGATCTTGTGCCTTGGACCAATGGCAGAAAATCCCCGCGAGACCGTGTCCTGTACAACACGGGCGTGATCTGTGCAGTTTCAACGACGGAAAGGCTTGGGGGTTTGGTCCGAGCCGTCCAATAACGAGTTGACGTCCCCGGTTGGTGAGGAAGCGTACGCCGGTTGATTCCACCCAGGCAAACGTGATTCTTTCTCCGTCAGGCCCGTCGATCGAGAGGTGTTTCATAGCGTGCCGTCTAGGACCAATGCCACGACGAGTTCCGTTCTTGTAAGCTATTTCAAAGCCACCTAATTGGACGTCTGCCGCAATGCATGTCATCTCTGAGAGCTCTTCATCCGTCGTACCGAAGATGAGAGGTTCCATCAACCATTCGTCCCAAGGGACTTCGGCTCGGGTTCTATACCCAAGGTGAAACTCGTCTGGTGGTACCTCGTTCTTCCACAACAAACTTCTGATCTTGGAAGAAAGTGGACAGCCTATCTCGAGCTTGAGTCGGGTTTTGCTCTCTGAAGGCACGATTCTAACTAGTTGTTCAAGGATGGCTAGCTTTGCCAATGGTTTTCCTAATGTCCAGGTTGCTCGGATTCCCACAGTGAAGTGACTTTCAGAGGCGCACAGGACACGTTTGTAGCCTTGGGATTGGCCGAATTGAACTGGGCTTCTCTTGGAAAAGATGAACTTGAGCCCGACTATTCGACGTTGTAGCCCAGTCCCAGTGCAGGCTGGAGTATCCTGGATGGTGAAGATTAATCTGAAGATCCAATCATCTTTTGGCATCTCAAACTCCTGACACACGTTGAACAAGTCCTTGGATCCGATGGTTGTGGGTGCACCATGCCTGTCCCATCTCGTGCCGATACCTGCGAGCTCGCCGCTGGACGTCCAGTATGTGCAAATGATGGGCTGAGCAGAAGAAAGATCTCCATAGTCCCTAATAAAACCGGCATTTTTCGTAATTGTAGGTTTCTCGACGGGATATCTTAGACGTGTGATGGGGCAGCAGCCGGCGTCGGTGACAATACGAGGCGGGTTTATGAACTCTGCATCTTGCCGTTTCATGAGAGAATGATATTCATCCATGAGACTGGAGCATATTCCCCAGATACGGCATCGGTTGCGGATACCGGGGATATAGGGCGAGGACGGTTTCTCAACGACGATCTCTTGAAGTGTTTGGTAGACTCTTCTCCAATCCACCTTGTCGTGTTGAATATCCGGGTTGTGAAGGAACTCGGCCATCCAAGGCGCGTCACGGCTCACTCTCGACCTCCAGAATGAGTTTGCCGACGTTGCCGCTACGAACTGTTTCGACACGAGGCGGAAACTGCAAAGATCCTTTGCGTCGAGATATGACGCTATCCTCTCAAGGACTTCTGGCGGGACAGCGCGGATGACTCCATCCTGTGCCAAATTTACCCAGTCGTAACTTGGGAAAGAGTGCTGCTCCCCGAGACGCGAGTCTTGAAGGATAGAGTGAGTGAGGCTGTCAACATGAGGGATTTCTGTCGGCGAAGTCACCAGGTATTCAAACCCATGACGACGCACCCATTTATCTTGCTGGAAGACGCTCGCGGCTCCATAATCAAGATCAAGGCTGGCACCAGAATTTACAGGGAAGTGAGTCTTCAGCAGCTCGAACAGAATTTCGAGGTCGATGACCTCCGGAGAAGCCACTTTGCAAAGGATGTCGTAGCAGGAAGTGTGTAAGGGGAATATAGGGGTATTCATAGTGGACCAGTTATATCTACTAGAGTGTGAGTAATTCTTCTGCAACGGGTAGAATTTTCACTTACGCTTGTACTTTGGAGCGCAGCTGGTCTTGTTGAGGGAAGATGAATACGTTGAATACCCGACCGGTTAGATATGCAGGCCCAAACAAGGTAACCCTCCATCGATTGTTAGCATATTGCTCGCTCTGTTAGAGTGCAAATGACCTTACTTGTGAGAGGTGGGATGTCGGCGGATGAGCCATACGTCACGGATCCAGCCGGTGCCATTCTCTGCAAGGCGTGATTCATCGTATTCGTCAGTTTCGAAAGCAAAGCCTCGGTAGCCGATGAGAACGCCACAGAGGGCACAGTAAGTGTCTTGTCGAGACATGTTTGGGAGGCTGTTTGATGTTGAGGGTGTGTGGAGAATCGGTTCGCCGTTGGTGGGCGTTTTCTCGGTGGTCTGACTCAGCTTCGGTTAATATTGAACGCCACTTTTTGTGAGGATGAATGAGTAATGTCGGATATGGCTATGGTCTGCTCATAGGGTTCAAGTATTAAAGCAAGTCCATTCACGAATATACAAGCGACGGAGTACCATACTAGCCACAAGTAGTGTAATTAAATGCTACCTATGTCCCAGAATGCTATCTTCCATTAAATGTGTCTGAAGAACTAGCTCTCTACTGTTAATTTCCAGGCTACGGCTGCCTTGAACAGCCGGAATTTTCTAAGTAGTCTGAGTTAACTCAGTGTTTATTCAGTGCTGCCCAGAGTTTCTTTAGCGAGGTTTACCTCTAATAAGCACAGAGAAACTCTGAATCAGCTCCTCTTAACCACGGACGCATAGTACTCTGAAAATAAACTCTTGAGAAACCATCGATTCAAGACTATGTATCTTGCTGGTATTGTTCAAATCATTGCCGTCATCAGTAAGCAAACACACTCTCCCATCGTCCCATCTACTGATAATCCTGGTAGTTGAGTTGACTTCTTCCCATTGGGAGCAATTCATAGTTGTATGCCTTTCTTTTATATCACTTTTTTTCGCTCCATACCCGGGTTATTTTCCCTGTGTAACGCAATGATGTCCATTATTAAAATTGCTAAGTTTTGACACTGGAGCAAATTCCTCATATGCACCTCACCCTGCAAGCTTCCGATCGTGAATAGCACCCTAAGAAGCTGATCAGGATATGGCGACTCTTCGTAATCCAGGTAATAGCTTGATGTAATGTTTAGATGAAAGAGGGATAAAGAATTGAAGAACTATTTTCTTAATACTCGCCGCTTTCAAACTGTGCCAACTCATTCCCCTCTACTTCACCATTGCCCATCGCCATGATTTCATCAAGATCCCAAGAAAGAAAGTTTTGCAGATCCAACAGGTCCAGCGCGGCTTCGCCCACACCCTGTGTCTCATGGAGTGGTTGCCAGGGTGTCGCGGATGCGCCCGAAACGACCACGGTAGAGTCCAAGGCCGCTTCTGATCCATGTGCCGGATCCTGTGTCGGGGCTGAAGCCCAAGGTGCTTCCCTTGATGCATCTCTCGGGTCGCCGTGGAAAGGACCCCGAGCCAAGGCAACATCAACAGAGGAAGGGCCTTGCTGATCGGGCCGTGGAGTTTTATCCAGATGCTCTTTGTCGCTGACTTCCTTTCGGACAAGGCGATAGAGGGAAAGAGGGTTAAGCAAGGAGTCGGGTGTGCTTTGTGATGGGGAGCCAGGAACGCTTTGAGACGTAAAAGAGTCCGGTTGAGTCAGGATAACTACTACGATAAGGAAACCCGACTTACCATTCAGTATCATGGATATTTGAAGGATCTCGTGGTCCGATATGTGCAGTTGGGTCGGCCCTTTGTAAAACTCGTGCGTACCTTGCGAAGCCATCGATCGGCCGTCACGTACTGTGAACTTATTAGCGAGGGATGATTATGTTGTGGTCATGATTAATATCTTACCAATTGCTGAGCCAATGGGACAATCATCGACATCATCTGTAATACCGCAAGTTTACTTTCGACATGCTTGATCGTCTCATCCATTATACGATGCGAATCCGGTCGACTAAGATCCAGTAACCGAGCAATATAATAGAGCATGACTCTAGTGCCATTGTAAGCAAAGCATGGAAGCATCGAGTCTGCAAGAAAGCGTGATCCTTGACGAGAAGTCTAAGCCAGAACCATAGCCATCGTCTGCGCATGCCGAAGGGTATCGTATTGAAGTTTCTCAACAAAGTCTGATTGCATGTCCTCAAAATTGTTTCTCAACTTGAAAAGCTCCGGCATGCAAATACGGTAGAAATCGCACATTGCGTTGTGGTATGTGCAGTGAAGAGTTGCGAGGGCACCGAGCTGTGATGACTCGAGGCGGATGTAAACTACCCCCGGGTTGAAGTCCAGTGACGGGGGGAGGCTATCGCGCCAGGCTTGCAGGTCAGCGTGTAGTAGCGAGAATTCTGATTCTGGAAGCCACGGTGGCTGGGTAGAGTCGAGATGTTTCACGTAGCTAACCATTGAGAATCACCATTGAGCCATTCTGTGCGCTGCGGTAGGGGATATAAGAGGATTACTCACCGAGCAACTCGCTTCCAGAGCGCAATCAACCGTACGTAGTAATACATAATTCCCATGTCTTCTGTCTTTCTCTGCGATATGGGCTCGGAAAACTGTAGGTTCATCGATTGCGAACCATCCAACTTTTCGGTGACGCGAGGAATCTGTAAGAGAAAGCTTCTCTCGTCACACGGCAACTGAATCTTGATATCCCTTTCATGAAGCAGGGTCAATTGATCGACACCGCTGCCTGTCCAGGCATCGAGGACATAACAAGCCCACATCAGGCGCCGCCTTGATTCCTTGTATGATGTGAGTAGATCTGCACTGCCTCCATCATCGCTGTGTGAATTGTCCGAATATTCAAGATTAAGCTGGAGAGGATGTGCCATTCGGATGGCGAAACCACTCAACATTAATGCTTGCGCATAGTTTCCTAGGCGAAAATGGAAATCGTAAAGAAGTACTGTAGCCTAGCGGTGAGGTATCAGCAATGATGAGTTCTCGTTGAGGCTATAGTGGTGATGGATAGCCCTGTACTCTTACCATCAGATTTGAAACAGATATCTTGCCGTAATTTGCAAAAATTAAGCGTTCTGCAGCATTCATCCACTCCATCCCCGCCATATTAACCACATTTGCAGGTAACGGGTGTACATGGCAGCTATGATTCAATGCGTAGAACCTAGCAGTGTTCTCTTAGTCTATAAATCTCCCCATTTGACGAGAATAGTATCCAACTTACCTCGCGCCGTGTGCATAGATCATGTAAAGAAGTGCACTATCGGAGCCGAAACCTTCATCTAGCCGTCTCATGAAGGAGGGCTTATGAACAAAGGCAAAACAGCGGAGAGGATGGACATTATCGAAATACTGCTCAGCGAGATGACGAAGGATGCTTGGTGTTGAGGGGAGTGTTGGAGTAAAAAGGCTGTAGCCATGGTTTCAGTAAGCTTGCGTCGCTCTGGTCACTCATTGCGGTGGGGGTAGACTTACAACGATATAGGGCCCCCGGGTGACTGGTCTAGATGAGTGAATGAGGTGGTAGGATCGTTGACTGCACGGGGCACTGCATGCCGACGACTGGCTTCGCTTTCGTCTTCCTGAGTAACAGCGCCCTCAGCCTCTTCCCCATGTCGGACCTGCGTACGAGTTTGCCTCTCCACGGGGCCACGTGAGCTCTGACTACTTGGTTCAGAGTTTGGGGGCGTTATAGACATGACATGAGCCCAAAAGGGCATATTGCCAGCGTCATAAGTACATTGGATAGATTTGACGCCACAGCGGAAGTATGTCGGCCTGCCACCGTCACATTTCAACTTGGCAATGCGGCAGCCGTTGCAAGACCGGTACGTCCTCTTCTTTCTTGTTGTACTTCCACCCGGGGCGTCCTGGGTAGGTGACTGACGAGAGTGGTTGACGCAAGTTAGATCGAGGCGTTCACAATTTAAGCATCTTCCAGGACGCTCATCGCACTTGACCTTGAACGCGGTCCACCATCAGTACTAAGGAATAGGCTATACAGTAGAGAGCAAGAAACGGTCACAGGTTTCAAAGGTACCGGAAACATACCTTGCGCGCACGACAGACTCTACAACTCATTGGATTCATGGAGAGGATGTAATGTAATAAGTGGGGAGAGAACTGGGGTGGCTGGGGCACTCAAGGTCAAGTTCAAAGGTATCTTGGTTATTTCTGACTACGTATCTCAAATAAAGACATAAAAACATGGACTCTCGCAGAAAAGGAAATCCAATACAAGTAATTAACCCAATAAACTCCTACCAAGCCTTCCCAGAGATGTTCTTTTGCTTGTTCGCACCCTTAAGCCTAGAAAAGAAGCTTCCACCCATGACAGCAGTCCTAGAAACAGTTGTGTCTCGCTCACGATGATCCGGGCACTTCCTCGGCGGAATCTGTCCCTGAGACTCGTAGTAGAACTTGGAAACGTCAAATTCGTGATGAGGTCCTGGGGATACACACATCCACTTGACCTTTGATGTACTCAACTGTGGCCAACAGACATCACACCAGTGACAACCGGGATACTCTTCTGACTTTTTCGCACTAGAGACGCGAACAATCTTGCCGCAGAGTTTGTTGGAGCAACAGACAGTGTTGTCGATGCTAGGCCACAATTCTCTAAACTCGCAGTTGTTGCTCGCGATACCTGCTGCTGTGCTCTTGAGTTCAAGCTTTTCGCAAATTTCGTTGCATGCGTGTGTCGCGAAGAAGAACTTGAAACCATCTTTGCCGAGGTTTGTGTCTGCTAGCTTGAATCGCTCTGGGTCGAGTGTGTGGATTGCTGGATCTGTGAGGACGTGGCCTACGCCCTGTAGATCGCATACCAAGAAGCTGCCCCAGGATCTCTCAAAGGTGAAATGAGAAAAGGCTTGTGCAGCTTGGTTGAACTCATCTTTGGGATTGTCATCGTTGACATAGCTGCAATTGTTGTTGTACTTGACGTATTCGCCCTCGATATATGGCTCGAGAGACATGCAGTCAGTGCCTGAAGTGGTCGTCTTGCCTCTAAGACACGTCGTGACGATGAAATCGATGGCATGCTTATCACCAACCAAGGCGTTGAACTCGAGAGCAAACGCCTTGCAGAGAGCCTGACATCTCATGTCCTCTGCCAAATGGGCGAGTCGCTTACCGTCGCGCTTGAATGACTTGACGACGTAGCGGTTTGTCGAGGCAGCCGTACGAGCGTACGCCGTGAGACGAAGCGCACCTTGAGAAAATGGTTTAGTGCGCTTGTTGATGGTGAGTTCCATGATGCTCAACCTGATGTTATCATCGTGCGCCATCATAGCGTTGAGCGTGTCTGCGCTGTGAACCACTGTATCAGGGGAGAAACCCTCGAGGATGAGCTTCTCGTTCAGCCAGCCAGGAGTATCCCACTGTGGCGGAACCTTTTCGAGTGACATCTCGCCGGCTTCTTCAGCCTTGTCTTCATCTTCTTCAATGGCTTGAAGTTGGGTGGTCAAGGGATTCTTGCCTCCCTTGCCAGTTCGAGAACCTGAGGCTGACATGCGTACTGCTGTTCGAGAAGCCGAAGTCGTGACACTTCTGACGACTAGATGTCGCAGTGCACTGTACGAGGTACCTAGTTCGGCTTCTTCAAACACTAGATCACCCTTGGCAGTACCCTTGGAGCTGCTCGCACCACGGAGAGCCAAGGTCGCCTTGAGGCCCTCATCATAGTACTTGTTGCTCATGAGAAGCTTGCAGTCCGAAGAAATGGCAGCGTACTCCTTCATGAAAGTCAACGCCATACGGTCCGTGGCATTCTTGATGCGCAGAAGAGCATAGTTGATGTTCATGTCAATCATCTTCTTGAACAAGGGCTGGTAAGTGAGATGATGAGGCTCACTACCTGGCTCGGGGTAGTCATCTGCCGAGTCGGAAAAGTCGTGGAAGATGCGACCGTGGGCTGGAGCATCTGCGATGTGGATTATGCATCGCGTCTGGTTCTTCCAGGTTGCGTTGATGGCTTGGTCGATGCCTCCGAGGACATCTTCAGGGGCGTCGCCTCCGCCTGAGGCTGTGAACTTGTCGATGAATGACCGTACCTTGTCAATGGAGGTGGTAAAGTCTAGAAACTGGATGTTTGGTTTGTCGGCGTGGTCTTTGTATCCAACGACGGCGATGCGTACTTCGGCTTCGTTGAAGAAGGCCTTTGTAATGTCGTCCATGATCCTCTTGACTTGATCTCTGGCAGCCTTGATGTAGCTGTACATGGAGCCAGTGGTGTCCATGAGGAAGAGAAGATCGGTGGCATAGGCCTTCTTGAACATGCCATCATTGGATCTCTTTGGCTTCTCGGAGCGAGCTACAAGGGCCTCACGTTTGAGCTCTTGAACACGACGTCTAGCATCGGCTGCAGATGGGCCAGATAGAGCAGCCTCCATCCTGAGACGCTCCGAAATGGCACGTTCTTGCTCAGCAAGACGACGCATCTCAGCAGCCTGAGCGCGTTCACCTTCCATGGCGCGTCGAAGCTCATCTCGCTCCATCTCCATTTGACGGAGCCGCTCTCGGGTTCCTGAGGTGGTCCCCGAGGTGCTAACCGAGCCCGGAGACCTCAGCCTGTGGAGATGACCAGGCAAAGATCCACTTGTATAATCATCGCTACGACTGGACGAGGGAGAAGAACTCGATGCGATGGAACGTCCCCTTGAGGTTGGATAGGGAGGTAGGATAGTAGATGTGGTAGAAGTCGAAGTAGCACTGTCTGGCGAGACAGAGCTACGGAGCAATGCATCAGCAAGGGAATGGACATCGTCCGATCCAGTGCGATGCCTAGAAATAGACGCCGGGGGCGAATAAGGTGGAGGAGCAGTCATTGTTTGATGTTGACGATGTGACTCTGGAGACGTCAAACGAATTGGCAGCAAGTGTAAGTTTATATAATGAATTGCACGTATATTCGCAAGGAATTGGGCGTAAATCACAAGAACACAATATGCTTCGAAAATGATCCTTTGCAGCTGGTGCAAGGCATTTAGATACCGGAGTCAAACAATATCACCTCGCAAGGCGTATCAATACTTCATAGCCACCCGTGTCACACTGGCCGGGCAATTGGTGCCAGCAGACTCCGCAGTAGCTGTGATAGAGGATAAACCAATCACGAGGTGGCTACATGCAGTTTGGTAGGGCCGATCCTTGCCATGCCAAGCCAATCATGAGAGTTCTAGAAGCTGTACGAGCTTCCTGGCGTGGGCGTCTGCCTGATTGAGGCTGATTCTAGATGGAAGGAAATGGCTCATGTCTTGGTTGTTATCTGGAGAGCCTGATTTCGGTCATGGTTTTGGTTAAGTGGTATTTCATCTTATTAACAAAAACAGACTGTCAGACTATCCAAGAATGGTACTACCAGCATAGCCTCCCTTCGCCCACTTACTTAGAAAAACAGAAAAGCTCAGACACTTATCTCAGGATGGTTCGCCCAGGTGCGGCGATGCCTAACGCGGGGTATGCATACACATACTTTCTTACAGTCTGCCTTGCGTCGCGCCATTACAAGTCACGAGGCTGCCAGCACACTCCCCTGCCGGTATCTATGTCGATTCTTATTGGGGCTTGAGGTTGATGGCTCAGGACGTACATAATGTGTGCTTTCAGCTGAATCTTGCAGAGGTGGGAGGGGGATTTCCTCATTTCGGCACTCTTTTTGTTCAAGTTGGAATATGGCAGCTGAAGCCATTCCTTAGTTTTTACCCTTGACACTTCATTGTATACAATCACATTTCAAATCATTAGACACAAACCATCATGGCCGACAGTCGTCGGATAGAGTGGTTTCTCGGCAGAGCAGAACTCCTCCCACCACCACAGCAAATCCCCAGCCTAGTGGAACCCCCAGCACAAGACTACGAACCCTTCATCAAAGCAAACCGAGATGCAGCTCGTCAACTTCTCGTCCAGCAACGGATGGCAGATCCAAGCTACCGCCCACCTTCAGAGCAGAAGCGCAACCTCTTTCGGACCAAGCATCAAAAGGAAGAGGCGAGCAATCACTCCAACTGGACTTTTTCAAAGCATGAAGTCGCGAGGGCTTTTGATCTGCTTCTTTCTACTGAGCCGTTAGCTACTGCTGGTGTTGCTCAGGCTTTGTTGTTGTATACGACTTTGACTTCTCTTGATGAGCTATGGGGTCATCTGCATGATCCTAGGCTTGAGAAGAGGATGAAGAGGAATAGGTTGTCTTCCGCTGTTGACTCTTTTCCTCCCGGTATTACGTGGCTGGACAAGGCTGCTTCTCACGATAATATCGACTACATTCATCTTCTTTGTCAGACTCGAGTTAGTCAAGAGGCTTTGACTCGAGCATTTGGCATTTCCTTGTCAAAATCTTCATTCGACGCCATGAGGCTTTTGTTGAGTTACGGCGCTGCTGCATCGTCTTACCCAGATGCCGTCGCTCAACATACCAGGGTTGGCGATCTCGCATTGGTGAGCCTCTTGTTGTCGGCTCCAACTGCCATGACGACTGGAGCTTGGCTTGAGTGTCTTGAGAAAGGCCTTGCTCGTGCCACGGAAGGAACAGGATTCTCGATTGAGATTCTCTTGCATTGCGTCGCCACTCGCCGCGACCTCGTCTGTGACTCGTTGCTCCTCGCGACTCTTCGTGCACAGAGTTTACGGGCTTTGGCTGTTCTTCTGGCTTATGCGAGCTCCAACGACAAGTTCTTTGGTGTACGAGAGAGTGCGTGTGAACTAGCTACTCTGGTACCAGATTCAACGCAACGGCTTTCCTTCTTCACGTTACTCGCCGAAGCTGGACTTGTCGGAGACTATCCCGTCCTCCGTGAGGAGTTGGTCAAGAGTGTCAAAGCACACCAAATACCCCTTGCCAAACTCCTCGTTGGCGCTGGTGTCAGTGTCGACATTCCACCTCATAATGCTCTACAATGGGCTGTCTCCCAGATGGACTTTGTCATGATGGAGTTGGTCAAGAACGGCGCCTTTTCATCACCAGTCTCACTTGCACTAAGTTACGTGCCCGAGTCAACATCTGAGCTGGACATGATACATCTCATGGACATTTTCGGTCCCATGGGAGTATCTGGTGAGCACCTCGACGCTCACTTGGTTCGTGCTGTTCGGAAGAAACACTTGAGGCTCGTTGAGACCTTGGTGCGCTGTGGAGCGTCTGTTGAGTATGAGCAAGCCTCTGCTATACAATTTGCCCTCGAAGCTGTGGACTTTAGCATGCTTAAGGCTCTTCTCCAGCGGAAATGTTCGCCAGAGATTCTTTCAGCTACGATCCCAGCAGCAATGGGCATCTCGCCAAGGGACAGTCGACTACAAGCCATGAAGTCCATTCTGCAAAAGGGAGTCCACAGTCAGGTCCTTGGCGTTCCCCTACAGCAGGCGGTATCCGAGGATGGTGAGATCGACTTGGACCTCATTCAGCTCTTCCTCGAGTATCATGCTCCCGTGGACCAGTCCAACACGGCTGATGGCAACCCATTGTTGGTAGCTGCACGGAGAGGTAACCCTTCGGTGCTTCAGATGCTCTGCACCGGAGGACCACGAACCGAGACCTTGTCTGTTGCTGTTCCCATTGCTTTCAAAGCTATGGAGAAATTTGGCTACGACGTTGCTCTCGCAATGATCACCCTTCTGCTTCAAAAAGGAGCCAACGGTAAAGCCGTTGACCAAACTCTACTAGAGGCATCATCAAAGGATACTCGATTAGACATGGTTCGTGTTCTAGTTGAACATCGCGCCAATGCAAACTACGCTTCTGGTGTTGCATACACCAACGCAGTTGAAAGAGGCAACTTGGACCTCTTGGAGATTTTGTGCTCTAGGTGTCCACCAAGTCCTCAGAGTCTCACCGTGGTCTTTCATACGGCAATGAGGCCAGAGTACTACAACCTGAAGACACTCGAGCTCATACTAGATGCTGCACCTTCATCTCAGATACTTCAAGCTCCCGCAGGTATCGAGGGTATGCTGAGAGGTCATCCAAATCTGGCCGAGGTCGTCCCCTGTCTTGTGCGACATGGCCTCAGTGTTGACACTGGAAGTGGAATGCTACTCTGCAGTGCCGTCCAAGACAAGAATGTCGCCCTGCTTGGTACACTCGTATCTTCAAAGCCACATACTACCTCTTTGGCTGCAGCATTCCAGGAAGCCACAACCGTCGAGCCTAGGAACGTCAGGCTGGATATGATGAAGCTACTCCTGGAGACCGCTGCCTCGGCCGAGATTGGACAGTCTGAGTATCTTACCCGAGAAACAAAGACCGCATTGTCTGGCGACATTGTCGGACTTGAGCTTCTGCTCAACCACAAGGCATCTGTCGATGTTCAAGGCGGACGGGCTCTCCAAGAGGCAGCAGAAGAAGGTGTACCCGAGGTGTTGAAGATTCTCCTCGCTGCCAAGCCTACTGCTTTGACTGTTGAGAAAGCATTCATCGTGGGTAGCTCATCTTCTGTGGCTTCTCATACAAAGGCTGTCATCTTGGGACATCTGCTCAAAACGGACCAGGTATCAGTGGATGCTGTATCCAAGGCCCTTACTGAGGCTGTTGCTATGCATCCGGACGACATTCTTCTGGCCAAGCTTCTACTGTCTTATCATGCCAAGGTCGATATCGACACCCTCAAGATGGCACTGGAGTCATCTCCTGTCGACATGTTCTTGTCACTATCACGGACCATCTCAGAACCGGCCATTGCGAAGGAGCTCTTTCGTCATGTCAGAAACTCCGACATTGACTCTGAGAGAAGGTTCATCGCTTATCAGTCTCTCGTTGGCAAGTATATCGACACCGATGAGGTTTCTGAAGCTCTTCTCGATTCTATCAAGTCTGATCCTAACAATTTGGATACTCCGAACCTTCTACTCGATAATGGTGCTGTCGTGAACTACAAGGATGGCGCGGCCTTCACCATGGCCTTTGAGTCTAGCAACCTTAATCTCGTGCGAGCGTTGAGCCGACATCTCGTCAAGGCTGATGAAAGCGCGGCGACGCTCGCATTTGACTACGTGTCCAACAACGCTTCATTTGACTCGGAGATTCGACTTGAGATCTACAGTTGCTTGCTGGAGTTTAGCATTAGCAAGGAGTCTCTCAACAAGGCTCTTGTGGGCGCATTGGAAAGTTCTGCTACCAACACCGCTATCGTGAGCTTGCTTGTGGAGCATGGTGCGGACCCCAACGCTGAAGAAGCCAGCTGCTTTGTTCTTGCATGCAAAAAGAACTCGCGAGATGAGTTTAGGGCTCTCAGCAAGCACGCAGACCTACCTGTGGTTCTCTCTGCGATTCTAGACCACGTCAAGGAAGAGTTGGAAGTCATGAACTGGCTCATCCTTCTTTTTGAAGAACAACCTGCAGGAACAAAGGTTCAAGAGGATGAACTTCTGTTCAAGTGCATGCGCAAGTTCCCACAGGGAACTCTTGTCTTGGGGTTTCTGCTTGACCACGGAGTGCCTGCTTCAGCCAAGATCATCTGTAACCTCCGACCAATGTGGGAGCTGGAAGAATGCACAGCTCTTATGTGGGCTATTTCTTCTTCTCTCAAGATTGATAACAACGTTATCATCCGTCTGCTGCAGATGGAGGACGCAGGTATGTTGCATTTAACAAGCTGCCGGTACTTGTGTACTAACAGACCAACAGCCCTGCCCACTTATGTGACACCACAGTCACAAATGTCAGCAGTCTTTCTTTGTCTGCTTGACAAGTCACGAACCCCCGTGTTGAAAGCCCTCCTTGATATCGCGCCGGGCGACATGTTCAACAGCACAGTTTCTGGATCTGACTTTAGCAAGATTGCATGCTACCCCAAGAAGCCCAAAGCCAAGTTCCAATCCCTTTTCGAAGAAGAGGACGAGATATCACCAAGAGAAGCTGCTCTATTCTTGGGCAACATTGACGCCTTCAAGCTCCTCGCGGGTGAGGGTACTCCGGACGATGGAACACTCCACTTGGCTTCACTTTTGGCTCTACCTGACTTTGTGACATGGCTTTTGGAGACTCATGATGCCAACTACGAAGAGGAGAACTTTGGTTTCATGGTGCCTTTGGCTTTGGCATGTTTCTCCAAGCCATTCCCCTGGTGCAAGATCGCCAACGAAGAATTAGACTGGAACCTCCGTCTTCGAGAAACGATGAAGATCCTCATCGCCAAGACACGAAAGACATGGCGGTATAGAGAGAAGCTGGTTCTTCACATTGCGTTGGAGAACGGACCTGAAGTTACAAAGGCTATGCTTGACGCGCTGGACATTCGTCACGAGGCGGACAAGGATAAGACGTATCTGTATACTGATAGGACAGGACTGCATTACTCGCCTTGTGAGTATGTGGAGGAGTTTGTTGAGGCTGAGGCTTTGCAGAAGAAGAAGTTGGTCAAGTGTTTGACTGGGCAGGGATTGACTTGAAGGGAACAGCAGATTGATATGTGATGTAAAATGGTTGCTTTCTTGGCGGGGCGCATTTGGATTCAGGGATGGAAACATGGGGTAACATACAACTGATGATTTCCATGTATTGACTCACCTTATTAAACCCGCAGTTATTAACAGCCACAATGTGTTCTTTATTATAGTTGAAGCCGGGGTGACCGACACAGCAGATCATCATTAACAACTAGGTAGTCAAATTGAATAGCAAGTAAGAATAGTTAATCGACTTAAGTGAAGGCATCTTCATCGTCTCTCCTTACCTTTCATCCCCTTTCCAGTTCATGACGATTCCTCCTGTCTTACCCTATAGAGCATGAACTCGTCGTCGGGATTGGGCATCACCAACAAGCACTATCCTTGTGTCTCGGCGTTCGGCTTCATTGGCGGGAGAACCTCCTAACCCTTCTCAAACAGCAAGTATACGAGTAAATATCATCATGATCGACCCATCGAGAGGCAACCGAGGGATACAGGGTCCAAGCAAGGACCCATGACTCGTCTAGCCCGACCCAATAATAGCACAAAGCTAAAGATCACTTGGGAATACGAACCTTGGCATCCTCGTCTCATTGGACAGCTTGGTGCTAGTTTGTTTCATCATTCCTGCTGAGTAATGAATCGGTTCCATCGGCATGGGGAAATTCATGCGCAATTCTTTCCTCAAAGGGGGATTTCGTTGTTGACTATACATCACCGCTTTTTTTTCCATGTATGAGAGGTAGCACGACAGCTTCGCTCAACCAGCGCTTGCGTTGGTTCAATTCCAATGCTTTCAGGCCTTGCCCTTTGGGCGCTGCTTGCGACCACGAGTCATGCGGCATATGTTCAGTTCCGGAATTGTTACGACGATGATGCAGCCTTTAGGATAATACCTGAGGGTCTTCGAGCCTTTGTCGACGCCACCAGCGATGCCTACGACGCCAAGTTCCACTTGGTTGGGAACTATGCCAACGGTACCGAATGCGATGCGACTTCTCCTTTGGATCTTGTGCCGGTGTTTACGGTTGTCGACTACAATGGCGCTCATCAATATCCTGGACGAATCGTCAATACTTCTTGCGCCAAGTATGGTCCTTTGGCGTCCAGGTTGAGACTCGAGATTGTGACGGCCTTTAACCGATCTACCTTTCTCGACACCTTTGAGACTACAGTCAACCTTACTACCCACGATGGAACGCCTTTACTCTGTGCCAATGCCAATCTGACGCCCGAGGTTCGACTCTGGACACAACTCGTTAGTTTCTGGCTTCCGGTTCTCGTCTTTTCCGTCGCTGCTCTGGTTGCCTCTTGGCCTTCACATCAAAATGGACCTCACGATATCTTCCCGGATGTCCAAGACAGGAACAACCACCGTATGGCTAGAGCCTCCGAGATGCTGGCCTACATTCAGTTCATCTACTTTTCCGGTGCCCTCAGCCTCCGATATCCCGGCTTCCTCCAGCCACTCATCGGCTTCAGCAGCTGGTCAACCCTGATGTTGCCTGCGGGCCCAGTCACGAACTACTCACCATACGCTGGTGTTAAGGATGGCATCTACGAAACCAACGGGACTCTTACCGGTGCGCCAGGCTTTGTGATACTGACAGAAATCACGGGGTCTCCCGTCATGGTAAAGAACTGGTTCAACACCATCGCCCTGGCACTTATTGTTCTCTTCTTTTTCTTCGTCGCTATTCACGTTCGGGAACTGCTTCGTGAACAAAGGTTGTCCAACTCGACGAACACCAGTCAAAAGCCTGTGTCAAGTATGAAAGAACGATCTTGGGCCGTTTCGAGATTGTTCCTCAGTCTGTTTTTACTTCCTCTCAGCGCCTGGTCTACTTATCAACTTTCTACTCGCCGCATGCTCATACAAAATTCGGCTGTCGCCATTCTCGTTCTTGTGCTTCTGCTATCTTCTTTCTGGTGGACCTGGATCCAGAGCAATTCCTCAGCAGACGTTGGACTCTTTGTGATTCAAGGGGAGACTCGTGTTCGTGGTCAAACCACAAAAGACAGGGCAAGAAAATACCACGCACTGAACATCTTTTCTTTGATGCTATTCCGTGGTATTATTCTCGGGGGTCTACAGGCACATGTTCGCACTCAGTTCGGCATTCTACTCGGATGTGAGCTTGTGCATTTGATGTGCATGGCATATTGGGGTGGTTTATCCTCTTTGCTGTCGCTCTCGGGAGTTTTGTACGGATCGAGACTGGTTCTCTTTTCACTGCATACGGCATTTCTCCCTGGAGTTACTGACCTTCCCTCCAAGATTCTACTTGGATACATGGTGCTTTCGTGGCACTTGGTTGTTATCATTGGCATCTTTCTTATTCCCATCTTTCTGGATCTTGTGCATCAAGGCCTTGCAAGTTGGACAGCAAGGGTCAACCCAGACGCCGAGAAGACAGCTCCTGTAAGTATACATCGTCTCACCTGTTTTGACACCGACTTATTCAGTCTCAGGCCATGCGTGTCTCGTCTTCTTCAGAGTCCGACCGCTCCACAAAGGACCCTCCTGGTCTTTTGTTCTCTGCCGCAGGGACACACAGTCATCGCCAGTATCTGGCCGATGTCATCTTGAGTCGAGAATTTTCAGGTTCTTCTCACGGTCTCAACCATGACGTTTCTATTACCGAATTCATGAACAATATTCAGGGCGAAGACCAACTGCCCGAAATGGCCTCACTATCGTCATCATTCCTCGGCTCGGATCCTGTCCCTGACTTGGACAGCCTAGAAGCTCAAATGTCGCCCAAGTCACCTAAAATAGCTATCAGTGCGATCGCCGAGCTTCTATTGTCAAAGCAAAACTTGGCTATCCGAGAAAAGCCACTTCAATACGATCTTAATCGACCGATCAACGAGTATTTCATCTGCAGCTCGCACAACACATACCTTATGGGACGTCAGGTCCTCACACGTTCAACGGTCCAAGGGTACATCTCAGCACTTTCTCATGGATGTCGATCTATCGAAGTAGATTGTTGGGACGGGCGAGATGGACAACCGATTGTTAAGCACGGATACAGCTTGACAGCATCTATCGGTTTCCAAGATGTGATAAACGCGATTAATCAGAACGCTTTTGTGGCTTCAGACTTTCCTCTTTGGATCTCGCTAGAGGTGCATTGTAGCCCTCGCCAGAAAGCCATCATGGCTCGGATAATGAGGGAGACATTTGGATGGCGCTTGGTCACGGAGCCTCTTTCAGAACTCTCACAACCACTCCCATCCCCGTCACAGCTGCGAGGGAGAATCTTAATCAAGGCCAAGGTTGCAAAGAGCACGGGATCGGGTCGAGAGCCCGAACTACTCAAAGACGCTCCCTCACCAAGACAATCCCAGGATCAAGGCAACCTGACAGAAGCAGAAAGCCCCGACTCGATATCAAGTATTGAGTCTGTTGCTGGGAGCCAAGAGGCTTCTAGTGAAGTTTCCCAACCTCAACCTTCCGTAAACGGTCCCTTGGATGTCCTTGCGGTCTATGGCCCCGGCAAAAGGCTACCCCGTCCCAGCAAAATTGACGCGACTGGGAACTTTATCTACTCCGTCTCGGAGGCCAATTTCAAGTCTCACTTGAAACAGAAGAACGGCGAAGGCTCTCTTGGCTTTCTCAACATACGACACATGCTGCGAGTCTACCCAGACGCGAGTCGGATAGACTCATCAAACCTGAGCCCTCTCCAATACTGGCGACACGGCGTGCAGATGGCAGCACTAAACTACCAGACAAATGACCTCAATATGGGATTGAACCAGGCCATGTTTAATGGCGGGATCGACAGTTCTGGCTACGTGTTGAAGCCTGCTACACTTCGCCAGCCTCCAGAGCTCATCTCAAACCGCATCCAGGAGCTACGGTTCTCCATCGATGTACTAATGACAAAGGATCTCTGCTGGCCAGAGACGACTTCAGACAATGCCTCTGCATACGTCCGGATCAAGCTTCTGGTAGCTGACGCAAGCAAACAGGATACATGGCAGACAAAGGGGCGGACCAGGAGCATTCCTCTTCAGCGACACGACATCATGTTCGATTCCCGTCTCGACTTCCAAGTAAAGACTCAGTACCCCAGCCTCGTCTTTCTGCAGTGGTCTGTCAAGGTATCCTCGGACACCCAGGGCTACCCTCGTCATTCCACCGTAGCCTCGGGGATGGCTAAACTTAAAAACCTCAGGCAAGGCTACCGGCTGTTGCCTCTGAAGAAGTCTTTCCGAGATGAGGAAGATTGCGGCTACCTGGTCTGTAAGCTGCCCAAGTCTTTGTGTAGCCAGGATGGTGTAGGAAGTGAAGACGTTGGGAAATGAGAAACCCCTGGCTTGAAGCATGCCCAGTTAGCGATTGTAAATTATCGTGTATTTGTAGCGATTTAAATGACTGAATGACAAATATTATAGTATCGTCATCAAGGTGAATATGACTTCTGGTAGCGGGATTTCTAGCAAACAATTCTCTTGCTAGCCCTTCGGTTGACAGCTGTCGTTCCCGTAGGTGGCGTACTGTGGCACCTTGTTAGCTGCAACCACTCAATGATGCAACCTGAACGTTATAGGTTCCGCTGTTTGACTTTGTTGGTTCCTTTCTGATGCAGGCTAGCCAGGGGTTGGCTGCCACCCAACATCTGCATCAGGCAGTTGGCGACCATCAAGGTGTTCCAGAAGGATGGCACGTCAGACAAGGCTTGGCCGATCGATCAAAACCTAAATCTGATGTCGCTTCTTGGCAGCATAATCCTTTATCATTGCTGATAATATTATAAGAGGGATGTGAGCTGCGCGTAGGATGCAACGTATACTCCTCGGGGGGTATAAGGCGCCTTGTACCAGACAATCACTTATTATGCCATCATGCTATTGGTATCATCCTGTAAAACTCCTTGTCTAAATTAAAGTTAATGTAAGGCCCTAATAATGATTTTATAAAGTCTTCCGCTTAACGGAAGCAAGAATTACGATGATATCTTCAGAAACTGGGAAATATTTTAGTGATTGCACCATGGGTAGTTGGATGATATTAACGTACCTACCGAGTGGGATAACCACCTAGCTTTAGTGGATAAGTGGATTGAGACTGCTGTACTCGAATAAACTCGAAGCAAGGCATGGCTTATTCTTGATCATGATGATTTATTCATTCATCTAGTCTTCTGACTATGTCTTGCTTCTAGCTTGTCTGCCAAATTTCATAGGCCGCTTCTCTACACTAAACCACGCTCGCTTTCTCATACACTTAATTCCACTCGCTACGCCAAATCACCTTCTACTTATACACATGGCCCGTCTCTTAAGCCTGGGCTGTGACTTCAAGCACGCAGCGTCCGGCAACCTGACCAGTCGCCAGCTTCTGGACCCAGTCATCGAGGTCCTCAAGCTTGCCCTTTGACAGGATAGGCTATTGATGAATTAGTACTTGAAATTACGAGATGCTGTGGTGTTGGACTTACCCGGACAAGACCTCGGGCGGTAAAGTCGAGAGCTTCTTCAACATCCTTCAGGTTACCCACGACACTTCCGACAACGTTCAACCGTCGGAGAACCATAGTCATGGGGGCACAACCAGCAATAATGGTGCTATCCTGAGGAAGACCAACAGCAACAACAGTGCCGTTGGGGCGGAGGAATCCAGGAGCAGACTCATAAGCTGCTCGAGTGGCAGCTGTGACAATGACGCCGTGGGCTCCGTACTTTGTGATCTTCATAATCTCGGCTGTAATGTCCTTGGTTTCCTTAAAGTCGATGAAAATCTCGGCACCGAGCTTCATGCATAGCTCGCGCTTGTGGTCTCCGCCGTCGATGGCGATGACTCGCATGCCCATGGCCTTGGCGTATTGGACGGCAAAGTGACCGAGACCACCACCAGCGCCGGGGAGGACAATCCACTGGCCAGGCTTGACATTAGATCTGAGATCAGTTAGTATGATACAGCCTGCTCTTTGATATTCACGGGTACTAACCGCTTGCAAGCACCGTAAGCTGTGACTCCTCCACACATAATGGGACCAGCCTCCTCATCGAGGACACCGTCAGGGAGCTTAGTAGTGTATCGACCATCGGCGATGACATACTCCTGGAATGTTCCAGGAACAGAGAAACCACTGTTTGTCTGGTTGGGGCAGTGCACTTCATCCACGCCATTGAGGCAGAACTCGCACTCGCCGCAAGTGCTAGCAATCCACTTGACACCAGCGCGGTCACCAATCTTCCACCGTTTCTCCATACCCTCACCAACAGCAACAACGGGACCAGCACCCTCGTGGCCGGCAATACCCTTGGTAACGTCCATCATGCTGAGGCCAAAGTCCTTCCACTCGTTGTGCAGGAGGGACTTGTCTGAGCCGCAAAGACCAGACCAGTTGACCTTGACCAGAATCTGGCCAGGGCCAGGCTTAGGGACATCGATGGTCTCGATAGAGGTGGTTGACTCGGGGCCAACGCCTTGGCGGATGGCAGCACGCTGCTGGGCGGGAACCTCAAAGGAAGCCATTGTGTATAAAGTAAAGTAAGGGAGGAGAAGGATGTATAGAAGTGATATGAATTGTATGAATAGAAGAAGAGGGCTATTGTCAGGATAGAGCCCAGATTTATACCTCCAACTTCAACCTCTTGATCAGACCACTCTCGGCTGCCCATATTGAGCTTCATCTTCGGACCGCGGATTTCCTTGGCATGCCATCTCTATGCGAACAGGGAACAAACGAACAAGCATGCCACCTGAACCTCGACGGAGCTAACAGCAACGATGGAAGCACGCAGTGGGGTCAACTTGTTACAACTCGCTTCATGCTTGAATATCGTTGGTAGAAGCTAGCAACCCCTCTCCTTGAACCGAAAGGCGCAGCCGCAAAAATACCCCTCCCCTTGATCTACATGATCGCGTGGGCCGAGGAACGCACGTCGGAGGAATGCACGGCTACAAAACGCGGGGAAGAGGAAAGGAAAAGGTGATCTGTCAGAGCCTCAAGGAGGGGGGAAGCAAGCTGTGAATTTGTGGGTTTGTCGGGGATGTCCTTGATAAGGAGGCATTGATAAACAGAGACATCACGACATTCACAGTGTATCTAGACTATAGGCATCAGCACATCTCGAGTCATTATCGAAAGGATTCAAGGCTACTGATTCAGGTATTTACGACGAGGGATGCAAGATGCTACACTGCAGGGGACTCTGCACAATCGCCAACGCAGGCCCCGGAGAGAGAACATTCAACCAAAGAAACAGCACGACTCATAGGAAGAAACCCCATCACGGCCCGCAACGGATCCGGTCCGCAGCATCCGATCATGCCAGTTTTCTAAGGTTAAACCCCAGGATGTCCCCATCATTTTTTTTCAGTGGTCCCTCATGGCACGACGTGCGTGCGTGTGTCCACAGCGGGCGCTTGTTTCGGGCAAAAGGCAGATGATCTCACTTTGGGCAAGGAGGACAGGGATCTTTCTGGTGCGGAGAAAGCTGGGGACTAGCTTTCCACGGCTCGGACTCGCTTTTCCGTTACTTTAACCACGTGTACGGTGTTTCATTGAGAAAAGGGGGCTTGTCGGGTAGGACTCTTGACAGCTCATCCACGTGGTCGATATACAATCCGCTTGCATTGATGGCCCTCGGCGAAGAGGTCCGAGCCAATGTCCCCCCACTTATCTCCGGAGCCGATTCACCTTTGACCGGGTGATCTACTCAGGGAGGTTGTTCGCATGAGGACAGCAGCGCTGGCCTCAGTCAGTGCACGGCATGTCATGGCCTGCACTTGAGATTCAGTGAGGCAATTCAACATCCCTACCCTGCTTCTTGTGCTTGGCGTCAACGTTGCAGCAGCCGCACAAATCATTGCTATTATGGGCCGTGGGACAAGAACATGACCTGATATAACCCCCAAGACCTTCTGAAGGGGTAACTCGCGATATCCACCGCGATGAAGGGATCATTTGGCTTATCGGTGGAGTTGATGAGACTCTGAAACCTGGTCACTGCGAGGGGCTTACGAAATATGTTGTTGGTTGGGTGTGACGATGAGCCTGAAAATAATGTGTAGTCTTGACATTTCTCGTACGGAGGTTAGAGCAGGCAATTAAATACCCCTTATGTAGATAGGCATGAGTCTTCGACTGCCTGCAGCCCGCCACAGGTGGCAGAAAGGCTAAAAAAAGGTCACTGTGTTAGCATCGGGTTATGATGCTATGATGTGCTGGAAATGTGTTCTTTATCATAGTTGAAGTCGGGATAACCGAAAGACGAGATCGTAGTCTTGACATGAATATGGACTGGTGATTCGGAACGAAAGGTTCTTCCTTGCGCGCCCAATTACCTAACGCACCGTGCCTTAATGTGAGCCACAAAACACAGACCTTCCAAGCCTGACCAGCATCAACTAGCTACACGTTGAACTAGCCACAATCAAGAGAAGCGAAACCCAACGTCGAAACACCTCATCCACCTTCACGGCGATTCAATATCCGTGGTCTGATCCTAGTATAAAATACCCAATAAGGGCGAAGCTAGGCAGTCAAGCTTCTCATTGAACTTTCAGCCATTTTCATCTTTCTTCGCCAACCCAGAGCTCCAAAAATCCGTGTTGCGCCTGCCTTCCTCACGGAACCCTCCTCATCCGTCATGCTACTTCTCAGATCTTTATGGAGCTAACAGAACTCTGCGAGAACTGCAGTGATATTCCTTTTCTAAAGCTTCATGACGGCCTACTACGGCAAAAATGGCCGCCGCTTCCGTTCGTATTAGGGGCTCTCTCTGATATATTGGCTCGCACGTGCCCAATGTGTAGGCTTGTCAGTACTGCCGTATTAGCACGGACTCGTCGTCCGAATCGACCTTCGGAAGCTATCGAAGTGAATTGGAACTCTTTCGACCGCTACTTCTCCATTCCGGCCGCCGCAGCCTCCGTCCGCTTTCTATCCGGTGAAGTGGCCTCGGGCGAATATGTCGCAGGCGGGCTCATTGACCCAACACTTATCAACAATTGGTTGATGACCTGCAAGTCCAAACATGGCGAGAAATGCCAATCCCCGCCCCCGGATGCAAATACGGATCATGGTTCCTTTCGCATGATTGATGTGCGGAGTATGTGCATCGTGGATTCATCAATACTCCCCGAGTTTGTTGCGCTCAGCTATGTCTGGGGTCGGGCTCCCACTTTAAGACTTCTCGCGGAAAATAAGTCAGATCTTATGAAACCAGGTGGCCTTCTTGCCTATTGGGATCAAGTGCCTCTAACTATTAGAGATGCTGTAACCCTAGTAGGTATGCTTGGCCTCCAATATTTATGGGTTGATTCGCTATGTTTGGTGCAAGATGACAAAGCAGATATGGAAGGTGGCATCAAGGCCATGGATACCGTTTACGAGCAGGCGCTTTTCACAATTATTGCTGCTGATGGCAGCGACGCCCGCCATGGCCTTCCCGGAATTAGCAGCGATACTCGGCCCACCGTGCAAAAGATATGCGAGGTTGTTTCAGGGATTCGCCTTTCAGTTTCTTAAAACGTCCGTGAATTGCTTAAAGCTGCCAGTTACCAAACGAGGGCCTGGACGTGAGTACGACTCCTAGAAAACACTGCAATATAACATCAGTTCGGCTCAAGTTGCTGACATTAGTAGCTTTCAGGAGTTCTGGTTATCACGCCGCAAAGTCGTGTTTGTTGGCAATATGATACATTTCCTCTGCAGAACTTGTTCTTGGGCAGAGGATATTAAAGATCTTCCGGAAGAAGAACATGATGACCTGTTCACTCATTCATACGCGTTAAAGTCCCCAGTCGCAGACTTTCAAATACTTTTGATGTACTACACCTCTCGAACCATGACGAATCAGTCAGATGCTTTAAATGCCCTAGCAGGTATTTGTCGCCGCATCTCAGAAAAGGCTAGCTGTGGAATATTTTATGGCATTCCGGTCCGGGCATTGACCTCTGCCTTCCCTTCGTCAGAGATTGTGCCAGACTAGATCGCCGTGACGGATTTCCAAGTTGGTCGTGGGCTGGCTGGACTGGCAAGATTACGCCTACCTATTTCCGAGAAGACATGTTGCAGGAATGGTTCAAGTCCAGCACATGGATCATATGGTTTGAAAGAGACCAGTCAGGCGATGTTACCCGATTATCAACATTCGAGGAAACGAGTCTTAGTAAAGAGGAACCGGGAAATAAGACACCCCAAAATGAGCAGAGGTTGCTCTCAACAAGCATGGATACTTCACAGAAGCTACCGGTACGCGATCTCCTACCAGCTACCAGCAGGTCATATCCTATCCTTCAGTTCTGGACCATGGTAACACACTTTGAGGTGAGAAATTTTGAACGTCTGCCTTTCATCCAGAACAGCTGGCTCGATAATTGCTGCGACATCTTCGATCGAAATGGTAAATTTTCTGGGTTTTTGTCACTTGACTGTGGGACCTCAGCTTTTGGTGTGGTTCGGCCGCTTAAGAAACAGGTTGAACTAGTCCTTTTGGCCACAGTTCCGTCTTGGATAAGAAGCTACGAATTCCAGGGCAAAGATTTAGAGATAGAGATAGAAGAGGGTCTTGTCTGGGCCATGTATATTGAAAGGGAAAAAGGCATTGCAGAGCGCAGAGGAATGGCAAAGGTATATAAGAACTCCTTGGGAAGATCCTTGCCGCCGGGACCGTCATGGTCAGAAGTTGCACTTGGCTGAGAGTTTGGAAACGTATTATAGCGAGAGTAATATTAATACGGTCTAGCTTTTGCTCGTTTGCGAACATCAATGGAGATCGTAATCATTGCGAGAGAGATGTAATATGGGACGTTCTTATCCTACCACACTCCGTTTCTCGTTCCGTCCAGCTGGCGTATGCTTCTTGGCCATTTCCCAGATTTTAGCCAAGTGCTACATGTGGCTGGCAGAGTTATTAGCGCACTAGAAATCAAGTGCAACCGGGAACGAATGGGAAACTCACCGCCAGGGGCAATACTCACAGAGGGCTACTATAGAAGCTTAGGGGTTTTAAAATAGGCCTACTACCAAGAATATGGGCTGGTGATCTCTACTCATTTTTCACTGTCTGATGATGGATGAGTAGTGAACTATTGTGGCTTTTCGCGACACGCTCGACCTGATGGACCCCACAGGACGACGAATAGCTGCTCAGTTTAGTCCAATGATGGCTTTACGATTTGACAATGACCGTATCTTACCGTAATCTAATCAGCTACCCACAGGATCATAGGCCTGGCAATGGCCTTATCGCCCAGTAAGCAAACCTTGTCTGTCATCCTCTGGCTGCTTATCCGCTGCTAGGAGTAGTGCCTGATTAAGAACAGCGCGTCCTAATAGGCATCTAAACAGAAACACATATCAAGATGCATTTTGACGGAAATTGAGACTCTAGACCTAAAAATAGACAGTAGACGCTTTTATCAACCGTTGTACCTCGTCCAACTTTACGCCCCTATGGCTAGAGGTCATAGAAATAGTATGCATCCCCCCAACATGCAAGATGAACATTCCATTCCATGCCGTGAAGGTCAACGGCCTTACGCCAAGCATCCAATACCTCCTCACTGGGCTCTCGTGATGGTTGTCTTGTAAACTCTAGACAGCATGACTTCTTGAGACCCCAAGTGACGAACCCAACACCCATTTCAGCATTGCTGTGGTGGGTCACATACAGTTCCCTTATCTTTGGCATCTGGCTCGCAGCTCTTGCGGTCGCTAGGGCAAATCGCTCAAAGTGTATCGGGTTGTGTATAGAATCGAACCGCTTCTCGTACTCCTCGCCGGGAATTTCGCTGTATGGGGCATCGTCCCAATCAAAGTTGCCGTCGAATTCGTCTTCTTCAGCCTCAGGGTCCCTCATCTCAAGCCATTCACCTGTCGGCAAGACATCGTTCAGTTCAATATGAAACCAGACCAGGTTGGGCCAGGTCGGCGGTTCACTCCCAGGGTCCTGAGACTCAGGCCATAGGATGCTACTGTCGACGCTGGCATCGAGCAAAAACCCTTTCAAGTTTTCCCTTTGAGAGAAGTGGTGAAGTTCCCGGCTTAGAATGTCGCTCGTCACATCAGGCGGGACAATACTTTGAGGCTGAAAAGTCCTGTCTGTGGGAGGCTTCCGGATATATTCGAGTCTGAAACTCTCTATTGATTTTGGCAGAAGCTTCAACGTATTCGCAAACTCTACCACAACTTATTATTAATATCCACAAACAAGAGGAAGCAAACAGGTGTATCCAAATTCTCAACACTTACCAGTTCTCTGACGGATGCGGAGTTCGGTGTTTATCTTCTCCCCATCACATAACCACCACTCAACCTGTTTCAAGCGCGTCATCTTACTAGCCATCCTGTTGATCGAGGCTGGGGCGAAAACCATGGCGACCGATTCCAACTGTACCCGGAAAAGGAATATCTCGGATACGTCTTGGATGTTTGCATCCCAATCCGCGGGGAGCTCTAAGTATGTTTTTCGGAGTTTTCCTGAGAAAACCTTGTCTTCTTCATCTTCCCTATAGCCAACCCAAGGAATACAATGCTCCCTTGATGGCCCTATGGAGAGTTTCAGGGTGATGAGGGGGGTGTCGCGGTGTGGAACTCGCGAAAGAAGGGCCAACATCTGCCTGATGGTCTTGTTGAACACAATTTGGTCATCATAATCTTCGGGATTGGTGGATACATGAAGGTCGTGGCCGGGGAACTCGATGTCAAAGGTGACGTCGCGGAGATGGGCAAGACGAGCTGGCGTGAGATAGTTATAGGCTTCAGCTACGTCAAGTCTCATCTGGTTTAGTACCAAACTTCGGAACGTAAAGGGCTCCACGATACTTTGCCATTTGCGAGAAACAGCGGCGTACGTAGCCAGCGGAGTCCTGGGGATCCGCCAATACACATGACGGCTATCAGGGTCTCGGCGCCATTCCGCCTTGAGATGTAAGATAATCCTGTTCAGTAGTTCATGGGGAAGGCTATCCATCGTCGTGACTTGGATCATGCCAAAACAAACAATCCAGAAATTTGTATGAGGTGAGAGAAAAGATGATGGCTGGAACCGTCGACCAACAGCTGTTTGATATATACAAAAGTCACGTGAGAATCCTTCACACAACATGAGCCCATTGTTCGAGTGGAGACCAGGCATCCTACCCGACTCTGTCCTGATTGAAGGCGGTGATAGGTCTGTGCTGGCCACCCACGTGAGTTGGTTGATGCCGCACAACGGCTGTCATATAGTGGCTATCGTACAACTGCTACATTTAAAGCCCATGTATAAGGTGAATACGGCATTGATTAAAAGAATAGTATAATATAGTTCATCCCTTTCACCATGTGATATCTCTATTGCCGCTAAAGTTTGCTTCCACACACTCACCCCTCTCTTGAACCCACCAAGTCCTTACAAGTCAATGTCACTAAACATGACACTATTTCCAAATTCGTCCATATCTCCCATCGGATAATCCATCCAAACATCCTCAAAATCGGCTCCTGGGGCACCCAAGCCTAACTCATCATGGTCCGGCCCTACACTTTCCGTCAGAGCCGAGCACGCCTGACGATTGCCATTTATCAGGCTATCAATGTCAACCGGAGGAGCATCGGCAGCCGTTGGGCTTTGGGAGGACTGCACCATTGACTCGACCTCGTCACTTGGTTCGGATGCTCTGGCAGACGGTTGGACAAAGGCCCACTCCATAGCATCTTTCGCCAGGTCCGCGGCAACGTACATGTCGGCCAGCGAGTCGAGTACCACCATGCATCTTCGATATCCCTCATAGGCTCTCTTTCTCTCGGCATCAATGACCCCTCTTATCTCTAGTAGGTGAACCGAAGCAGCTGAGACAACAACGCTCAAGCCCAGGGTTGGGAGAAACCCGTCAAGACCGTGCTGATGAATCTCCCCAGCCATATCCGAAACCCGTATAGCTGCGTGCTGCATCCAAATCTTTGAGACTTCTTGATCGAACAGTGAAGACTCTTTGTCGTGTAAGAGCAGAGTAAATCTAGACCGGTGGATTCCAGATATTGAAGCGTAGTAGATCATATGAAGGATAGTGCGGTGAAGGGCGACAGTGCTGTCCTCATGCGCCGTGAGATCACTCGAAAGAGTCCGGTACTTGCAGTCATTCGACAAGGCCTTTTGCCAAGCAACCAGATCTTCGCTGCAGGAGACGTACGCAGCTTTGTCATCTGGTCTCGACATGGTGAAGGCCTCAGCGGCTTCGTCGCCAGCGTTCTCAGCAAAGACAGAATAACGCGACCTAAGATAATATCTGAGACGGCGACAGAGATTTGCTTTGGCGATGCATAACCGAGCTAGAGCCATTCTTTTGCGACTGTCATTGATGTAAGAGCACAAGTCTTGCAGCTGCCCGCGCTCATTCTCTGGTAAATCAGCAGGGGCAAAATCTGCCTCCTCGAGCATAGTAACACAATAATCTTCATCGTTAATCCGTGGAGGACGTTTCATACCCAAAGAAACCAGACGGTCACGCATCAGGCACGTCCACCATATCCGTCGACGGAGTCTTTGAATGCGAATCAACGGCGGGGCGCTAAGAAACGGCGGGTCTCGATGCAGGCCAGCAGCGAATGCCTGCGATATTGCGACGTCGATCCAGTGCCATGTGTTTCTGTGTTCGTTCGGGGTCTCGTACCAGAGTGTCATGAGAAGAAGCGCTTGGATGATGACGACTCGATCTGATTCGGCGTTGAAGTCGTAGAGAAGCTGACCAAGGTCAATACCATTATCAGGAGGCGCTATGGGATGAAACTTACTCTGACTCTGTGGAAGAAGGCCTTGCGCGCCTCTCTGCGGGTGCTGAAGCCAGCCTTTTTGAGGTGGTCCATGTTGACGTGTGCTGTCCCTGCAAACAAGACGGCTTGGTATAGAAGCAGGCTTACTTGGCCAGAATTACCATCTCGGTCGTGTACCGACCCGAGAAACTCTTCTATATCTACCACGGGTATGAATGGATAAACGTATTCGAAGAAGGACCACAGAAGGGCGTTCTGGAGCTGCACGGTTGGCGCCGACAGTGCTCCCTTAGATTGTAGGTAAGCGATGTCGTCTCTGTCGATTACTGACGCCAGTGGTTTAATGAACCCAGGCAGTCTATTCGATTGTTCGGAATCCGTTGTGCCATTGCTCGAGGCGTAAGAGTTGGCCGTCCGTACGAGTTTGTCGGGATCTGACCAGGCTGGTCCGAGATTTATGCCAGCATCACCAGTGTAGCCAGACACAAGACGCAGCATTTGAGCTGTTTCAGCAGTCAGATAAAGCAATCATCTCCTTTCGTTTGAACAACGCACTTGTATACTCGATGTCTTCGCCCACACCGTAGTGGTCTGTTGGAGTTGAACATGGGACCGCAGGGTTGGTCGCTCTCGAATCGTTGGCTGATCGATCTGTGCCCGCCTCTTGGATAGTGTTTCTTCGGTCGCGGGAATCTTCGGTGGCGCTTGCTGGAGGGTGTACTCTGATACATCTGCCAAGGCAAGGTTAGTGATGTTCTTGGAAGAGCTTCTGTATACCTACTTTCCGCCGCGTCGGCTCACAACGATGCATTCGTTGTTGTCCCACTTACAATTCCCACATGGAAACCGCTCAACAACATCACATCTAACCTTTCGAGATCGACAGGAAAGGCAAGCCCGACGAGCTCGGCGCCGGTTGTTTCTCTGTCGTGGTTCCGTCTGCCATGACGGAGACTCGGGATTCGACTCTGGATTGCCACCGTCCATTGCGTCAGTGGAAGGAACAAAATGTTTGACTGTGGGTAATGAATACCAATGCGTCCAAAAAATCTGGGGTTATCCGGCCGATAAGGCCATCTTCTCCTCTTTACTCTTAAAGCTCCGATGCTAAATGCGGACCGGCTCCCGGTGGGTGTGGGGCCGGTTACTCGGTACCGAATAACCTTGGCTCGGACCGAGTCCGGCTATGCAACTTTGAATGCCGAAACTTGGGGACGGATGGCGCTGATTGGCTGATTTTGGTCCAGCTCAATTTCGAACAAGACTGTAGGGTATTTCGCAAACCCGTTTTGACCGTATTTCTAATCTCCTAGGGAGCATAAAAAACAAACCAGGCTCGTAAGATTATTGAATGGTCTCAGTTCCTCAAGGTCAAATTTGTCCATCCCTAGGTTGAAACCAGTTATCAAGGGTATTGCTTACTCCATCAATCACTCACACCCATTACGAACACTGGTATAACTAAGGCTGGTTAAATCTGCCCATCAATGTTCGCTGATCATTCCGCGTTTTATCCAGCAGTCTATCTCCTATCACCAAGGTATCAACATGCCCGCTCCAGCAAGCATTCCCATCGCAACTGCAAAAACAGACACCATGGCTTGTCTCGGCGCTCCGCTGTCGTCATCTTCCTCCTCTCCTTCCTCAGTCTTCCCTGTCTCCTCGGCATCAGTACCGTTCTTAGCCTCCCCTACATCCGAACCGCCATGAACCAAGGCTACCGCGGGAATCCACGTCGCAGCAATCAGGTCCGAAGTCCAGTCTGCTTTGGTTTCCAAAGGCTCTTTGTACGTTGTTGATGCCCCCAACACCCACGATACCAACGGGCTACAGAGAGTGGTGCCATCAAGAGTTGATACGATGGTAAAGTCACCTACAGAGTGGCTCTGAAGGCATTGTTCTGTGTATGTATGCGAGCTGGTAGACCCAGAGGAGTAACAGTCGCCAAATCCCTCAGCATTATAGCCACTGCAAAGTTTAGCTTTTTGGTTAACGGCAAGACCTATTTCAACTTACCTTGGACAGCAGTGCACGAGAGTTTCAGACTTGTCTAGAACATGGAGCCAAAAATCTAAAGGATCCATGTTTGTCGGGAGATCCGTCCCATGACTCCCTTTTGCAGTCTCGGTATTTGAGAAAGCGCCTGATACATCCCCGCCGGTCTTGGTCCCGTGTGCCAGAGTCCCAACTGTTGTCCATCCTGCTGGGCATACAACACCAGGCGAGTAGTAAGCATACTGATATGATGTGGATGAAGTCTCGTTGGCATCCCATTTTGAGCCAGAGGGGAGGCATTCACCGATCGGTTCAGCCTTGCACGTCGGCACCGCTTGAACAACATTAGGGGTGTTTGGATGCACGAGAACAATACGGTCTGTTCCGGTATAGCATGATGACGGTGCCGTGTAAGTTGTCGTTAAGGGTCCGAAATTTGAAAGGGCGGTGCCAAAGTAGGACGTTGTGGTGGGCATTTTGGTGATCCAGAGGTTATCGTGGTTGACAGAACAGGGAATGATTCTGGCTGTCAGCGCTTTTAAGAAGAGTGAGATTTCATTTCCAATCTAATCTGATACCCCCGCCAAGAGTCGTTAGTTACAACAAAATCCACTTTGCAGAGCCGTGATTGGGTGTGAGTCTCAAGGCTCATCTCGGCTATCCATTCCGTGTTGGTTGGTCATCCTTCGGGCTTATCCTTGTTTCAGGACGCGCCAAGGCATCCAGGCAACGAACGTGGGGCGAATGGACATTTACCGAGTTGTTAATTATTTCATCTTGATATAAGTATCAACAGAACAATGACCCTTGGCGGTTGGCTGATGGAGCTGCTGTATCAAGGTCTATATGATCGTGGGCAGCGCAATAACTTATGGAATAAACCACCGAGTTCTAACTGGTAAGCGCTTTCTTTCCGTTTTGGGGCCGAAAGCTTCACGAAGCAAATAACTAGTTGTAAGAGAATTCAATAACGATGAAACAGAATGTGAGGTTTTAGATAAAGAAACGATCCATTGAGATAGCTACAATATATATTGCTAGAGTGCAAACAAACCTCCATCCGAGGCCAAGGTTCGTTCCCGCACCAGCATCTTATTAGCTTCTCTTACTTTTCTCCCAGCATTGACCTATCAGTTCACGAAGCAGTTTGCCATACAGCGTTTCAGTGAAATTGATAAGCTACAAGACAGGCGAATAACCGCCATTAGCCAGCTAGTGAGCCAAGTACTTGATACACTCTGGAAATCTAGACTTGGACGACATGATGGCGTTGGAGGCCAGGCCAGATTTTAACAACTCACACATGCAACATTCAAGGTTAGATTGCCGGACGCTGAAGAATGTAGGGATAACCCGTTTGTGGGAGAATGAATAATTCTATTTTTTTCTTGAGTAAATGTTATGATCACACTAACTTGACTCTATACGCACTGCGTCCTGTGGTTTTTGATCAGTCTCCTCAAGCCAAGGTTCTCCTCAAAACACAAACAGCTAGAATACAACAGGTAGTAATCAAGCAGAAGCTGCAGTTCCGTTGACATAAAGAGTGTATGATCCCTGCTCAACGCTGTCCAAGCTACCACTGAAAGAGGTGATATAGCTGTCGCCGCTCAAGGTCCAGGTGCTGGAAGAGTCGATGGCAACGACGAGGCCAGCAGCAGTCGTGCCGTCAGGGTTGATGGCGCCAGTGAGTTGGGAGTTCGAGGCCAAGTTAACCGCGAGGGTGGAAATCGAGTCGGCATAGATATCGCCGGTCGCGGTCTGCTCAGAGAGGTTCAGAGTAGCATTACCGCCGTTTGAGCCAACACTTCCCCAGCCGTTGGATGCATCGTTTCCAGAGACGTTAAAAAGGTAGGTGCTGTCGCTGCTCAAGGTGAGTTCAGCACCAATGAGAGTGACAGAGGCGGCAGTGTTGGTGACGTAGAACATGCAACCGCTAAAACCCTCCATAGAACCTCCGTTCATCACAAACTCAGCAAGTCCCTCCTCGGCGTCGCCCGACATGCTCTGGTACAGCATCACGTTGTGTAGCTCTTGGGTTCCAGATACGCCCATGTTTCCAGACACGGTGCAGTTGTTGATGGTAAGCTCGTTAAGACCTTCGATGACAAGTGCTTCAGATCCGGAGGCCGTCAAAATAGCATTGCTGACGGTCAGGTTGGCCGTTGAGTAAACAGCGGGTGCACCCTGAGGGCCCGAGGTGCGATAAACACCGCCATCGACAACCAATTTGCCGCCACCACGGTCGCTGCGGATAGCAGCTTTGTTGTTAGAGTCAATGGTCAAGTCGGAGGCGTACATGGTGCCGCCGCCAGCAACTTCAATACCGCCCGAGTTTCCGCCCTCTACATTGATTTTGGTGCCGCTGATGTAAATGGTAGCGTTGCCATAAGCAAAAACGCCGTCGGATCCCTGACCGACGTCGTCGACAGAGCCGCCAGTGATGTTGAGAACCGAGTTTCCAACAGCCAAAACAGCGGCATTGAGACCGTAAAAGCTGCTGGCATCATCATTGGAGGTGTTACCCGACTTGATGACGGTAACATCAACCAGCGAAGCGCTAACAGTGTTGTTGGCAACAAAGACGCTAGTGTCGTTATCACTGCAGGAGTAGGTGCCTCCTTCAACGACTTGGCCATCGGTCAAGTCGTAAAGGCCTTTGCCGCTGTTGACGGTGGAAGATCCTCCATTGCCTCCGGGGGGACTGCCGCCAGGGGGCGCCGCGGGTGCGGAGGTTTGGGCAGTGGCAGCACCGACCATCAGTCCAAGACCTGCTTTGACGACGGCGTGCATGTTGCCGGTTCGAGTTGTATCCGTTTAAGAGGGATGAGAAGAGTTGTAAGGAATGCGAAGAGATGTGAAAGTGTGTGAGTTGGAATTGAGACAGAAAGTCAAGAGAGGACTGACAACGGCTTTCTTATATTCTATCAAAGAAACATGGTAATTAATGCTCGGACCAAACGTAAACATGTTTCTACCATAGTAGCTACGCATAAAGCGACGATATCCCCACTCAGATCGTGCCACTAGGCTTGTGTCCTGGCAACCCACATCCCGACGAATCAGTAGCTTTTGCGTAAGCTATTGTTAACGTCAACTCAGCGCGAACAAAAAAGACGCGTCACTGCTGAAGCGAATATTCGAAACGCCAAGGGTTTGAAACTCAATGTATCGGGACGGGCCGAGGTGACGAGGAAATGGGTGAACCAACATGTGGTTTGGAGCAGCGTTTCCATTAAATAGGCTCATGTATGAAATATTGCATGAACAGACCTATTTTTAAGGACAGGAAACTCGTTATTGTTTATCCTTCCCCGTTAAAAACTCAAACCAGAGTCAAAGTCCTCCTCTCAGATCGTTCAACAACATCAACACACTTCTTCTCCGCCTTTATATCCGAACCAGCAATAACAAAAACACCCACTCGTCTATATACGCTGTTTCCTGTGCCTTCTACAGGATAGATGATCAAACCTTCTTTCTGTGCCCATGCAATTTCAGGTCGGGTACTTGAAGTCAGTAGCAAGCCAAGTTTCTCCATCGCAACTATTCACCAAGTTAGCATTATAATATCTAAGCATCCAGGAGCTTCGTTTCATACCCTTCTCTTTGGTAGGCGTAAAGTCCAGTAGAGCGTGTGCCACATAATCACCATCCGGATCGGTGCGGATGTTCCATCTTCGAGTGTTGTCATTGCTAGAAGCTCCACGTGAAAACACAGTCCCATCCAGAGACATGAAGACCCCGTCTAGTCTGAGAAATCCAGAGCGTACAGCGCCGAATGGGTTGCGGACTTTATCGACGACATCTATACCGACGTCCAGTAGCTCGAATTGGGCATCCCCGTCATCCATCGGTATAGCCAAAGCCCAAGGCAGGAAATCATTCCTACCATCTCTCAAGGAAAGGGGACTCCATGAAGGTGCCAAAGATTTTGTCCTTAGATCGTGGAGGAGCTTGGATAAGCTCGGTCGTTCGTCATCGACATCTTTTTCTGGACTGTCCAGCGTGCAACTCCACATTAGACCAGTCCTCAAGTGAGTGTCCCAGAGACCAGCAAGGTAGCGTGCACCACTCGAGTCTGCTACCCATCTCGCAAGGCCTGCGAGTGCGGGGAGATGGTCCGTTTCATTCGTCAATTGACGCTGGCGATACTCATAAAGAACCTTGTGCCAGAATTCTCCAAGTTTTTCAAGGGTAGCTTTCCACTCGTCCTTGTCTATCACAAACGATACAAGACCAGGACCAATGGTTGAGACACCGTCTTCACTCTGTGTGGAAGTGTTACTATCGCCATTCCACGAAAAGTGCGTGCCAGCTCGACCGATAAAGAGTCTCCTTTTGGACAAGTGAAACTCTTGAAACGTCCATCCTCTTGTCAGCCACGAGGCCGTGAAAATGTCGAGGTCCTGGAAGAGATTGGCGCATCGAATACCATCATCAATCATCTCAACGGCTGTTGGGAGTTTAACCTCGCCCCGTAGGACCATACTGTAAGAGCCTTTGATACTTGGCTCGGAAGGAGATTGATAGTCGACAGTTATGGTAGGCAGTCGCCTTGAGAGGAAGCTCTGCTTGCACGAAGATGATCCAAGAGAACAGAGTGTAACGAAGGCGTTCTTGTAGATCATGCTCATGAGTCCACTCTCAGTTTGCCAATCTTGGCCGTCGCGCTGGATGATACAGAGTGCATCAACCCAGAGGTAACGTATTGGCTCCCGGATCCCTCTGCAGAACCTGATAGTATCCTGGATCACGGGTGAAAGCTCTTCTAACGAGATGTGTTTTAACCTGCCATCGAGAGACTCAGCCGTAGTAATGGACTGATGTTTCGCAATCTCGGGAGGTCCCCAGCAATAACTCAAGGCCGTATATTTTAACTGCGTCTTAATATCCTTAGTGATGATGAGACGGATGGTCGGATTCTCCCCTTCTCCTAGGTCGAGAAGGCGCGTAGGGTTAAAGTCCTTGTCGAGTTCAGGTTCAGAGCGAAGGGGAGCTTCCATACATTCATTGATGAACTCGAGAGACTTTGCAGACAGGGCGTCTTGTTCAGGCCATGGAATGGTTTGAAGCCATTCTTGGACGCATTCTATATAAACAGTTAGACAACCTTTCAAGCAGCAGTTATGACGCCTATCTAGTGAAAATACCAACCTTGATGGCTGTGAATGGAGAATACGTAGACATTCCCAAATTCCTGTTGAGACGGGTCATCAGGCTCAACGTTGACTACCAGAGCCCCAGGGTATTTCGGTCCCTGGACATAGGCATCTTGCAGAAGATATCTGTACCGAACGTTGACCTCCCCATCGTAGTCTTTCAGACGACTCGTCGCAAGCTCTGGCTTTAGCAAGGCACAGAGCTCACAGCCTGCCTTCTCAGATGCCTCAAGGGCCGAGAAGCCAGGAGCTCTGTCGGCAAAGGAATAGGCAAAGTTCTCAATTGGACGATAATCCACGACTCTCTTGCCATCCACTGATGAACACGACGCATGGGTCTTTTCGAGATTATCCAGTCTAAGCTGGCCGCACCTCTCACACAGCATGACGGGCTATTTACCAGCGGGTGTTGAAGTGTGATGGTCGTAAGATGCCGCGTCAGATTGCTCGTGCAGAGAGAGGTGAAACGCCCAGGTTGATGAGGGGTAATCGACCAATGAAGGGCAAATCTCTGCCCACTTTTCTATTTGATGCTCATCCATCGTAGATATTTTATTCTTCCTGGTACAGTCTGTAGGGAAGTTTAAAGGAACAACTAAAACAGAATACGATGGCTTAACTGTGACAACCAAGACCCAATTCGAGAGGCCACGGAGGTAGGAGAGTCCCCAGTGATTCACTATGCCAGGGTTACTAGTTCAGTTTACCATAGTTGTGAAAGTACTTTCCGCTTAGAGCATGAGATAATCTGAAAGTCGTTCTTTCAGCCTCGGTCTGTCCCATGATGCTTGGTCCCTCACCGGCCTCGGCATGCGGCATGCGGTCCGAGTTGCGGGGCACACACTGCACCAGATTAATTCCAGCGGATCTGAGCATCGTCATGCAAATCAATCAAAGCAAAACCCAGTTAATAAGAAAATGAACACAGAGGCATCATATCAATGAATATAACTCTACAAATCTTTTCTCTTCATGTTTCTCCCAGCGGATAGTATGTGGCCCATCCTCCGGAGCTTTTGGTTCCTACACCCGGCCTTCTCGGGAACGTCCCCACTTTCGGTCCGCACCGGTGCGAAAACAGCGGACCTTGAAACCCGCTCCGATCGAGAAACGTCAGCCGAACGCCGGTAAATTAGTTATAACTTCCTTTCTTAAAAGCTCAATTACCTCTGATTTGCCGAGAATTACTCATTCTCCAACAACTCGAGCCTACGCATCGCCATGGAGACTAGCGCATATCCAACGAGGAACCCTCTGTGGGTAGCTCCTCTGCCTTTGCAAGAAGACGGCACCAGACGAATTAATAGCGTTCTCATTGCCAATCGGGGTGAGATAGCTTGTCGCGTAATTGCCACCTGTCGCAAGCTTCAGATCAAATCTATCGCGATTTACGCCAATGAGTAAGTCAAGTTTTCGCAATCAGCACTCATGTCTAATTATTTCCCAGAGATGCCGTCTCCAGGCACGTCTCAGAAGCGGATGAAGCCATCAATCTTGGTTCCATGGATAACCCAGAAGGCAATCCTTTCTTAAACATTCCACTCCTTGTCGATATCGCCCTCAACGCTGGAGCCGACGCCATCCACCCCGGATACGGATACCTAAGTGAGAATTCCCGATTCGCCGACGCGGTTCGGGCAGCGGGCCTCATCTTTATCGGACCCAGTTCATCCGCCATCAACACTCTAGGCGACAAGCGAGAAGCCAAAGAGTACCTCAGCCAACATGAGCCAAGTGTTCCGTTGATCCCCGGTTTCACTGGATCCTCTAATGGAATCCAACTCGAGGACTTGCAAGTTCAGGCTGAGAGAATTGGTCTTCCCGTCATGATCAAGGCCTCAGCTGGAGGCGGTGGAAAAGGACTACGAATCGTCCGGGACATGTCAGCTCTGGAATCCGAATTCAACAGAGCCCAATCTGAGGCACAACGATCATTCGGCTTGAGCGACTGTATCATGGAAAAGTACATCGAAGCAGGAAAGCACGTTGAAGTCCAAATCATGGGCGATAGCCACGGAAAGGTCATTTCGCTGTGGGAACGTGACTGTTCGGTTCAGCGCAGACACCAAAAGGTTGTCGAAGAGTCTCCGTGTGCTTGGCTCAATCAGTCACAGAGGGAAGCCATGTGTGCTGAAGCCGTCAAGATTGGAGAGCTTCTGAAGTACGAAGGAGCCGGAACTGTCGAGTTTATCCTCGATGTCGCGACTGGGAACTTTTACTTTCTCGAGGCCAACGCCCGTCTACAAGTTGAGCATCCCATCACAGAAGAATGCACCGGTATCGATCTCGTTTCCCTTCAACTCTTTGTAGCTTCTGGTGGAAGCTTGGAGAGTGTCCCCCATCTACAGACCATTCCTCAGAACGGACATGCCATCGAGTGCAGACTCTGCGCAGAAGATCCACAACGCGACTTTGCTCCCCAGCACGGTCTTGTCCGCGTATGGGCTCCTTCAACAATCGAGAGTCGGGAAAATGTGCGCTTCGAGACGGCCATTGAGAGTGGAGCTAGAGTTTCCATCTACTTTGACTCGATGATAGCCAAAATTGTGGTTTGGGCTCCTACACGATCCATGGCTATTCAGAGAATGGCACGCATTCTTGCAGACACGGTATGCATGGGAGTTTCAACAAATCAGCACTTTCTTCAAACCTGTCTTCTCCACGAAGGGTTTCGACGTGTGGATTACACCACTTCCTTCATCCCGACCAACCTTGAGTCGCTACTCAAGAGTCCTACCTCGGTGAATGGACAGATTCCAATGGACCTCTACTCCATCATCCCGAGTCTGTTTCTCAGAAAACTTCGAGATGAACACAAATCACGGAGCACGTTCAGAAACGTCCGGTTAGGCTTTCGAAACCAGCGGTTCGACAAGATCAACACACCATGTGATGTTGTGACAAGATTCGATGCTGTCAAGGGAACGACTGTAGATGCGCAGGTATCTCGTCTTCTCTTTTCTTCCAAGTCTGCATTGAATGAGTTCATCATCGAGACTGCACCAATTCCCTCTGCGGCTCTGGACTCTGAGGAGGACGCAAATGGTGCAGCTATTGTCACAAAGGCCTACAACACACTGAGTGCATCTCTCCGAGCCGAAACGCTTCCCAACTCTGAGACTTTTTCTATCAAGATTCATTCGCTTCAAACTCGACGACTTGATTTTGGAAATGGTTCAGGTTGTGAAATGGGTCGCATCGAGGTGACCATCGGCAGAAACAAAATCTTCGGTTTCGTCGCAACAGGAAATCACATCTCCAACGAGTCAGACACCGGAGGTTTTACAAGAATCTTCTGTCACTTCCCCGCCATCGGAACACCTCTCGAATACCACTGCTACTCGGTCCTATCATACTACGAAAGCCAGCGCGTCGCCATCGCCGGAGGACCAGCCAGCACAGGTAGTATCAACGCCCCGATGCCCTGCAAGGTTCTTCAGGTGTTGAAGAAGGCGGGGGATGAGGTCAAGACGGGAGAGATTGTCATGATTATTGAGAGTATGAAGATGGAGATTACTATTGCTGCTTCCAAGGATGGCAAGTTTGAGCCGAATGTTAAGGAGGGTGAGGCTGTGAATGAGGGTGTTAGATTGTGTAGTTTTAACTAGGAAGGATAGATTATACATCCATGGATCCGATTAATTTTCAACTAGTAGAGAGAATACAATTACATAGTCTACCTCTTCTGTTTCTTCGGTGTGACCACAACTGATGCCGAAGAATACTACGTCAACTCATCATTATATCCACGTTATCCCCGCATCTCGGCTCCCCCGCTCCCGAGAGCCGACGCCCCAACAGTAACAAGAAAGACACCCCCTCTCACCCACCGGCTCCGATCCCTCCTCATCCACTCACAGCATGGAATCCAACCAGCAGCAGCAACAAGATCACCAGGACCTTCCCCGGCGACGTCAACAGCGCAAGGCCTGCGATGTCTGCCGCCGTCGCAAGGTCCGATGCGACATTGTGCTACGTCCCGAAGGTCCCTGCTCCGTCTGTGAAAAGTCAGGCTTGGAATGTCGGTAAGTGGTCTCTTTTTCAGCACTGACTCCCAACAAGGCTCCAGCTCATCAATTTCTTTGCACTTTTTCTAAATAAACTAACAAAATATTAGTTCGACGGCGAAATGGGCAACACCCCGTCGTGGATCTACTGCTCCGAGACGTACTCGAGAAGGTAGCTCTCCCCGGGCATCTCTACCGGAACCGGAACTCGGAGCCGATGAGTCCACAGACAACCATCTCTCGCTTCTCGGACCCGGGGGACCCTCGCCGACTCTTCAGGTCAAGAATCCGGAGGATGCAGCCAATTCTAATGGCCAAGAGCAGCTTGCCCGTGAGGGTCTTGCACGCTTCTTCAAGCATGGTATTGGTGCTGCCGCTTGGGCTGTCTTTGCATCCACGAAAAGCTTCCGCATAGCATACGTGGGCACAGCAGTATCAAACCTCGTCCACTTGGTTGACCTACACCGTTCATTCCGTCAACCATATTCTTCAATTCGCGGCGGTGGAAATCGGCCGCTTTCAGACAATACTGGGCCTGAAACCAATGCCTCACTCGAAGGACCTCCGCAAGAGGGAAGCTCTGCCAGTGACCAGTGGGGTGGTGGGAAGCCTCTACACTATCCATACCCCCCTATCCGACAGATCAAGTCATGGAAGCCTTCATCCGATGTATGGGGGACGACAACGCAAGACTTAGCAACCGAGGTGGCATCATTTCCTGCCCAGCAAGTCCGAGATGCACTTGTGTTGGCTTACTTTGAACACATCCATCCTTTTCTTCCAATCGTCTCGATGCCCGAGTTCATAGCCAGCTACCGTACACCAGATAAGCCTCCACCGTTGCTTCTCTTCCAGGCTGTTCTCATGGCTGGAGCACATGCATGCTCTCATCCTCTTGTGGCCAATAATCGACATGCAGTCAAACATATTCTATACCGACGTGCTAGCATGTTATACCACATGAGGCACGAAACAGACAGAATACATCTTCTACAAGCAGCCGCCTTATTCACATGGCACGTTGGGGACGGAGACACTGTTGCGGGCGGACCGTGGTACTGGTCTGGTATCGCGGTGCGCATCGGCTGTGGCCTTGGTGCTCATCGACGGAGCTCACAGCTTCCGGCTATTGAAATGTCGCAATTTAGACGGTGCTGGTGGTCTGTGTTTGTATGCGAAGTCTTTTCGGCACTCGAGACTGGAAGACCGTGTGCAGTTCGAGCCGAGGATATAGATCAGCAACCTCTATGCGACGACGATATAACCGACACTCCGGGTACGGCTATGTCGTCTGCCGATCCCCCTGAGGTCCGCCCTGATTTTCTTAACCGCCTTGTTGAGCTGGCTTATATCGGTCTCGACATTATCTCTCTCAATTCACCATCAAAAGACCGCCACATAGACGTCAACTCGATCGACGCCAGGCTTGGCCTCTGGTCTCTACACTCTGGTATCTCCTCGGTTGCGGACGACGACGACGCTTGGGCCTGTCATCTCCGCATGCACTACAACCTCATTCTTTTACACCTTCACCGAAATCTGTACGAACCAAGCAGTCAGTCCATCTGTTCAGCAGCTGCCCAAGCTATTGTCACATCTCTAGAACAGCTGAGTTCACGTGACGAGCTCCGCCAATGCCACTTCACTGCCGTGGGAGCCGTGACAGCAGCAGGCATACAATTCGCCGCCGAGATTCGTGCAGCTGTCGCTTCGCAAACCTTTTTAGTCGCCATCAATGCCCTAGAGAGGTTAGCTCGGCTACTCAGATCGGCTATGCTGCTGGCACAATACTGGCCGAATGCAGAAGCTGTGCATAGCGTGTTTGAGGAACTTCACCGCGAATATCAGACGCTTGTGACTCAACATCTACAAGGTGAACAGGTCATGGTTCCAGAGAGTCCCCCGGATTGGAATAGGTTACTGGGAGGGGAGGGATTGCAGCATTTTACAAACTTTTCTTCGGATCAGGATTGGATGAATATTAGTAGTTGGGCGGACTTGTTATAGGTATCTCTCTGATTGATTCTTATCGTAGAACTATTCTAAGTAATTCATAATCAATCAAGCCTCTCAACTGGGGGTCAACTCTTTCCCAGTCTCCTACGTCGTGAACCATCGGTATCCATCCACAAGGGTAGCGGTGTAAGAATGCAACGGCCAAAACAGTTAGCTTGCCGAGATGTCCAGATGGTCCCGTTTTCGCTTGAAGATGGGGCGAAGATCATGCAACTCTCCCCTGGTTCGAGTGCATCGCAAGGGGTTGCAATCCGACATGGGCTTGCTGTAAGTCGAGTCACATGACGGAAGGTGTCGCAGAATCTTGCATTTAATCTAGGTACCTATGAAGGATTTCTTTAGCACGTGCAATGATATGCCTAATTATATGCTAGTTCAACTAAAATCCGGTGTTTAGATAGCCTATGAACAATGTTGCGCAACGATGTTGTCAAACGTATACTATTCTCTTCTCTCACACAGAATGAAGGGTGCAATGTTTCTTGCTCCATAATTAGTTTACCAGGTTTACCTCGGAAAATCTCTGATGAAATCATCTTTGAGCATTCCACATTGATAAAGAGATAACGCAGCGCGGCCCAAAAGCAAAGAAACCAATACAGGGCCAGCATTTCGGTGAAGCGAAAGAAGTTGGCTGACAGTCAGCAACTGAAACCTCATTCCCAAAAAACATGGCGCCATTCTTTTACTCGGTTGACTCACCGGTCCTGGAAATAAATAAAAAGTCGAAAAATGATATCGCTAAATCGCCAGACGCCTGGGCCCGAAACAGGAGCCAGAGGCCAGAAGCTTCTTTTAAAAAATCCCCGGACCGATAATGTTGGGTGATCGGACTTGTACTTGCCTAAACTCGACAGCACACGCATCTTGGCGAAAGCCGCCGAGTATCGGACACGACTGAGAGCAGTAGTCAGTCACTCGCTTAAGGAATAGGAGAGAATCTCTCAGAGTCTGCTAACGGAGGTACAAGGCCGTTACCCCTTGTCAGGCATTTACGATCCCTGGGATCGTGGAATCTGGGCCGATATAGGAAACAATCCTTGTTTTTTTCGCCCCTGTAAGCTGATGGCCAATGCCATCCCTGGTGTAACCACGTTGCGGCGCCGAACCTTCTGGCCCGGCTGGAACCGGACTGACGTGTCCGGGAAATTCCATGACACAATCACAAAAGTCTAAAGGAGAAATGTTGGAATGCTTTTTGTGAATTGTGAAAAAAAAAAAAAAAAAAAAAAACCTGTTTATCCAGATAGCATCTTTTCTATCGTATCCCGTTTTTGTCTATGCCAGTTCCCGTATCCCGTGGTATCTAAAAATTACATTAATGCATCGCCAAGTGGTTGGCTGTTTTCTCTAAAACTCCTTGCCGGGATACACCAAATTCCGTGTAAACAAGGCCCGCATATTGAAAAAGAAAACCGTAGAAAAAGTAATGATGAGAATAATTGTCATGCCGCTCGCAGCCCAGAGGAGACCCTCGCACTTGAACTCGTTGCCGATGGAAATAGTGGCTAGTGTGAAGCCTGTGTTGGGGAAGACGAGGGGCCACCAGCCGAGATGAAACTCCTTTGGTGGTGAGGAGACGACTGCCACGACGGCGATGAGGAACCACCAGAGACTGAGAGCCCAGAGGAACACGGCGCTTAGCAGAGCTACGGCGCGGACGGTGTCGACGTTGAGGGCGAGGTGGTCAGCTCCTGAGATGGTATCGGGGAGGGCGTTGGCCATTCCGATGAGGGCGAGGGCAGTGAAAGCGGGAGGACCAACGTTCATGAAGAGTGCTGTTCGATGCTCTCGATCGGCGAGACCAGACTGCATGAGACGACCAATCATGTGGGCGTACATCATCATTGAGACGCAGAAGCCTAGACCTTGACAGGTTAGGCCAGCAAAGATGATGGGAAGAGGGTTGATGTTGGTTTGTGTCTCGAGAATGACAGATGCGACAGTACCCGCCAGCATAACTGGGAAGATGGGCAGCAACCATCCAGGCATCATGGTCTGTAGATCGTAGCTGTGAGCAGCAAAGAGGAATGAATACTGCCAGACAGCAAGCACAAAAGTGACAACGACGTATACCCAAAAGATAGTCTGCGTAGCCCAAGCGTACGAAGCATCATTGAGGGGAATAGCATATCGCTGAGTGCTAGTGATGAGCGTAGCGACAGCCAAGAAGAAGGTAGGGAAGAGCATCGTCTCGCGATGATGCGTCACCGACTTTGTCAAGTCCCCAGGATTGAACAAGAACCTGAACAAGATGGCGAGACAGCAGAGGGTAAAGATGACCAGGTTGGCAGCGTATATCACAGTGCCAATGATCCTCAGGCCGGTGAATTGATGAGGTTGCACATGAATGAGCAAAGCAAGACCACCAGAGCTCATGGGAAGTGTAAACCACGACCAAGTGAAATAGTGCAACCGTTCTCGAATGGAGAGCTTCCGTTGAGAGTCATCGAGGCTCTCCTCAGAGGGCGAATTCTTGCAGCCCTTTTCGAGTATTGAAGGAATGTCCTTGGTGGCCTTGGGTGTGTCGTCGAAAATGGCCTTGGAGTCGTTTTCGGGAGGCGAAACCGTCATGGCGGGGAGAGATGCAGTCGAATTTCGCCTTGTGGGGGCATTGGAGTCGCTCCATGAGATATCCAGGTCTCGAATTAGATGCGCCATTGTTGTTGTTGTTTGTTTGTTGTTTTTTGGGAGAGAAGGGGGGGTCAGCGAATGTTGAGAAAGCCGAAGCTAATAATGAATGCTGATACTCAATCATCAGAGTCTAATGTACAATGAACTAAATCTTAAAAACCGAAAGAGGATATCAGGCACCCTTTATAGAACCTAAAAAGGGAGAGAGAGTCAAAAAGTGAGGTTTGTTTAAATTTACAAGGTTTCCCTCGACACCACCAGTCGGATCATCTTGCCTCGCCTAAAGGGGTGATTACGATAGGGTACGAATCATGATATGGAAAAATCTCGTGATAAGGCGATACGCAAGCCGTGACTCGGAGATCTTGGCAGGACAATGATGCGTGCCCGAAGCGGGACCTAGGCCCTTGACCCTCCCAATTACGAATGTATGTTTTAACATGGACCGTATCGTTTTAATCGTTGCTTCAAATGCCGTTGGTTTGAGGCTCATCGGCGCGCCATGGACAAGGGGTGATCATCCCTACCCCCTGAAAAAAGTGCCCCCACCCGTTTTCGGGTCCGGGATTTGGATGGGTGATGCATCACCTTACTGACAGGCAATGCCGGGAGCATCAACGTGATGGAGTGGCTGCGCGGGAATGTGTTCCGGGCCGCCGGACCCGGTCCCAAGTGGTCGGGCCAATGTAGTACAGCCAGGGGACAGATAAGACCGAGCCTCAAATGATTGTCAGGGTTCGCCACAGAGGCTGTGCTTTCACTCTGTTGATAAGGCGCGTCTTTTGCGTGAGGCCTCTGTCGTATTTACCTGATGTGTTGGCAGTTTCTGTTTATGAACAGACAAGGTCATCACATGACATGAATATTTGCTGTATCAGTATATTATTTGCCCATGCTGCGTAGTATATTCTTACCAAAATACATTCCTTCACCGCGACTCTTCGGTGAAAAGCCTGTTTTGACCGAAGGTGAAAAAGGTTGAAAGTGGATCCCGGCGGCGATTCCGCTTCGCCGCCCAACGAGACATGGCCTGTCTCCCAATAAAACAAGGATTACAACCTCTTTCTTCTTTGTCGAAATTAAAATGCCGAGTAATTCTGTGGATCCCCCTTGATACCTTGATACAGCAATCGACAGTTTCGTCCATGAAGCCCCGGCAACGGCCGCATAAATCAAGGACCTGGTATGTGCATTGATGTTTTTAGATGCCTGAATCGCGATGCTTTTCGCCCAAAGTGAAGAATTTTTTAAGATTGTGGACCTTGATAATCAAGCTCGTCATCTTTGATCTGTCGAGATTTAATGAGCATAGATAAAGACCCTGGCATCATATCCAGTGTACGCCTTTATTCTGGTTGATGATTCGTTCAAAGGAGGATCCTACCCTGGAAGCTCCTTTTTTTGATCGTCCGGTGTAGATAATAACCTTTGAGAGTCTCACCGAAGAGGTGAAGGCTGAGCGGCATAGCCGCTGGCCAAAGCCACGTGTGGACACGCGTACGTTTAATGGATGGTTGACAGCGTGCTCGTTTTACTGGTAATGGCGTAACTAAGCTTTGATATGGGATTTTTTCTTTTTGGAAAGATTTTCTGGAAGATGCTATTTTGATCGTCATGCAACCTTGAAATCGACCTCAACCAACCTTCCTTGACTTGAAGACAGCTCCACATCCGTTATTGCATCCGAGACGCCTTCTTTTAATGCCGATAACGACGTAATCTCGAACATTAGAATCCATATTTTCCAAAACAGATTCCATGTTCATCGTCTTGCAACCGAGAGTTCCTTGAGATCTACCTTGATTCATCTGGCATGAATCAGCTGCAGCTCCACAGCATTCGCTGCTGTATCCGAAACAGTTCTTCATAATAGATAACCACGTCATCTCGAGTATCAGAATTTTGACTTTGTTGACATGTGCTATTTTGATCGTCATGCAGCCGAGGAACATCCCGAGATCTACATCGACTGGAACTTCTTCAAAATGAAACACAGACCCATAGGTACATAGCATAGCCTTCGACATTGCAGACGCCCGTTTGTTTTGATAACGTCGTAAGCTGGTGGATCAGAGTTTCCATTATCTTTAAATATCCTATTTTGATCATCAGGTATGCAAGGGATATTAAAGATCTGCGCCATGAATATCGTTTGAATTTATCACACCTCCACAGGTTTCGCTACTAAAGACACACTTCTCAGCCTGATGCATCATTCATAACAACTATCTCAAATCCGGTACCATCTAAATACGGCCGATGCCCGCATTCTTGGTGACGGAAGCAGGAACATCAGCCACACCAATATGCTTAACCAAGTTGCTCTTATACTGTCCAAGCTTGGAGAGAGCAGCAGAACTCTTGAGAGTAGGCAGAGTTCCAGATCCAGACAGACGGTTCCACTCGCAGATGTATCCGAGAGACTTTGTGCATCCCGAAGCATCGTCGACAGTGATGACATCGTAGATCTGGCCGCCAGCGGTGCTGGAACCAGAAGTCATGGGCGTGGTGACCTTGTCAAAGTAGTTGCCCTCGAGAAGAGCCCAGACGTTGGTGTCGACGTCGAAAGCGTGGCCCCCAACGTTCTGGAAGTAGTTGTTGACGGCGTGGAAGAGAATCTCGCTCTTGGTGGCATCAGTTCCAACATGGGGAGCACGACCAGAGACGTCGTGGACCCAGTTTCCAGAGAAGGTGTAGTAATCCTTCTCACCGATAAACAGCATAGTCCAGTAGTGCTTTCCGTTGCAACCAGAAGACCACGTCGTCTTTCCGTCAAACTCATTGTTAGAGATGGTGACGTGTCCCGCAGCTCCCCAGCCAGAGACGAGCATCTGTCGACCGATGAGGGAGAACTTGTTGTGGTCGATCCAGACCTTGTCGGCACCGTCGAGGGTGATGGCATCGCCACCCCAGACGTACTGAGGGTTCAGGTTGGTGATGTGGATGTTCTGGATGATGACGTTCTTTGCTCCGCCACGGATGCGGAATCCCTTTCCGACGATGACACCCTTGCTTCCAACACCGACGATACTCTTGTTGCTTCCAAGGTCAATTGGCTTTCTGGCTGCGTTGTCGTACGTGCAGTCGGCCCAGGTGTTGGGTGAGTTGCAGGTGTCTTGGATCCAGAGTTGGCCCTTGGAGGTGCCTCCAGAGCAGACAGTGGTCGACTTGTCGCTGCAGCATCGCGTCTTGGTGGTACCCTCTGAGTTGCGGAAATCCCAAGTCCTGTCGATCATGATGACTCGGGGAGTGCTATCCGTCAACCAAGTCTTGAGCCTGGATAAAGTTAGAATACCCCGATACTGGAGATCATAGAACCTACTCGTTAAGACTGGAGGGATACTGCGGTTTAGCACTGCCACCTCCGGTAGTCCCAGCGGCAAAACCAGAAGGGGTACCCTTGACCTGGGCAACGGCCCGACCCGCAAGGAGCGCAACGAGAGGCAACAAGGTAAGCATCTTTATCTACAGTCCACAGAATAGAGCTGCGATGAAGAACAGAGTCTATCGAGGTAGTCTTGAATATTTATATTCCAGAGCTGTCAGGCCAGGAGACAACCTTAATCCCCCTGTTCAAGGGTCACCATCCCCACCTGTTCGCGGACGACTATTATTACTCCACCAATGACGAAACAAGCACGACGGAGGTTTAGACGGATGCGACAAAAGACAGGGGACTCTTGTCAATGCCAATGCTCCGAACTACTATTTGAGGAGGTTGCCCGTGGACTAGTTTTCCCGCCGTTTAAACAATCCTCCGTCGGTCAGGATGGGGGAAGAACTTCTAGAAGTGTTCCAAACGCTTTGACGGTGTGTACCACTTTGATGGGTTGTCAGTGGACTGTGTCTTGAAATGAAAAGCATGGAGGCGCCGCCATTTCTTGGAGGTAAACGCCATGTGTGTTTTCATGCAAGGGCAATAACGTTTATGGGAATGAACTCTACTAAAAGGCAGAGGCCACCAAAGTCAACATGGGTGCATATGGGGCTACAAAAATGCGACGTTGAAAGAATTCACATACCAGCGGTGAGCAAACTATTGGCACTTGGCTTGGCATACAGCGCTAGAGGTTCACCACTCAACCGATGCAGACAGTTGCAAGACATTTTACATTAGACATTTATGTTCCATTCAAAGAGATATATAGACTTGTACATGAGACACACAAGAGCAGGGTATTTCAACCACCGCTCATGTCATAACCTCAAAGGGGGTATCGATGGCAATACAAAAGAGTCGCAAAACTCGACTAGATCCAAACACCGTCAAAGACTTAGTTGCTGGCGGGATAGGACATGCCCTCGTTGGCCTTGTAACCCTGGGCGCCAGAGGCCTGGGCCTCGCGGTACTCGGCCTCCTTGTCCTGCTGGATCAGATCACAGCAGCCACAGCAGCAGGCGGTGGCAATGTCGACGAGGCAGCTTCCCTGGAGGTTGTGCTTCTCTCGGAGGTTGGCACGCTGGAGGGCGAGGGGGATGAAGTGGAGACCGAAGCAGGAGGAACCCCAGAACATGAGGCACTAGATGTGTTAGTGATGGATAAGTGTACGAGTCAAGAGAAACATACAGAAGTGTTGATGGGCTCATAGCCATCGAGGTTACCGTTCTTGCGGAGACGGTGATGAGTCTTGCCAAAGGTGACACAAGGAACACAGCAGGTGATCAGGCAAGTGTCGATAGGGGCGAAACAGCCGAAAAAGGCGTTGTGCCAGGGCTGGGAAGACTCTGGAGACTTGGAGTTGACATGCTCGCTGGGACGGGCGAGGACATCGTTGAAGCGGTCCTTCCACTCGTTAAGGTCGTTGTGGTCAATAGGACCGTTGTTGTTGGCGTTCTGAACAGGGGTGGCCATTGTGAAAGGTATTTGTTTTTGAAGAGAAAGTAAAGAGTGACGAAAATGCGCTGGGCAAGAGTTTGTTGAAGTGAATAGTAGATAGAATGAGAGTCAAGGAGAGACGATTGATGGGATGAAAGGAATGCAACTCAAAGCAGGACGTCCTTGGCCTTAAGAACCTCTACAGATTCAGTGGCACTCGACGGTTCGCAGCCAAGGTGAATCTAGGCACGATACTAGTAAGCAAGGCGTTTTGTTCGCCCGACCTCCAAACAAGATTACAGCACGGATGCGAGGCTTGTCAACCACTGTGCAATTGGAGCCCTGTTCAGCCCTGTGACCCGCCGGGAGAAGCTGATTTGGTGTTTGTCTCTAGCTGAGGCGCCACCCAATTTAACGACTGCCCCGTGAAATTAGACTAACGCATGCGCTATCATCAGCCGCACTCATAAGGCGTTCACTGATGAAACCCGGCAGTTTCTAGACACGGGTTAGCTTCGTGAGGAAAAGCTTTTTGCTCCTTTTACACTGCAGGTGCCCAAATGTGAGCCATGTACTGTAGGACTCGTGGGTTCATGTCACCCATCCATTGGGAGAAGCTAGACTGTTTGTTTGCTGGCCTCATGCAGAGCTTGGAGAAGAGAGACCCATAGACCTGATACAGCCGGGCTGGCAGATAACCGGCAGGGTTAATTTCGACAAATGGTGAAATTAGGGCAAACTGCATATGCCTTGGGACTCAAGTCCTAGCACAAGATGGCTTTTCTGCCTTGACCCTTGGTGGAGATAAAAAAAATTTGACATCTAGATCTTTTTACTCGAGTAGTTGGGCAAACGGAGGAGATTGTTTCGGGACTGCGGCACGAGGTGAAGACAGCCTTGTGACGCTATTTCCGCGCTGGGGTTTCTTCGTTCCGCGATTGTCATGGATGTTTTGAAGTCGGTGATGGGAAAGCTGCCTTGTCCCCGCATCGCTTATCAGCTCCGCATCTTGACGGAGCCATCAATGTGATAGGATGTTGATCTTTCCGCGTTTTGTTTGTGCACTTGGCATGAGTGATATGAGTGACGCCAAGCACGTGGTATTTATTTTGCTTTTTGTTTCATATTGTTCGAAATGAGTCTTGCTTCTGTCATCTCATTAATCTGTAGTTGAAAGGGGTTTGCATCCATGTGTTTGGTGTTGACTCACTTTCACGTCGTGGTTAAGATCTCCAGATGCATCCAGGTGGCGACCGTTGAAATACAACGTTATCATGTATAGTTATTCCGTCTTACCATAAACGAATACCAACTTCTAGAAGCCTCCTATTTCTATTCCTGTTTTCAAGTAAAAAAGTCAGCAATGCATGCAGCTACAGGGTAGCCGTGGCTCAGGCGCGGAGAGAATTTTCACGAATGAGCTAAAAATAACGAATCGCCTGATTGTTCTTAACCCCTGCGTCACTCGGCTCAAAGTGGTATGGACATCACCTGCTTTAACAAGGTGACATCTGGCGCTACGGGAATGAAGGCGAATAGTACGTACCTACTGATATTAACGGGATTGTCTGGAATCCCAACATCACATTCATCAACAGGACCTTTGTCAGCCAGATTAGTATTCGACAATGGTATGTTAAAGTTTATGTTCACAACCAAATCTTGACTTCTAAGCCTACAATCAGGTGAGTCGAATCACGACGCCAATTTTGTCTAAACTTGACATGGCTCTCGTCTCCTCGAAGCAGCCTCAGCCATTTGCCGCTGTCACTGATGCCCTCTTTTTGAGATCCCATTCATGATAAGAACAAGAATGAGTGAACCGAGGCTATCTTATCATAGATGCTCAAGCTTTGTTTCATCCCGACGTGGAGTAACTTACCTGTCTGGGTGATGGGCCACCTTCCCAACCTGGAGAAAGCCCTTTTCTACCAATTGTGTCAAGAGTTTTAGCGACATTCATCTCGGGTCGCAGGCTGCCAAGCACTGAGCGCAGATCTTGAAAAGGTCCAATTAGCTCCCGCGTCAGGGTCTGAAACGGCGGCTTGAGGAAAGTATCTCGCGGGTTCATTAACCCCCGTTCCCTTCTTACATCCATGTTCGTACTCGGAGTAATCATCGCATCAGATGGATATAATCCCTGAGCCTCGGGACGTGGTCCCTGAGATTCGCGTCCCGCTCGCGGAGCCGATTGAATTGCCGGACCCGGCCCTTGCCCCACTAACGACTCAACGAGCCTGGACGTGCCGATCCGTAACCCAACCGAAGTTGCCGCCTACTTGCAATCCTGGCTGTTATTTGGTCTGCTTATCGGTGCTCTTCGGGACCGGTTTTCACTTGAAGACCTTATCACTTGCCTCCCGGGCAAACCGGAATACCGATTCTTGAGCCTGAGGAACCCCAACGGGGAAAAAGTTGATTTGGACTGGGAAATAAAACGAATGAGTAGCACGGAAGACAGCAATAGCACTATGTCTGCCTCTGTGAGCTATCTAGTGAATGATAATCTTCTTCGCCGTACCATGAATGCACCTCCCGGGCAAGTATCCAGCCCCGACTCGCTCATATCTGCCATTCCTTTCCTGAACTACTAAGAGATAGTGTAATTTCTCTTTGACTGGCGTTCTCCCCTTCTGCTTCCCAAGCACGACACACTTCAATGGAAGTTGGGCTGGCGACTCGGGGTCATCAAACACGAGATTGCCATCCTCGTCATCAGTCTCGTAGTCTCGTGCGGCGGCGACTAGCAACATGTCGTCTCTCAAGCCCGGCTTGGCATCCCAAGGCGACTGGATCTCTTCCCAGTCCATGTCACCAAAGTTGGGAGCGATATAGTCAATACCACCGGTGTACGCCATCCATGACCATGAAGGAGCTTTGGAGGCGGTGCGGTGATCTGGTACGTAAACCCGAGAGAGAGCAATCGTGTCAGATGCACGGCACCAGAGCAAGCTTCTTCGAAGGAGTCCACGGCCGCGGCCATCCTTTGTGTCTTCAAAAAAGACCCCAAATCCCCCCTCGACGCCGAGTGCATGGAGAATACGCTCTTGAAGGCCATTGATGGCAACTGCCCGATCAGATGGGTTTGAGAGACCAAGTCGAGAGTATCTTTTGTAAAGATCTTGGTACCGAAGGATCTTTTCGCCTTGGTCTGCCCCCATGATGATCCGAGGAAAATTCGGGTCGCCCAGAAAAGCAGCAAGGTCACTGGACAAATGTTGGCCACAACCCCTCTCAGTCTCTTGCGGAATATGAGAACTCACTTGGTCATCTTGGTCATTGTTTCACAGTGGACACCATTGCCGCACTCGAAATAAGTCTGGTAGTCGGTAAAGTATACCGTGCGTCGAGCAAGGGCATGCTCTTGCAGAACCCAACCCCTCTGGTTTAGTCCCCCTTCCAGAACATGTTGTTGAAAGTCGTCGATCGCCTCGCGGATGTAAAAGGGCGCAGAGTCTCCATCTCGTTGCATGGTCACGCTGTCATTTGCTTGTCTGGGTTGGAGAAAGCCAGCGTAGTGTCCAGGAGACCGACTCGCCGCCAAAACACAGTATGCGCCGCTGTACACTTGTTCCATTCGCTTTGCCTCTTGGTCAAAATCTCCGTCTTTCCCTTGAATGACGCAAAGAGAGTCTATCCAAAGATATGGACGGCCCAATGCTCGGGTCACGGTAACGGCATCTCTGAAAGTAGCAGGAAGTTGATCCATGCGAATGCCCTGGATATGATGGGGCAGGTTTTGTCTGGTCGTTGAGAACTGGGGCCCTCTACCCCATTGGTGAGACAAAGCAACCCATTCTCCTATGTCGCTAGGAGTGGTTTCGAGGAGCTTGACAGTGGGATCTCCCTTAGTTCCCACAGAAATGACCCTGGTCGGCAATCTTCGGTGATAGCTAGAGGAGGCGGAGCTACCTCGACTGAGCTGTTGGCAAGTTGAATCCTTGTGTTGAAAATCACATATTTCTACCCAACTCCGGATGATCCCAAGGTATTCATCGCTAGAAGCTGATGGGAGGCATGGAAGACCGATCTGAATATCCTGGTCAATCCTTGTCTTGAGGCCTAGGTTGGGGGTCATTAGCGTGACATGATTTGATAAAAGTCGGCTCAATTCTTTCCGAGCACTGTATCAAGAGAAGGGGCACTATTACATACCAGCGCTTCGGAAAATGGACATGACCGGAGGCCCGTAACTATTCATGGTGAGGGACGATCCCACTCTCTCGAAGGTCACATTTCCGGCGATGGTGGCGTATCGTCGCCCGCAAATCTTCCAGAGTATCCTGCAGAGGTCACACCTTTCGGAATCGGCGTTTGCTTCTACAGTTTGGACACTATAAGACATTCCGAATGCCGGGCTCCAGATCCCATCCCGGAACTTCTGGCATGATGCACAAAGCTTAGAGGAATGGGGAGTCTTGGGTCCGGATAGAGTCCCCGACTTCATCGAGGATATGACATGGTTGGCAGATTCGTTGTCGATAATCAAGTTCCAGTCATTTTAGAGCTATGAGTTCAAAGAATCAGTTTAAGCAGCCAAGTTCTTGCAATAAGGGATGAATCAAGGATACAAACCTTCTACATAGGGCTCCCTTAATACCGGTGCTGAGTGGGAGCGAATTTCAACTCACTGTCTGGCACAAATGTCAGTAAGATTCAAATGAACATACGCTATAAGCTAATAAATGATTAAATAGAGGGCTGGTACTTACATGCTGAAGAATTGTGAGTTGGCAGACGAAAAATGAGCTACTTGACAAAGAATACTTACTCCCTACGGAAGTAGATGCTATGGGGTTAAATATCTTCAATTACTCCCTACGGAAGGGATCCCATGCCGTTGTTAGCCAAGATAATGAGGTCGACGGATAGAAGAAAGAAGTTAGATGTAGTAGCAACTCACATACTGCCAAAGTGTCAGTCTAAGGATTGAAAGAATGAGCAGCAGTCAATGTGGCCTACATCCTATGTTTCCGAGAGGCCCATTGTGAGCATTTTCGATCGCCTGCGTTAATCGACATGGTGGGTACTTACGATCTGGGTGATTAAAGAGGTTAGCAACTCAAAACATCTATATAACGCTTGATAATATGAGAATTACTGACTCGTTCGGTTCTGGCACCTGGGGCCTGTGTCGCAGGTCGCAACGCGAAGTCCTGTCGCCTTTCTTGTCCAATCAGGCCCATATCTGAGACCGTGGGTTCGGTCGGATAGGCGCTTTCGCCTTGTGCGATGATGGGGGGATCTCCAGGAACTTGATCTGGAGGGGGTCCTGGCAAGCATGTAAGCCAGTAGCCAGCTCCTTCATCCTTACCTGAGATCTCTAGCATTGCGGTATGGAAGCCGATGGCTAGAGCACGCTCCCAACCCCCAGATGCTCGTTTGATGAAAACCTCGGGTTCACCTCTTGGTCTCGCCGAGGGCTCCGTTGATTCCAAATCGATGATGTTGATCTCGGGAATGTTCATGGTATGGGCCGGGTTGATAATCGAATCTGAAGTGTGGACGGTTCATACCCCATGGGAATCTTACCGAGCTCCTCCACTTCGAAGCAATTGAGGAGGAACTCGGGGGATGCAGCAAGTTACGCTTCGACACCAAGCAACATGAACTGAAAGCGCAAGCACTGGAGATTTGCGGAGCACCTGTAAGAGACTTGACAACAGTTTCGGGAGACACCCTCATTGGGGGCGGGTGCGTGGAGCACACGACGCCAGAAGTCCGATCGTACAAGAAGATCCTAGCCATTCTGGTTTTGATCAACCGACGGTCTAAGATCAGGTACTTCCTGCAAGCAGGCATTTGCGATGCGGACTTGCCCCTCGTCTTGGTGAAGAGGACAGACAGTGTTGCATCCTGGGCACTTCAGCCGGGTAAGGCTAATGATATCTCTCCCGGTCGCCTCAAAGGCTGGAGCAAGAGCAAGGTCACTTACACCAAGTTCTTAGAGTGGCAGTGGGTAGTGCTGGCTCCGTCCTTTACTTCTGGCCAGGAAAAGATGGTACCTCACCAGAGCTTTCAGGACAGGGATATCCTTCCCTTCACTTCTTGGGAGATACTTGTGGAGAGTAAGGTTAGCCAAGTATACAAAGCCAAAAATTCATTCTGATCATCGCACTTTTGAGAGCACCAATGTAAGTCACTGCTATTCCTTCTTTCAATACTTTATTCACGCATCTTCCAGGTTCCCATCCAAGCAGTCGCTGTGAAGCGGCTGAAGTCACAGAATGATGGCGACTTCGAACGAGAGGTCAACATCACAAGGAGATTTAGTGATAATCATCACAAAAATCTCGTATGTCTTCTGGCTACATATAAGCAACATGATGAATTCAACTTGATCTTCCCTTACGCAGAGTGTAACCTGCTTGGTTACTGGAGACAGGTCAACCCAAACCCTTCGTCGAAAGACGGTCTTTCTTGGTTGGCTGAGCAGTGCCGGGGTCTTGCGGATGGCCTTGCGTATATTCATCGTTACTCTACGTCATCCTTCAGGTCGCTGCTCCATCCTAACTCTTTCCCTTTGACTTCCTTCACCAAAGTCCCTACTCCCGACAACAAGGAAGTTTGTCAGCTTTTTGGTCGTCATGGCGACATCAAACCCGAAAATATCCTGTGGTTCTCAGGTCCCAGGCCCTTTACCGAGAATTCCAAGGGAATTCTCAAGATCACCGACTTTGGCATCGCAGAGTTCAGCACCAAACCGGCTGTGGATAGGAAGCGAAGGGGTCATATCCCAAATTCGCCCACATATTGTGCACCCGAGATTGACCTTCCAGTTCAAGTTGGCGGTGGACCCATTAGTCCCTCATATGATATTTGGGCTCTTGGCTGTGTGTATCTGCAGTTCATTACGTGGTGGCTAGGCTCCTGGGACTACGTTGAAAAGTTTGCGTCAAGGCGCCTGATGCCTGATCCTTACCACTGGTCGCTTCCACTGAACTCCGATAAGTTCTTCACAATCCAAAAGAACTCACACACAGGAAGATGGGAAGCCCAGGTCAAAGACGTGGTCTCACAGGTTAGTATCTCCCAGACTATGCGAGTCTACTTGTAGGCGGTGGATCTAACACGTATTGAAATCACCGGTTCATTTAGGGGTTGCGTGATAAACCTCATTGCAAATACCTTCACAAGGACTTTCTCAATGGTTTCCTCGACCTCATTGAAAAGAGAATGCTAATTGTTGAGACATCATTGAAAGAAGGCACAAGATCTAGGAGATGGAGTTCTCGACATGTCGCGGAAGAATTGGCGCACATGGTAGACAAGCACCAACTGGGGCATCAGACCTGAGGCAGCTTCCGGGCTTTTCGAGTCTAAATCTGGCAGGCATTAAGGGTTCGAAGTTAAGGAGTTTTGTCTTGTGTCTTGGCCTAGAATCCTAGATTGACTGGAAAAAGCACAAGATCAAAGAGTCTTTGCACTCTGGATAGCAGCGTATGCGATCCTGGCGATTGCCAAAGACTTCTCCTCTTCAAACTTTCTCGCAACGACCTGGACACCGACAGGTGCCCCATGGTAGATGGCTGGGTCATCTATAGAACAGGTTACTTTAAGCGATACAAACATTAGAGTGTTGGTTACTTACAAGACTGCCAGTTGAGCTTGTCTTTGTCTCCCAATGGCTCGTAAGACTTGTCAAAGACGTCAATTTTCTCGTCGGCTTGCGTCACAGGGATGACGACGGCCGAATAGTTCATCAGGTTAATTGCTTCGGTGTATGCTATCCCAACCATTAGTACTGTAGTTATTCTCTCATGACTGTGGACTTGACTGACCGGTGTGGTAGTATTTGCCCGGAATCACGGCTGCATGGGGTGCAACCGGCATGATAACAGCGTCAACTTCTTGGCCTGAGCATCACAGCATTAGACATGCACTTCGGTCAAGAGAGAAGAACTCACCATCTGCATCTGCTGTTGAATTCCAGTAATCAGTGTACTCGCGTTCGTAGGCAAGGCCTTGAAGGGTCAAGTCTTGGTACTCGAGCAATCCCATTGGTGGCCGAAGCTGAAAAGAACGTCTGAGGTCTGGAATCAAGGGTTCTCCTGACAGGCTGAGTTGTTGATGGATGTCGTGGGCACCATCGGCCATGAGAAAGGCTTCCTGTAGGGTGCTTTCAGCTGGCTTCATTCCTCAAATAGATCAACGGCGAGGGGTTGAAATTTACATGAACTCGCTTGGCTGTGGCTTGTGATGGAGGTTCCCAATCTACCACCTAACAGGGGCATTAGTAAGACAACCGTCAGTTATCAGTGAAACTAAAAGGTGGCAATACCTTGTGGCCAGAGCTCTTGAGGGCATCGTGAACAATACGCAAACCTCGGACAACAGGAGGATGGGGTCCAACAACGCCATCTGTCCAAAAGACACCTATCTTTAGAGGCTGTGAGTTGGATTTGACACGCCCTCGCCCATCTACTCGAGACATGTACGAATCAATCACTTCTTGACGGAAAGGAATCGGCACCACCGAGGGGTCACGCTGCCAGGGCTTCGTGCTGAGAACAGACTTCAAGAGAAGCTCCAGGGCGTCCAGCGATGTCCCAAGAAATCCAACAGTCGACCGGTAAGTGTTCTGGCCAGGATTTGTATTCGCCACGTCGCGATAGGAGAGGCGCTCTGGGGTCGGCTTGATGGAAAAGACACCACAGAAGCCAGCAGGGATACGAACCGAGCCCCCAATGTCAGTGCCGACTCCTAGAGAACTCCCGCGGAGAGCCATCAATACACCCTCGCCTCCAGAAGACCCTCCACATGACAGATGCTGATTGTGAGGATTAAGGGTCTGTCCGATGACATTGTTCTTGGTCTCACCGAAGAGCAGCGTCTGGGGAAGGCTGGTCTTGCAGAACAAGACTGCTCCCAATGATAGCAACTCTGTTACAATCTGACTCTCGACTTGGTGACTTTGCTTTGGATCTGAGATGCCAAGATTGCTTCCAATCCAGCCAACATAACCCATCGTAGTGCCGACGCCCTTGACATGGAACTGGTCTTTGAGACTGATGGGGAGGCCATGAAGTGGCCCAACGGTCTTGTTGTTTTTGGCATAGTAGTCATCCAAGTACTTGGCTCGATCGAGTGCTTCGTCGAAGAAGATTTCGTGGAGGCAATTGTTCCTCGAGTATGCTTAGTCACTGGGGAAACGGGAAAGGTTGGGACATACAATCTGATGGGCAACGGCTGCTGTCTTGCAGAAGGCACTTGTAACTTCTGTCGCAGACAGTTTTCCGCTGCTGATAGACTTGAGTATCGGCAAGCTATCCATAGATGTGATGGAAATAGTCAGCTTGTCCAAAAACCCGTTGATGAAGGAGCCTGTGAGATCACGTTGCTGGCGGGCACGCTCCAAGTCTTCGGGCGCAAGTGTCCATGGCTGTGGGATCTTTGCCAGGATCGCCGCTCTCTTCGTAGCTGCGCGGGCCTCCCACGATGATTCATGCATTCTCATGGAGGTAGAGAGATGCCTTGTCGGTGCAGAGTCTCGTTGGGTGAAGGTGAAAGCGGGGAAAAGCACAAGTTGAGCAAGTCAGGCAGTGACACACGAGAGATACATACACAGCGGCTTTGAATATATGACCTGCTATACTAGAGCACAGCTCTTAGCGGAGCTGCTCTAACCAATTAGAGCTCACTATAGCCTAACACGATATAAATAGCATCCTAGACTAGATACCTAGCTGGAATACAGTTGCTAGAGGCCGTTCACAATACACAAGTACGCAAAATCATGCAAAGAGTGGAGAAATCTTGTATGTCACAGTTTTCACACTGTTTCTCTTACACAGTTCTAGGTTGGTTATGTGGCTGAAGGGACGTCACAAGCGGAGATGCTGCAAGGGTATCTGGGTGGCTGATTCGTACAGTGTCGCTATTTCCCGGGCTGTTCAAGGCATAGATACGGTCAGAGGGCTGCATAAGGCCCCAGTAGGATTCTCGCCCTGGCCTCGGCTCATACCAACCAGCGACAAAGGAACTTTTGGACGAGGCACCGCCCGTGCCTCAGTGTTGCCTCGTCGGCTCGTCGGCTCGTCCGTCATGCAGCAAGCCGCTCTACGTGAGGCAATGATAAGTACCTAATCTTGTATCTGGCCTAGAACCCGCAAGCTAGTCCAGTTAAGATTGCCAATGAAATTGCTGGGTAAAGTTTGATGTTCATTGATTGCCCTCACGGTCTTATACCTACAGATTGATTGACGACTGACATGGTTGACATCGACATGTCCGTTCTCGAATCAGAATCAGGTCTTTCCGAACAAGCGTTACTTGATGCAGATGACAACAATGCCACGACGCAGCTTCTGGCAGAGACCATAGACAGACGAAAGGCAAAGAACCGCATCGCTCAGAGAAAGCATAGTGAGTTCCCCTGAATTTCTCCAGATCTCCCTACTTATATCCAATCTTGGCCAACATTTTCTTCTGTGTGCCTTGTCATACATACACAAATATGGACGGAATAATCTGAAAATTAACTACAGGACAAAAGCTCAAGGAACGCATCGAGGAACTGGAGTTACAACTGGAGTATGCGAACTCCAACTCTCGACCTATGGTTCAGAGAATGCCACCTCACCCTATGTCCATGACCCCAGTGTCGCATTCAAACACAACAGAGGGCAATGCATTATCCCATATGGACCACATCGAGGATCTCTTTTCAAGTTCCAGAGGTCAATTAGAAAGCGTTCGGAACTCCCAAGAATACAACTTGTTGTTCGGCGTATCGCCTCCATTCAGCCACCTCGAAACATCTTCACTCGGTGCAGAGCTCTCACCATTACAGACAAGGGACTTAACAACTGATGGTTAGTCCACTTACTGTCTTCTTCAAATCTTTGTTGTCAAGGCGAGGCCGTTACTAACGATCACTGTTTACAATTCAAGGCGAGGCCCAGGACAACACTGTTACCAGAGGTTTCTCCTGCATTTTGGCTCCTGAAGCTTTGGAACCACCGACATCTTCTCTATTGACGACATCGATTCCCCGAGCAAATGAAAATGAAAAGACTCAGCCGATCCCAACTGCGAATCGCAGGCCTTCATTGCATCCGAACAGTGACCTCCAAGATCTTGATGATCCAGCTGATCCTCCATGCTCATGGACCATGGAGCGTAAAGTCGCCTACCTCGTCGATTGCTCTAAGGCACTCGGATTCCGTGACTTTGACTCAGTTATTATGAGCTTTTACACAAATTCATTTGATATCATGTCCAAAGCTCATAATATGCAGAGGGTTAGCAGGATCCGTGGCCTTGCTTCTGTTCTGCGCACCATTGATGCCAGCGCTGAGGCCTGGCCCCCGCACGAGAGCCACGGCTATCGAGCCGAGATCTTCAAAGCCGCTGAGCATCTTTATAAGGCTGAGCTCCAAAGAGCTATTGATAGCGGCGCGCTGATGGCGCTAGAGGAAAGAGTCAACGAGGACATAACGGACCCGGTGGCGGTGGTTAGGCTTACATCTCATAAGAGCGAAATTCTATCCCAGGTATGTGCAAATTAATGTTCTTTCTACTACATATCCACTTTCAGTATCTCATCTCATCCAACGGGATTCGAAGAACAGTGTGGCTGAGCAAAATCGTTTTTTCTGGAATCTAGCTACCAAATCTTTGGACATTTCTATCAGAGCTGTCGGAATGCAACCCTCCAGCATCATTCACGATGCTAGTCAATCACTATATGTCCTATCACAAAGACTTAGCTCATGGTCAGAGAAGATAATGTAATGGAACTACTTGAAAAAGGTCAAGTATGTGGATATTATGGTTGTTGATAGATACCCCTAGACCCTATTTCGAAGAGGAGACTATCATTCACGAGCGGACATGTTTTCACAGATTTAAAAAAAGAAAAAAAAAAGGGGCGTGAAATGGAAGCTTGTCGATTTCTACATAAGTTGTTTAAGAAAAATTTGCAAAAGGCTATCCTATTAGATTCTCGGTTCCCTCCCGGTCATGCAAAATGAGTGAGCAGGACATTGAAGCCAACATCTTAGGCCTTCATTACATCCCCATTAGCAAGATCTGACAGCGCAAATACCGTGGCGAGCATTCATGCCGTCATCAGCAGCCTTAACAGCACAGATGCCATGCTGGGCTTTAATACCATCTTCAGCAGATCTGACAGCGCAAATACCATGGCGAGCCGTGACGCCATCAACACCCATGGCAGCACAGATGCCATGGTGAGCAACCACTTCCTCCCCCTGCTTCTTGCTAAAAGTCCAGGCGGCTTGGAATGCATCAAAGCCCTGTGGGCCAACGACCTTAGTGCCGATAAGACCCGTGGATGGAATGACGATACTGCTGCGGCCGTAGGTCACCTCCATGGTCTCGTTATCCGGGTCACCGGCCTCATACAGGCTGACGCCCAGGACCTCGTCAAGGCCTGTCTCTTGCAGCACGCCAATAAGCTCTTTGACAAAGGCCTCTGGGAAGACAGGCCGGTCGGCGTTGGACACGTCACGCTGTGGTACGAACTTGAACTCTGTAGGCTTGAGCTCGCCGTCGAAGACGCGCCAGGTGTGAGGAAGCACTGAGCCGCCGGTGACGACTTCGTCATCGCCTACAACCCAGGGAGACGAGACCGGGCCCAGCTCGATGATCTTTTCGCTGGGGGCAACGTCGTAGTGTCGGTGGAGGAGACCAACGCCAAAAGCCTTGTCGACGCCGTGCTTCATGAAGACATCTCTGATGCAGGACTTCATATGAGCCAAGCCATTGAGTTCCTGGAGTCGCTGGGACGCCACGTCGACATCGGTCATGGCATCCACGGCGCGGTGGTCGTATGACGCGGGAGTGTAAGTCTGGACGGCTGCGGCTGCCATGTTGTCTATGAGAATTGAGAAAGTTTTAGTGTGTCTTGGTGAAGATAGGAGAGAGGCTTGAGAGATTGAATGCTGTTTGAGTTGCTAAGATCTTTCGTGCTTTCTATTGTCTTTATAGTTGCATCCATACTGACTCCTGGCTCAACTATGTAAGTGCCCTCGCGTTGGACAGCAGTGAGCGAAGATCACTTCTGAACATGGCAATACAAGCTGGATGCTGCACAGTCATCTTACTAACTCACGCATTTGCTTTGATCAGGGTTTATGTTTGATACGGCGGGTACATATAGCATCCGTTGACTAAGATGACTGTGGGTGCTCGGATGGCGGGAAAATCATCGCCAGATCTGTTGCTAATCATTTCCAGATTTGGGCATGGTATCTTTGCGGGGAGATTGCCACAATCATCTGCGTAATACGCTGATAGGCAGAGGCAACCGAGGCAGCGAGGTTACGTCCTGCGTCAAAGTGTGAGTCCACCCCATACTCTTGAGCGGCTAATCCGTTTTCTCCTAACATCCTTGACAACCAAGATTTCGAGGCGATTATACTGGACTGCCCAATTGTGCAAGCGAAATCGCCTGATAATACACATCGTCACCCAACAGACTTCAAATGGAGCAAGCCCCGTTGGCTCAGTGGTAAAGCGTGTCACTAGTAAATAGGCACGACGTGATAAGATCACTGGTTTGACTTCAGTGCGGAGCATGGGACATGTATTCTTGCAGAGATGAACTAAAGTGAGTTCATTGGGGGCTTTCTTTTCTCTAGTGTTGACTCGACATGGCTCTTCAGGATGTTTCTCTATTGTAGCTTCAGGTATCCATCATTCAAGCACTCCTGTAGAACGCAGGCTAATGAGCCTCGCCAAGATAGGACGGATTCAGACTCTAGGCTTCAGTAGGCCAGCATTGTGGAGGCATGCCGCTAATAAGTAGCGCCGCCACGAGGGCATACAGAACTGAAGCAACAAAGAACGGCAGGCTCACGGCCATGCCCCCAATGTCCAACCCTACTGAAAACGACAGTCCGAGGAGCGGTGAGGCACCAATGGTTGAGATACCCTCGAACACGGCGATCGCAGTAAACAATAGTGACAGATGATCTGAATGTACCATTGTCGTCAGGAGAGATCGCAAGGCGGACGAGAAGCCATTGCCAAGCGTGTATGCGAAGAATGCTATCAATTGTTTACTTGGTTGAACAGTACGTAGGCGATCTCGCCGAGAGTAGGCTTATTCCCTTTACATACCAATTATAAATGCCGGAGCAGCAGCAGCGAGACCCATGCAGAGGGACCCAGCAATGAGGAAGATAACTGACACTCGACTCAGCGCCAGATTTGCAGCAGCAGATGTCTTCATTCTGTTAATGAGCCATGCGTTAACCTGTGGTAAAACCACAGCAAAGAGTAGAATCTGGCCTGCGGCTTGAATCGAGAGTAAGAAGGCCGTCTGGAAATCCACTATTAGTAAACGCAGGAGAGAAAAGAAGAGACATTTGCCGGCTTCCTAGTCTTGAGTAGTACACACCTTGGCCAGCGGCCATCCAAATCTCACAGACATGTATTGCAAGATCAGTTCTAGCATGGGGCGAGCCATCTTTGCAACAACCAACGCTAGGAGGCCAATCAGAAGACTCTTGTGGCTACCTAAAGTACGAACACCGTGTTGCATATAATTTGAAAGATGCGACAGAGTCCGTAGAACCTTGTTCTTTGGCGAAATTCGATCATTTGTTGTTTCTTCGCATTGGCCGTTGGCTATTTGGGTTTCTTCCCCTTCCGTGCCCTCTACATCGCTTGGGACATTGTCAGAGGACCTTGAGTCGGGGATACAGCCTAGAACTATGAAGGCAAGAGCCTCAAGTGGGACAGCTGTGAGGAAAGCGAAATGTGGTCCTAATGCCTTCATGAGAATTGCACCAAGCGGTGGCGCAATTAGCTCAGTTATGAGAAGGACAACCTGGACCCAGAAAAAGGCCCTTGTTCTGTGAGATGGCAGTTAGCACCCCGTTCAAAGCGAAGCTAATAAAAAATGCTGGTCTTGGGCGTAGGTAGAATAGAGTCATGTACGTACCGCGATTCTTCTGGGGTCGCAGCAGCAATGATGGCCATGATCATGGGACTGATTACAGTGGAACCGCCTCCCAACACTAAGAAAGCCGGTGCCGCATAGACAGCGCGAACAGGAAACGTTCGGTGGAAGTAAAGCACTGCGAAAGCCCAGATATCTCGAAGGACAAAGCCTAGTAGACCAAGGCCCGTGACCAACCGGCGGCCTTTACTATCGGCCAGGACCCCATAAGGAATAGCAAGGATAAGACCTGAAATACCCTCGACCATGCCGAGAATGCCTCTCATTTTAGCAAGAGCACTCTGGATCTCATGGACCTTGCAGAGATGCTCGGGAACAGAGCCATCGCGGCCGATGACACTTGGGTCAGTGGCGGCGTAGTAGTCGCGGCAGAGACCAAGCTCAAGCATACGCAGCTTTGGGACTTCGCTTAGGAAGTTGGGGACGTCAACGAGCAGGATGAAGAGGCCGCAGACATACAGGGCGGACCACTGAGAAAAGTGTCTCTGCCATGTCGTCCGCCACTCGTAACCTCTGGCCTTATTTTGTCGACAAGGGCTTCTGCTTGGAGCATGGCCATCAAGGTTCGATTGCAAAAGCGGTGTCGATTCTGTGATGCCGTGCTGAACGTTTTCCATGGCGTGGACCAGCTGTGGAGATACCCTCTTACAGAACAGAGGAAAAGAAAGGTTGGCGGGAACTGGGACACAATAGATGCATGCGGACTCTGCGACGAGAGTCTCGGCTGGTTCTCGGTTGACAAAGAACAGCTGTGAACGTGTGTTTCGCAAAGATGGAGCCAACAAGTATGCATTACCTAGGCGAGGTGCTGAAGCCGCGTTGGCAACGTAAACGCGTAGGTGTCCTGATGCGACGTAGCAATGCAACGCAAGGCAAGAGCACAGTAATCTGAGTCAAAGCAAAGCAAAGCAAAGCAAAGCAAAGCAAATCGCATTTGCACTCGTTGGCTTATCAGCCCCACATGAGCCAACGGGTATTGTGTTGGTCCTTTAGGTGGCGATCCCTACTACTTCAGGGGGGCTTGGGGACTTTTGGCGGGCAGTGTGTGGTGTGGTGGCCGCGGCAGGGAACCTAGTGGCAGTACAGTGTAATACAGTGCAGCGCTGGGGCGAGCGGGCGATTAGCTGTGCCGCATAATGCATGCAGTGTCAATAGATAAAGAATGCACCCGTGATGAAGCCCGATTTTCAGGGCGAGAATTCTCTTTTTCTCTGCCCGTTAACTTGCAGTAGTGCTGTAGCATCAGTATCAGTGGTTGTCACCACCAACACGAATCCACCATGCCGTCTATTGGCCCTTGTCTCAATGATGACTCGCTGGGTCCCGCTGTGCGTGGCTGCAGAGGCAGCTTTGACTTCACTGTTGCCTTTGAGGATGTCGTCTTTGTCATTGTTCCAGCTATCGCTTTCCTTTGCCTTGGACTTTCACGCATTTTGAGACTTTGTCGTTGCTGTCGCCTAATTGTCGGCGTCTCGGTAATTCAGTGGACTAAGCTAGTACGTATCTATCTTCACTCCGGCCGGTCAATGCATCATCATGGTGCCCTGAGTTTGTGTCACTGATAGAGGCTCATGATGTAGGGTCTCGCAACAGGATTGAGTATCTTGCAGCTTGTCCTTCTCATCTTTGGACAGAACTCCTCTCAGTTCTCTTCAGGTCGTTCTTTGGCTGCTGCCTCCCTTGCTTTCATCGCAGCTCTACTTCTTATCGCACTGTCATGGATTGAGCATTCAAGAGCGCCACGGCCTTCCACAGCCATCGCTGCCTACCTTTCCGTCACGCTCTTATTTGATGTTGCTCGGACACGGACAGCATGGCTTCTAACCTTGTCGGGGGTGAACCCTAGCTACGTATCTGTGTTGACAGCTGCGACTGTCCTCAAGGCAGTCATCATTTACTTGGAATCACGACAGAAAGAGAAATGGCTTGGCTGGGATATCAAGCAGCATAGTCCTGAGGAGACGAGTGGCATTTATAATCTCGGCGTCTTCTTCTGGCTGAACACGTTGTTCATGAAAGGCTATCGTGTCATCCTCACGCTGGAGAGCCTGTATCCCCTCGACAAAGCTCTTGCAGCTGAGAACCACGGCCATCTTGTTGAAAGAATTCACAACAATCCCTACAAGGGTCAGAAATACGGTCTGGCACGGCTGCTACTGCGGATTCTGGCGCCAAAGCTACTGCCGCCATTTGTTCCTCGTGCAGCACTTTTGGCTGCGAGCATATGTCAGCCATTCCTTATCCACTCCCTTCTGCACTACCTGCAGAGCCATGACCAAGACCAGAATCATGGGTATGGACTCATTGGCGCGACAGCCCTGACGTATGGGGCCATTGCATTCTCAACCGCATTATACTGGTACTTCCAGGAGCGTTTTGTCACAATGGTACGCGGTATTCTAGTGCTCGCCGTGTATGAGAAGACCACAGAGCTTAGAATGCCCACGGTCGGGGATTCGGGGGCCCTCACCTTGATGAGCACCGACGTGGAGCGCATCACAAGGGGTATTCTCGACCTCCATGAATATTGGGCCAACACAATTCAGATCGCTCTGTCTTGCTGGCTACTCCAGCGAGAGCTTGGCCCTGCATTTGCCTCTTCTCTTGGTGTGGTGGCCCTGTCAACTCTCACGGCGTTTGGCATAGGCAAACTCCTTGGACCACGCCAAAAGGCATGGATGGAAGCAATCGAAACGAGAGTCGGTGTCACTGCGGCTGCTATTGCGCAGATGAAACTGGTCAAGATGTCTGGCATGACGAAGCCAGTTCAGTCTTACGTGCAAAGACTGCGGGTGGGAGAGATTGAGATCGGTGGGCGTTGGCGTATGCTCCTCGCTACAGCGGCCACTGTCTCTCAGGTTCCCATGACTATATCTCCCGTTCTTACTTTTGCGGTCGCAACCGAGACACTGAACACTACCTCGATATTTGTTTCAATTTCCTACCTTACACTTCTCGCATCCCCTCTGATGATACTGTTTCAGAAGATCCCTCAATTCCTCGGGGCCTTGACTTGCCTTCAACGGATCCAGACATATCTAGAACGAGATCCGAGGTTTGAGTATCGCCATCTTGATAATGGCATGGTCACAACCGCAACTGTGACTTTGTCTTCTTCTTCTTCTGCCACTGGCACCGGCGATATGAACATCGAGATGAAGACTTTAGGAGAGAGAGACACGCCTCACGTCATAATCAAGGACGGCAACTTTGGTTGGCACGAGAAGGTCGCTGTTCTCAAGCGGGTCAACATAACTATTCCAACATCACAACTCACTGCTGTCGTTGGTCCTGCTGCAAGCGGAAAATCCACACTATGCAAAGCAATTCTCGGAGAAGTCTCGTTTGCGACAGGCTCCACGGTCGTCCTCCGATCTAAAGTCATGGGCTACTGTGATCAACAGCCCTTCTTGACAAATGCCACCATCCGAGACAACATCGTTAACAACAATTACTTCGACAATAAGCGATACAATTCCGTGATAAATGCTACTATGCTCGATCGGGACCTCACGAACCTCCCAAAGGGCGATGGTACAATGATCGGAAGTGGTGGCATTGCATTAAGCGGTGGACAGCGGCAACGAGTGGCAATTGCAAGGGCGCTATACCTTGCGGATGCCGACATCTTAATCTTTGATGACGCCCTCAGCGGCTTAGACGCCAGGACAACTGATCACGTCTTCCGACATGTCTTTGGACGAGATGGCATGCTTCGTCGTCGTGGCGCTACTGTTATTCTGTGTACACACAACCTCCGGCACCTTCAAGCTGCGAACCATGTCATCAGAATCGGGGGTGACGGAGAAGTATTTGAAGAGAAGCCCTCGGCTTCTGATGGTGTCCTTGCAATTTCCGATCTAGGCTCAGATTCAGAGCCAGCTTCGGCTGAAACACCCGGAAGCACAGAAGAGTCAATACTCAACGACTCATCGCCAACGAGAGCCATGACCGCAGAAGAAGTAGAGGCACGAAAACTGGGCGACACGAGTGTATTCAACTATTACATGCGCACGATTGGCTTATTGCCCAGTGTTGCTTTCGTTTTCGCTTGTGTATGCAACGGTTTTCTCAACAACTTTCCGCGCATATGGCTCACGTTCTGGGCTGACGATGCTGCCCGGCCACAAAGAGGCTTAGCGCAAATGCACTCTCAGGCCTACTATGTCGGCATTTACGGATTGCTTCAAGTGCTAGCTTTGATATCCTTCATGGCTGCTGTAGCACTGGTTCTTGGCCCTTTCATTCGTCTGAGCGGCTCGGTACTTCACCAGAGAACGTTGGAAACCGTCATCAAAGCACCGTTGAAATTTTTGACAGCATCTGACACTGGTACTATCACCAATTACTTTTCTCAGGATATCACCATCATCGATAATGAGCTCCCTATGGCTGTGGCTAACGTGGTGCTGGATATATTTGGTGTGATTGGAATGGTGGTTCTTATTGCATCTTCATCACCATGGCTGGGACTTACTTACCCGGCCATGATACTCATCTTGTGGTTAATTCAACGGTTTTACCTCCGAACGTCCCGACAGCTTCGACTTTTGGACCTCGAATGCAAGAGTCCATTATACACCCATTTCCTCGACACGTCCAGAGGCATTGCCACTATCCGTGCTCTGGGGTCGACAGGAGAGAACATCAAGCACAACTTCCGACTTCTGAACCAGTCGCAAAGGCCGATGTATTTGTTATCAATGGTACAGCGCTGGCTGTACCTGACCCTAAACGTGGTTGTTGCTGTTACGGCAACGGCTCTCGTAGGTTTGATAACCCAACTTCGGTCTAGCTCAAGTCTGTCTGGTGCATCGCTGGTCACGTTGATGACATTGAGTCAGTCGTTAAGTGACATTGTGCGGTTCTATGCTGCGTTGGAGACTTCTATTGGAGCTGTAGCACGGCTCCGGAACTTTGCCACCAAGACTGGGACTGAACAGGTTTCACATGATGATGCAGAGCCTGATGAACTGTGGCCATCGAAAGGAGATATTGAGGTTCGGCGAGTTTGGGCGACGTATGAGTAAGGTTTCTACTTATGCACTGTTTGAAAAAAGTTGACATATCTAATGGGAGATCTGTCTATAGTGGAGCCTCTGAAGAATATGCGCTGCAAGGAATTGATGTCTCGATCCGAGCGGGTGAAAGGATAGCCTTGTGCGGCCGTACTGGAAGGTTTGTCTCTCAATACCAGACGCCCCTCATAAAGACACGAGCTAACTAAAGCGGCATGGCAGCGGAAAGTCTTCTTTCCTTCTTCTTCTCCTCGCCCTTTTGCAGCCTGTACAAAAGGATGATGCGCAGTACACATTGTGCATTGATGGTGTCCCTCTCTCATCCATAAGTCCAGAGACGCTCCGCGAAAGACTAATAACAGTACCGCAAGATCCAGTATTCTTGCCCAAGGGCAGCACATTCAAGGACAATCTAGATCCACTCGGCGTAGCCACGACAGAGCAGTGTCGCCAAGTGCTGCAGGCAATGGACCTCTGGACCATGGTACAGTCCCAGGGTGGGCTCGGCGGTGTTCTATCAGAATCCTCTCTCAGCCATGGCCAGAGACAAATTTTCAATATTGCACGAGCTGTGCTGAAGCGGAGAACGACGGGTCGTTCTATACTGTTTCTGGATGAGTTCACTAGCTCGCTTGATGCTGACACCGAGCGAGACATGCTTGCCATGGTCGATAGGGAGTTTGCGGGCTGTACCATTGTTATGGTAGTTCATCGAGTGCAAATTGTCTCCGAGTTTTGCGACAGGGTGTTTGTTTTGGATCGCGGAAGGATTGTGGAGGTTGGTGATCCTCGGATATTGGCTAGGGTCGATGAAACGTGGTTTGCGAGTTTGTTGGCAGCTGGAGGATAGAAGACAGGTCTATCTCACGGGAAAGAGCTATGATGATCGTGGTACTTCCTAAGTGATAAACCGGTCGTAATAAGTTTAATATATATCAAAGCCCTCGAAAGCACATGTGGCTCTGCGGGACTGTTGCCAGGAGATCTAGTCCATCCCAGTTTGCATCACTGCCGTGTATTTTAAAACTTATACGTCCTCCAGAATTGATAAATAACTAAACCAGGCATAATATATCAAGCCCCCAAAACATCCAGCAATCTCCCCAAGACCGAGTGCGCCGCAAAGTTACAGATCGAACGCTTAACATCTCGACCCCATAGCTCCCGACACCAGTGCAATCCCTCAATTACCGTCTCTGTCTCTTCAGAGGGAGAAGGCAAGGTATCGGTCGCGTTCAAAGACGATAAGAAACCTGTGGTTCGCGTCCATTGACCCCCAATTACAAGAGCAGCTATGAGAAAGTCCTCCTTGTACAGTTCTGCCACCACACGGCCTGCGAGCCGGCTGAACCCCGAATCTTCAAGCATGCATCTCTGCTGCACCAAAATCGAAATGGCGCATTCTGTCTCGGCTAATGGTGAAAATATTGCAGCTCCTGCGGTGTCGACGAGTGTGTTTGACTGGGAAGCTAAGTGATAGATGGTAAGCAGAACACGGCGGAAGTAGACCACAAGCATGCATCTTTGAAGGCACTTCCATGTGCTGTCAGACCCTGCAAAAACCTCTTCCGTCTCTCGTAATAGGCCCCTGATAAGAAGGTCGCCCGCGATGAGGTCTATACTTTGGGGTTCGGTGGCAGTCGATAGATTTGCCAAAGAGATGATTGCAGAGACCAGCGGTAGCGATCTAGAAATCAGAAGCTCTGCTGACGACTCTGTCCACTCGTCGGCGTTGTGGGTGTCGTCATTTGGTGTCCATGTCGAATCAATTTCGACGTCGTTGGCATTCATCAGAGTGCTTGGCTGCATCATGGGAGGCAGAAGTAGCACAGATGTGCCAGCATGCATTGAATGATGCAGATACATGTATCTCACCGTTGTCCACACACGATTCTCCTTGAAGGTACGTAGCCAGTCCTGTTGGGTGGAGTTTGCGTCATGTATCTGATCCAGACCAAGCATCAAGCACATATGGAGCGCAGCATCCAGCAATGGACCACAGGCATCCCGTTCATGACATGAGAAGAGGCTGGCCTTTTTCGCCGTTGCCATGAGGCACAGAGTCCTCACAGTCTCCAAGCTGGCGTGGAAAGGGTAAGAGAGTTGAGCGAGGCATGCACTCGCCCCTCTGAGGTATCTTTCAATGGAGTATGCGGAATTCCGGTGGCCGATTCTCTCTTGAGTGATTCGAGTACCAAGTGCGAGTATCGTCAGAAGCTGAGCGAGCCAGTCGTAACTTGCAGAAGAAGGATTCAACCAGTAGCATTCCAATTCGAGTTCCAACGTCGGAACATGGAAGAGGCGGTTGACTCCCTCGATCGTGTCAAGATATGCCCTGACCAACTCCTTGGTGATCCCTTTTGACGGAAGATACCGAGCGATGATTTGGGACTTGGTAGTCGGTCGGTCGTCGAGATCGATTTCAAATGGAAAGCTGGGGAACCTCATGGGGCTAAAGATGGCCAGACATGGTCCGCTCGGTTTGGAATTAGAAGTTGTCAGATCATCAAGGAGGGTCGGAATATTCGCCGCGCACTGTTCACCGGCGTGAAGGTCAACGATCTGCATCGACAGGAGTGGGTTTCAAGAACATGTTACCTGATCTAGAGCCACTTGCCAGTGAGTCTGGCCTCTTTGGACCAGGATGGGTGGTTCCAGTGGGTTGCTTAGAAACTCCAACACAGAAGACAACTGCTTGTATAGCCCAGTTAGGGTTTTTGCCAACCGCCAATCAAGGGTTAGCTGAGGCAATAGAGTGTAGCTGTTGACCACATTGGAAACCTCCCACTGGCTCGGGTCGACATGTCCTGAGTTATCATGATCCGAGACAGAGGTCATGGTACAAGTGACATCAACGCAACAAAGGGCTTGAGTGTCACAAAGACCATAACCCGTGACGGACTCGCCATCCCCTTGGCTAACCTGGTTTGGGAACTCGACATACGAGCATACATGGCTCTTACCACGCCACTTGCAGCGGCTGCAGGGTAGCTTCCGGTCACATGAGACTTTCAGACTCCTACACGGAATGCAGTTCAACGTCCGACGTCGCCGCTGAACGGCTTTCGCTCGACTACCCTTCTGTGACTGGGAAGCCTTGAACTTTAGTAAGCCTGCTGAAGCCATAATGACGACTTGTCTCCTGGTTAATAGATTGGTTTCTGCGCGTGTGTTGGAGGCATACCCGTAAGCATTTGCATAAAAGTTCCAATGAAAACCAGGTAAAGAAGATGTTTCAGTTGCAAATACAAAAGTGAAGCTGAAAGATGGTCTGCGACGTCGGACAAGGTAGCGAGGATCGGAGTTCCTGACCTCGTGGGTGGCTGAAGATGGACTAGCCGTATCAGGCTAGCGCGGAGTTAAGCATGCCTGTCCAACATCCTAGACCCAAGCAGCTTGGGGGTCATCCCATCTGATTAGATTGATTAGCGGACAGGTCGTGGGACATCCTAAAGGCCTTGATCAAAATTGCTGCAGAATTGGCGGCTTGGAAAATGTGGTTCAAGTCGAGCCATTACAGCATGTGTCCGAGGGAAGAGTTCTCTTGGTAATGTACTCAACGAGCCTGGCGTATAAAAAGGTCTCCCTTGCACTGGGTTTTCCATCCCCAACAAGCACAAGTTCGCGTCCTCTTCCATACCTATCTGCCTTTACACACACTATCATGGGGTTTACGTCAAAATGGCTGCTTGCCTTTGCATACACAGGGTCAGTTACCCTCCGTTGTTGGTTCACCTAAGCTGACTACAGTTAAAGAGCCTATCTGACTCTCTTCGTCGTGGCAATGCAGCAGCACGTGATAACGGCCATGACACCTTACATCACCAGCGGCTTCTCCTCCCACTCATTAATCCCGGTCATTTCCCAGATGGCCTTTATTATCCTGGGAATCGTCTCGCTGGCCGTGTCTCGTCTTGTTGATCTATGGGGACTGGCCCAAGGTTTTGGTCTCATGGTCCTGGCGACTATTTTGGGTGCGTAAAAGAAGACTGCATCGAAATGTGTGGGCTGACGGTTGATCCCCAGGCTTATTGCTTATGATGTTCTGTCGGAATATTGAAATGTATACCGCAGCCGTGGTGAGTAACCCCTTTCAATTATCACATTTGATCTACTTCTAACGCGCATCTCTCACCCTCCCAGGTCATCCATGAAATTGGCTACGGCGGAATCCTCTACACACTTCTTGTCTTTGTCACGCAGAATGCAAAGTTCAAGTACCGTCCGCTCGCAATCGGTTTCACAAAGGTCCCCTACATCGCAACCACCTTTGCCGGGCCCAGGGCCGCAGAGGCCTTCTACAACCGCGGTCTGACGAAATGGGCTTTTGGTTCCTTTGTTATTATACTGCCTTCGGTCGCAGGGCCCCTTGTCTGTATTCTACTGTACAACCAGTGGAAGATGGGCGGGGCATCTTCGTGTCTGGAATCAGACAATGAGCAGGCCAAGGGCGGTGTCTTGAACACTCTGTTCCGCCACCTGAAGGACTTTGACGGTGAGCTCGATAAAAACATGCATCTCAGAGCTTTACTCATATAAACAACAGTGGTCGGCATCTTCCTGACTTGTGTCGGTCTGATACTCTTCCTCCTCCCGTTCAACCTCGCAGCAACGGGATTGAACGGTTGGAAGAGTGCAACCATCATCTCAATGATCCTGGTTGGGTTCATTCTCTTAGTGCTGGTGGCGCTATACGAGTATTTTGTCGCGCCCAGCAAGTTCCTCCCGTTTGAGTTGTTACGAGACCGAGTCGTGTGGGGTGCATGCCTCAGCGTCTGTGGAGTTTACACCAGTTTGTTGTGAGTGTTTCTCGACCATGTGTCGGTATGTGGCTGACTATGCAACTAGCTGTTGGTTCTCGTATTTCACATCTCACCTGCAGGTTATCCACGATATGGGCATTGGCGAGGCGGGATACCTGGCCAACACGAACTACGTTGGCACGGGAGTGGCAGCCGTTGTCGCTGGGATGTAAGTGTAATCTCTCAGTTTTTCTGCATCTGAATCCAGTACTGAGCTTGCCTCTTAGCTGTATGCGTTATCTTGGTCGCGCGAGGACGACCACTCTAGCAGCCTTGGCCATATACACTCTCGGCACAGGCATGATGATTCAGTTCACAACATCAGGTTCATCATCAGCCCTCGGGGGCATCATCGCATCTCAAGTTCTCATTTCCCTTTCCGCAGGCATCCACGCGGTCGGCGCAAATATCGGCGCCTTGGACGGTGCCTCACAGTCCACTCTTTCCATGCGGCTCGCACTCGTCTACTTATCCAGCATGATTGGCTCCTCCATCGCACTCGCCATCTCAGGCGCCATCTGGACCAATACACTACCGGGGCGCCTAGCTTCCAATCTTGCAGGTTTGGGACTCACGTCTGAGGAAGAAACCTCCATCTACGGTTCCCTGATTGTGCAATTGTCCTACGACATTGGTACTCCTGTGCGAGATGCCATCATACGCTCGTACAGGGACGTGTTTAGGATCTTGATGATTGTCGCCACTGCAACGTCTGTTGTGTCTTGGGTTGGTGCTCTGATGATGCGAGATATCACTGCTAGCGATCGGGATGCCAAAGAGGAAGAGTCAGAGTCGGAGCAACCCCATCAAATCAGGTGTGATACCGTCAATGTATTGGAAAAGTAGAAGAAGGGCAATTCGGCATTCAGACTTCAGGAAGAGGTATGAGTCTTCTGCCGCAGGTGGCAGAAAGGCTAAAAATTGGCCACTGTGTTAGCATCGGGATATGATGCTATGATGTGCTGGAAATGTGTTCCTTATCATAGTTGAAGTCGGGATAACCGAAAGACAAGATCGACCTGTTGCAGTGCTCATGACTCAAGTCCAATGTAGTTGCATTTCCAACTCACCTACTCTTTTACGATCTTCTGGCTCAGTTATCCCATCAAGGACCGGACTTCAACTATAACAAAGAACAGATTTCTACTACATAATAGCATCATATCCCAATGCCAAAATACTACTTAATACATACTTTCCCCGTAAGCAATGCGCCTGATAACCTGTTGGTCCCCGCTATCTTCAACCAACTGTCTAAAATGCCCTCGTTTCTGTGTCCCTGGCACACGTTGGTCTCCGACCTCGGCAGAAGTCCGTTGCTGCTGGTCATCGTCCTTGACCGTGCCCGCCAGCAAGTCTCTCGGCCTCCCCGTCTCGACCATCTCACCATCCTGCAAAACAACGACCTGATCAAAGTCGGCCACGGTGCGAAGCCTATGGGCCACAACAAGCACGCTCATCTCTAGGCCCCCTAGATACCGACGGATGTATTCTGGATGAAGAATGCGCTGGATATGCTCATCGGTGTGGAAGTCGAGGGCAGAGGTGGCCTCATCGAGAACCAGAACTTTCGGCCGCCGAATGAGAGCGCGAACGAGATGGAGGAGCTGACGTTCGCCTTGCGAGAAATTGGCACCCCCGTGATCAACAGGAGTGTTTAGTGAGGGAATCGGAGTGTGGAACGAGAGACTGTCGTCGTCCTGCTGTGATGTAGTCTGCCATACCCGATGCAGTAGATCCAGCAGCTCAAAATCGTCGAATTGTCCAGCGGGATCGAGATTGTACCTTATGGTTCCAGAAAACAGCATTGGGTCTTGCGGTACAATAGCCAGCCGGCCTCGTAGGATGCGTGGATCAATGGTTGAGATGTCTACCCCATCAATCAAGATACTGCCGGTCGACAAATGCAAGAGACGAAACAGAGCAAGAATCAGCGACGACTTGCCCGCTCCAGTGCGGCCAACTATGCCAACACGTCGACCCGGCTGGAGGGTCAGACTAACATTCCTCAGTACGTCTGAGCCCCTCGGTTTATATCGTGCCGTGATATTGCACACCTGCACGAGTCCCTGTTTGGGCCAGGTGGCAGACACGTCGCCTCCAGCCTCGGTCTCAGTCTCGACTAGGGTAAACTCTAGAACCCTCTCGAGAGCATTCATGTCAAGCTCCAAGCTGGCATAGCGTCGTAGTGCAAAGTCGGTGGCGGCCGTGAACTGAAGCACGAAACTCAGAGCAAACCCGGCGATAGATGCATCGAGGTTTCGAGCCCGTACGATGAGCAGCGCGGCCAGTGTAGCAAATGCAGCCCCGATCATGTTGAGTCGGAAGCTGAGCCAGGCGTTAAAGAGGGACAGATGCCAGAGGGCATGTGTACGTCGGTCTATAGCCTGATGCATCTTGTCTACATAACACGAAACTCTTCCGAATCCACGGATCGTGGCGAGGCCCTCAGTGACGGATAATAGAAGGTCTAATATCGGACTCCTCGCGACCGCTTCCAAACGCTTCATCTCGCGTGCTGCCCTCAAATATCGACAACAGACCGCCGTCGAAGCGGCCAGTAAAATCAACGCGGGTAGCAACATGACGGGGAGCGCCAGCGTGGCAGCCAAGACGATGCCAAAAATCTGTAGTACACCAGATGTCGCAGAGCCAAGGTTCTTTCCGAGGTTTGAATCGATCGATTGGAAATCTGCAGTGAATCTGTTTATGATCCGTCCGATAGGCACCGTGTCGAACCAGCCCAGGGTGAGGCTGATGACTGCCGCAAGCATCCGATCGAACAAGTAGCGCGAGGCGTTGATGTTGGCCTTGAGAAGGACAAAGTATCTCACTGTGGACACTAAGCACATGCCGAGAGAAATGACGAGGTAGACTTGGAGATGGAGCATGTTGGCGTTGTGAAGCTGGTCCGTATCATGCTGCAGGTTGGTGTTGACGACGAGGTCGAGCTTTGCTGGCCGTCTCTGAGAGGTCCTTGTCCAAGAAGCAATGCAAAGTCCCTGTAACGAGATGTGAGCGAAATTTTATCACATAGTAGCAGCAATAATACGTACCCTTCCGAGGAACAGCGCCAGGTATGCTCCTGAGGTCACCACAATCATAGTAATCAGGACAATACCAGTTCCAGCCTGCACGAATCTACCCAGTACTCCAAGTTTGAAAGCCCCACTGGACCTTTCTTCATCGACCGTGATAGCCTGTTCTTCTGCACCTCGAATATGGTGCTCGTGTGCTCCTTGTTCGGGTCGTGGTTGAGAGTTGGGATACTCCCTCGTGGCCTTGCCAATTGCCTCCAGGAGCAGCTGCTTGTCCTCCTCATACACGAGACCGTTCTCGACACGATAGGTATGGTCCGCAAAATCCAAGCAGTCATTAGAGTGATGCGTAGCCAGCACGCGAGTTCTTCCTCGGACAAGGTCCCCTGTCAAAGCAAAGTGCACCAGATGATGCCTCGTACCAACATCAACACCCCCAAGGATATCGTCGAGAACCAAAATGTCAGCACGCGAATATAGGGCTCTGGCCAGAGCAACGCGCATCTTCTGGCCGCCGCTGAGATTGACACGGTTGGAACCCAGGTTTGTCTTGTCACCGTCCGGGAGGGCTTTGAGATCTGGCACCAGCGCGCACGCAGACAAGACCTGCTGATATCGGGCCTCGTTGTAGGGCAAACCAAATAGAATGTTTTCGCGTAGTGTACCAGCCTCGATCCAAGGGTTCTGTGGCACGAAAGCCGTTGTGTTTTTCAGTAGCCAGCAATTGTTCTCAGCTGAAGGAGTTCCGTTCATGTCTTGGGTTGCACATTGCGGTCGTTGCACCGCGCCTTGGATAACATGACACTCCCCTAGAATACTGTGGAGAATCAAACTCTTCCCTGACCCAGTTCCTCCAGTGATCACAGACAATTCGCCAGGCTTGATCCGTAGAGTGATGTCCGAGAGGATGGCCTGTCGATGCTCAATGGCTCTCCTTGAAGGCCAAGCCAGGGCGGCTTGACGAAAGGAAATATCCTTCGTGTCATGATCTAGCGTGCTCATCTCTGCACATTTCAAAAAGGCTTCAATGCGACCTATGCTAGCCTTGGATTGTAGTAGTTGGACTGACAGTATAGGGAGAAGAGCAGTCCAGATCTCGAGCTCTCCAAGCACTGCCAGAGCCGTGAAAGCAATCGACGGCGGAAGTGACGCGTGAGTCAGGGCATAAGTTGCCAATGAGACAGCAGATAGCATGACTGGAGCCAACACCCAGATGAAAATCAAGCTGGTCTCCCAGAGAAACACGACCCATTGACATCTCAGCTCGAGGTTGCGAGCCTGGGCGATGGCATTTTTCCAATGGTCTTCTAGCGCAGAGAGCTTGATCTGTTGGATACCATGTAGAAATTCGGTGGTAGTTGCTGTCCTACTATCTCGCAACGCCATGAGTTTCATCTGTACCGTAGCATATCTGCCTGACATGATGATGTTGGCTGGAAAGGTGATGAGGAATGTCCCCAGCCCAGCCAGCATACTTTTCCAACCGATGAGGTACTTCAAGAGAACGCACGCCATGATGCTCTTGAGTATTGTCAACGGGAGCATAGGGGCTATGCTTGCAAAATCGGATATTCGTTGCACGTCGTAGGCAATCAGAGCTGCACTGCTACTGCTTTCAGTCTCTGCCTCTGGTGTACCAGTTTTCGGACAAGAGTCGCCAGTCTGGAATTCTTGATTCTGATTTGTGTCGAGGGCAGCTTGATTGGCCATCATAGGCATTCGGGTAACCTTGTTGAAGATTGCTGATGACAGCTGAGCACTCAACGGAATGCTGAGCGTAGACGCAGAGATCCAGTTCAGCCAGGTCTCGACGTTGGAGGACAACAATATACAGAGTCCCAATGTAGGCACCCATCCCCAAGAAGTGTAGCTATGGCCATCTAACTGGCGTTCTCGTGCTTCCAGTGACCGCAACAGCATGAAAAACACAACTTGCGGTGTGAATGAAAGAGCGGCAAACAGCAAGAGGAGCACCACTGCTTGTAGTATTCCATAAAAGTGCATTCGAGCCAGCGTCACGGACAAGGACTTGTAGCTTGCAAACATGTGAAATCGCTCCTCAAGCGTGGCAGACCGGGCCGTGTGATGAAGACGGGGAAGCTCATCAACCCTAATATCCGGGTTGCTGATTATTGACCCCATCACGGATTCAGCCCAGGAAAAGGATATACGCTCTAGTAATGAGACGGCGTATTGTCGGTCGACGACTTTACCGCGATGGGAGTCTGGTGGACGACGAGGCAAAAGAGCGCATGTAATGGTAATAGCAGTAGCCAGGAAAACCTGACAGATCAGTAGGATCTGCTGTGCTTTCGGTCGTTGTGTATGTATTGACAAGGTCATGTCCAAGGAGATGCAGGCCGCAATAAGCATTGCAGATGTGCCAACAAACATGGCTAGGACGAATCGGCGGGCATGTTGTTGCTCTAAAACGCATGCCATGGATTGTGTGAGTATACAGAGCTAAAAAGGACTTTCAGTACGATAGTAACACGAGTTACTGCGACAGAATGGTCTTACCCATAATGCAGGCTGCCATTGAGCTGTCACCGGCTGCCGAGGAGCGGATGATAGTGAAAGAACTGCGGTGGAAATGGAGAGGCCAAATCCGCAGCATACCCAGAGGAGCTGGATATAGTGCTTCATTGAACGTCGGCACCGATCGTGAGTCTCGGATGAGCTGTCGTCGTCAAGGCACAAAGTGCCGCATGCCCTCAGACCGAATACTCGATGATTGGATAAACGGCGGTACAGGCAACGCAAGGCTGGAAAGGTCAAGAGGAGACAGAGAGCAAGGCATGACAAAACGCCAATAGAGTTGCTTTCTGGCAAGATTGGGGTGAGCATTGTTAGTAACAAAATTAAAGACAGGCTGAGAGAGACTCTGGCGTGCAAATCAATACGTGAGTTGGATGCAGAATAGAAGCTTACTCACACGAGACGTAACCAGCCTCTTCAAGAAGCATGTGAAGTGTTCGGGGCCTACTTCCGATGATCAGGCAAAGGAAAAGCGGTTGATGGGCACAGGTTTCATGGTTCATAGGAGGACCCTGAAGACAACTCTTGATATAGTTAGCGCGGAGATAGAGGCCTTGGCGTGGTGTGGGGGATGACATGGTAATGCTGCAATGTAACACGCCCACTGCTTGAAAGAATCTTACTTTTTGCTTGGTAGAGTCATATTGAGATTGCAAGATAATACCTACCCTGATTATATTGTGGAATCTGTAGATCAATCGCCTCCGTTCAGGTAGCATCGCATGAACAACAGTTGGGTTGCTCACGGACTAACATATTGAGCAAGTTGAGAGACGACAGTTAAGAATTACCATGATAAACACTACATAGGTAGACCATAAATCATCATAGCCCATAGTCAATCTTCGAGAAGCCGCACCAACTTATCCACAATAGCCCACGCATTCGCATTACATGCAGACGCACATCTCTCCTTACTCCACACATCCCTACACGACCGCAACGCATCAAGCATGATATCATGCGAGTCATGTACAGCCATATCATCCTTCGGTAAGCCCCCATTGACGAGCTGCGAGCACACAGACATGGCAGCCGTAAAGAACTCGTGCCGAAAGAACCCCGCAAACCACGCTCTCTGTGTCGTCGACGATGCGCCCTCGCAGAGATTTCGCTGGTGAGAAAGCGTTGATAGGGCGCTCTCGAATAGTGACACGTGTGATATGGGGTACTCTGTTGGTGCAGATGGACGTAGTGCAAAGCGTGAGTGGAGGGCCATGAGGGTCTGTCGGATCAGCATGTCAGCTTCTACTACTTGGCTTGCGTTACCTCGTAGATGCCGACGGATCTCAAAGTCAATCTTGACCACTTCGTCGTACGTGACTGTGTCGTCGTCTGAAGTAGCCATGTAGACAGCGCGGAGTAGAAGCTGGCCGAAATCACCCAGAACAACATCTGCAATACCTCCATAGTCTTTTGACGACGCGAGATCCACGGGCCGCAGCATACAGGGCATCCCGCACACGAGCGTCTGTCTCATCTCGAAATAGACGACTGCAGCCCAGAGCCTCCGCTGCGCATCCTTTTGATCAAGGTGTAGACCCATGCCCATGGCTAGCCTCAGCGTCATCCCCGTCAGGGGCCAGCACGTGTCGGCTTCATGGCAAGACATGGCGTAGACCTGCTTGGCGATGACCATGAGGCATAGTGCACGGATTGTGGCCGGCGTAGGTCGGAACATAAACGGAGACCGTCGGAGGAAAGCCTCGGCGGCTTGCAAGAGTTGGCCCGGCATCTTCTCGTTGACCTGGGACACAAAGTTGTGAGATTGGCAGCCGAGGGACAAGACTGTGCAGTATTGTGCCAGCCAATCGTCAGATGTCTCTGAGGGCTTGTCCCAGAAGGTCTTGATCTCATCGTGAAGCGAAACATTGTCAAACAGGCAGTACGCCGCTTCGACTGTGTCCATGTACTGCGCAAGGTACACCATCTGGGCCTGCTTCGACGGAAAGTTGGCGAGGAGTACATCCCTTGAGGTGACGACCTGGGTATCGCCGCCAAAGGGATAATTAATGGACCGAGTGATATTAGGCGTCGATCGCATACACGGATCACGAACGCTCGGCTCGTAGATTGGAGCTGGCGGTACCACATGCTTGCTGACCTTTTCAACTTAATCAGCGGGTGCTATGCAATCAAATCACCATTGACTTACTTCACCAAGTAGCTTGGCCCAGTGCGCTCCATTTCGGTACCTCTCTTGGTCCCACCCTTTATCAAAGGATGCCGTAGCAATCTCAAGCGACTTGGTTGGAGTATCCTTTCCAGGAATGATGCACTCTCCCGCCTTGCCAATCCTGACACATCGACTACATGGAGACTGACGATCACAACGGACCTTGTGCTTGCGGCATCGGAGACATGACAAGATTGCGCGGTCGCGAGTCCGCTTCTGGCTTTTCTCTGTTGTTGAGCGGGGGGGTTGTAAAGACTGCAGCTGTTCACATGGTTGTGTGGTAATCTCGTTGTATTCGCAAACCTCTCCAGCTGAGACGCATCGTTCGCACTCGGGTCTGATGTGGTTGCATCTGACCTTTAGCCTGCGGCATCGGCGACAAGCCGATACTGGGCGGCCGGCGTAAGACGACATGATGGGTTGAGAAGCGGTAGACGCAGATGAGGTGGTGGTCAGTGGGTTCATATATCCGACTCCGAGGCAGCTGTCATCGGATCAGATAAAGGTTCCCCGACGCTAATGGACGAAAGTAATTCAGCTCGGTTTTATCAGATTGTCAGACTTGCAGCTACCATTTCCCGGTCGGCCGATTCGTGGGGCTAAACTCCGATGACGCTAATGAGACAGGACCAGGGGTTTTGAAATGACGGCTGGTTTTCAACAAGAGCAGTGCCAGTAGGGAGAAGACTGCCCTATCTGAGGCAGTTATATAAGGGTCTTTGGCGGCCTTGATATGACCTCATCTCAATCCTTAGTATCACCATGAAAATGTCAACCGTTGCAATGGAGCCCTCGCCGCGATCCGAAGTCATGGCCAAGTACAACCAAAACGTCGAACAACGAGCAAAAGACCCAGACTACATCTTTTACGACGGCGAGGACCTACGTGATCTCGATACAGGTATGACCTCAATCTTGATAACCAGAGGTATTGTCTCTGACTAGAAGCAGATCTTGTCGTGTTATCTTCAGACACACAACAACACCCTCGCGTACGTGATCAGATTCATCATCAGCGAAAGTATATCTAACAAACCTAGAACTGGCCCAACAAGAAAAAGTGGACAGTAACCCTCCTCGTCGGGGCATATTGCTTCCTCGCCCCCTTCACCAGCACAATCTTTGCCCCTTCCCTCTCCTCCGTCATGGCCGACACCAACGAAACAGACCCCACAAAGGCAGCCTTACACATCGCCATGTTTCTCATCGCGTTTGCAGTGGCTCCCATATTCCTCGCCCCGCTGAGTGAGATGTACGGTCGATCTGTCGTCTTGCGCTGCGGCAACCTTGCTTTTGCGGCGTTTTGTCTGGGGAGCGGGTTTTGTCAGACTGTAAGTATCTTGGGCAGTTGTTTAGACTTGTGCTAATTATAAATAGACTTCTCAACTCGTGGTTTGTAGGTTCTTTGCCGGCATGGGAGGTTCGGCTGCCCTAGCCATCATGGGCGGCGTTCTCTCGGATATTTGGAATCTTGAAGAGAGGGGTGCTGCATCTGGAGCACTGGGAACTGCAATGTACGTATCCCCAAAGTTCCATGTACAACGTTACTAAAAGCATAAGCGTCATGGGTCCAGTTCTCGGTCCCGTCTGCGGCGGTTGGATGTCCCAACGCGCTTCCTGGCGGTGGACTTGCTGGGTTCCAGTAAGTAACCCACTATCTCGATTGACTCGTCTAACAATCCCAGGCCATTGCTGCTGTTGTTGTGGAAGTTATCTCGATCTTCTCAATGGACGAGTCTTATGCACCGACACTATTGAAACGTGAATTGGAGCGGCAGAAGAAGCAGCGACCGGATGCTAAACTCTACACGGTTCTCGATCTGCATTCCAAGGACGGCAAAGCCGCCATATCCTTATTTGAATCTGCAAGCAGACCAAGTAAGTCCTTCAATTTCTGACGATATCATCTATTGACATGCTAGTCATGTACCTCCTACTCGACCCGGCTCTCCTGCTATTGTCAATCTATTATGGCTTTGTGTTTGGCGTCCTGTACCTGGTCATTGTGACGGTATGTCTCCCTCTCACCTGATCTACCTCAACTGACCCTTGTAGTTTCAACGTGTCTTTGGTGAGGGGTATGGTCATTCACCCGGCATCGTGGGTGCCGATATGTGCTCAGAGGGGATCGGCGCTGTATTGGGTATGGTAGGCACCACGAAACTTCTGGGCGTAATCTACAGGAGACAAATCAAGAGTGAGAGCTACAAAACCGAGTCTAGGTATGGCGATCACAAGATGGGGGTTGGTGCGTAACTAATTGTCACAGGCTCATCAGTGCTTATGCCGGTGCCCTGTTGGTTGGAACGGGACTTCTCATTTACGGATTCACGGCTCTCAAGGTCCATTTCGTTGTTGTGAGTACAGTGGTGAGCGGAAGAGAAAACCTAAACCTAACATTTCCAGCCCTTGATTGGCATCGTCTTGTTCAGTTCCGGAATGACCAATGCATATGTGAGTATGGCATCCGCTCTGATGACTCAAGTTGACTTTTGCAGTTGGCCATACAGCTATATATTATCGACAGTTACGAATATTCCGCTTCTGCCATAGCCGGTCGTAGGTTGTTTAACTCCGTATAGAGGAGACATGCTGACATTTGTAGTCTCGGTTCTTCGCTGTCTTTTTGCCGGAGGTTGGTTTCCCTGTTAAATGGTGGTGCTGCAAACTAACGACCTAGTGTTTCCATTATTCGGCGATCAACTTTTCGATTCTCTTGGTGTAAATTGGGGAGTCGGACTACTGGCTTTGTTGTCGCTCGGTCTTGGTCTACCGTTTCTCCCTCTGGTATGTAAATGTCAAACATTTGGTTCACTGCTGACCGCTTCGAGATATATGTGTACGGTCCTCGACTACGAGATGTCGGTAAGAGAAACAGGCGACGGGTATTTGAGTCAGACATGGCCAAGATGTGATCATTTTCACAAGTTCCTGATTAGACAGCTTGCCTGGGCTCAAACATGATTCACACCAGTAATTGAATCTGAGGTACCACGTGGGTATATTCCGTGACTGGTTCTTGTGGTCTCTCCCCTCATAAAACTTTGTCAAGCTCCGCAGCAGTACCCCTAATAGCACTCCGCTCTTCCTCTGTCAAACAAATTGAGAAATTCTCTTCCAATGCCTCTAGTCTCTGCACCTCATTCTCCATCTTCCTGACCACACTCATCTTCTGCGGTGACGAGTTCCCAGCCTTAAGTTCATCCCTCACCAACAACAAAATCCCCGAAATCATAAGACCGCCCTCATCGAGGGTGAATCTCTGGGCCACGACGGTGCTAGCCCATAGACTCTTGGTCATGGCGTGGTGGTTAAGAATGTCAAAGTCGAGGGGGAAGAACTCAATATCGGGGAAATGGTAGATGTCTGCCCAATCTTCTGAGCCTCTTCTTTGCGAGTATATCCAGACTTTTTGGCTTTGATCTAGATGCTGTGGAAGGGTTTTGTGCTCCAGTTTTAATTGTTGGCTTGGTAAACCGTGCCTCATGTCGCCGGAATCGAGCGGAAGTGGTGTGCAAGGCCCATCAGCTCCGTAGCCAACATCGACTAAATATCTCTTGCTATCGATGGTGACGATATTTGCCATATGGCTCCTAGCTTCTTGTCAGATTCGGGTAGAGAATCGTGGCTTGTGACTCACATTGCCCGCCAACTTCCGTCAAAAACCCCTCGAGTAGCCATAGTAATTCTGCAAATCACACCAAAGACGTGAAAACCAAGACTCCGAAGAACTGTTCCAAAGAATGAGTTATTTTCCAGACAGTAGCCTCCTCGGCGCTTGTGCACAATCTTTTGGTGCAGGTCATCTGGATCAAGTGATACACTTTTGTGAGTGGAATAGTGAAGTGACAGAGTCTCAAATGGTACGTAAACCAGTTGCTTCTGGACGAGCTGTGTGAGGAACTCTAGCGGATCGCTGGCATGTTGAGAAGCTGGTAGTTGGATACGGTCGAGGTATTCGGCCAGCTGTTTTGGCGAATACCTAGGCAGTTCTGCCATGGCTGTCGAATCAAATAGCACTGTGTTTCTTAGATGGTGATGACTATGTGGCTCAAGTTTTGGTTTTTGAGAGTGTTCTTTTCCCGCGGTTGAAAACTGCCTAATTTGTCCTTGGAGGGCGTCAAAATATCGTAACGGCTGGGTTACATAACCACCAGAGCACGCTAGTCCTTTGGTCCGAGTTTATTCTCTTGGACAGATTGAATCTTGCTTTTACCAACAGCTATCTCACAACCATCATGGAACCCTCGCTTGATACAACCCCAAGTCTTGGGGTTGAAATATCAAGACCACCCAAGCCAGGAAGAGAGCGAGATGCTTGCATTGAAATCAGTCCGGAAGGTTTCTTCATCAGGCATCCGCCAGCCCCTCATCAACTAGACGACTTTACGACATCAGATGACAAACTATTTCAGACTATACACATGGGCGCTGCTGTTGTTGATGCCGAAAACTGGCTGCTGGTGGTCGATGGCATGGTTCAGAATCCTTACGCTCTCACGATGGAGCAACTCTTGAAACTCCCTCGAACAACAATCACGGCATTTCACGAGTGTTATGGCAGTCCACTGAAACCACCGACGGATGCAGTCTGGCGCATTGGAAACGTCCACTGGACTGGCGTACGTTTGGCCGATATTCTCGCCATCGCAAAACCTCACCCAGAGGCCCAATACATGTGGTCCGAGGGCCTGGATCACGGGACGTTTGCCGGCGTGACAGCAGACCGGTATCAAAAAGATTTACCGATCAAGAAAGCTCTCGGATCAGAAGTTCTTCTCGCTTTTGAAATGAATGGCCAGAGACTTAGCAAAGAGAGGGGGGGTCCTGTCAGACTTGTCGTTCCCGGCTGGTTCGGAACAAACATGACCAAGTGGATATGTCGGTTGAGTCTACAGGACAAGAGAGCACCAGGGCCGTACACGACTGTGTTTTATAACGAGATTGATCCAACAGATCCTAGTGGAAGCCGGAAGAGGCCTGTGTGGGAGGTGGAAGTCAACTCCATTATCACTTCCCCAGCCCCGGATACAGTTGTTCCCGGGCCTACGGTGGTGGTTGGAGGCTGGGCTTGGTGCCATGAGCCCGTAATTGGCGTCCTTGTCACTTCATCTCCGGAGGAGCCGTGGACGGATGCCGTTGTAAAGGCAAGGGAAGGGTTCAGTTGGCAGAGGTGGAGAGCGGTATTAACACTGGCGGAAGGTGAAAATGTCATCGTGGCAAGGGCAATTTCTGAGTCTGGCGATGAGCAGCCTCTAAGCGGACGAAGAAATCATGTGCATCGCGTGAGGATATGGGTCAAGCCCGAGGCGGATGTGGATTGATGCTCTGGCCGTGGTATCAGAAGTCAAATGCGCAAAGCGAGGTCAAGACATCACCTCATTTGTGAGAAATAAATTGTTAGAGTAATTGTTAAAGTGGTATTAATGCCAATCTAAATATTCAAGCAAGTGTAATTATATCATTGCAGCCTGCTATTCTCCATGATCCTTGATGCCCAAAACGCCAAAGTAATAATTCCGAATCGATGAATGATGAATGCAATCACCAGCCAAGAACGTTAAAGAAGCTGGTTCGGGGATCAGGAACCTTTCCGTCAAAGGTCTTTGCCCTCACAGCTTCGCTCTCCTTTGTGTTGTACTGGCTAAACTGGCGATCAAAGGTGCGAGATTGTTTCTTGAGTTGAGAGCGGACGTAAGAGCCGACGATGGTGGCACTGCCAATTGTCAAGAGGACGGGGACGACCCTGGGAGTTTTTTGTTAGTGGGTGTGTGGGGGGTTTTAAGGGGTTTGGTGCTTACTTGGGGGCAGCGGCGGCCTTGACGATGGGAAGCATTTTGAAGGATGTGGGGGTTTTTTGGAGGTGGTTTATAGTGGTTGTAAAGTGGTGATTGAGGCTGGTGTTGTGCCTTTGTAATGATTGGCAGTGATGCTTGTTGGTGGTGTTGATTGTGTGTTGATGCTGATGAGAAGAACTTAGAGGACAATTGTCAAACATTATATACAATTCTTTCGGCAGTCTCTTCGCAACATTTGATGCTCGGCTGTCGATCGTCGTGTGGTGGTGATTCGAGATGTCGGTGGTGTGATGGGTCCCTTCTAGACTGTCCCCCGGTCGGGCGCCCCCGGGCTATGCCATGCACCACGCGATCGGGTTCGGCCTGGATTGAGGAAGGGGGAGAATGGGAATGACTGGATTGGGCACGCATTTTCCATATCGAGAATATGCTATTGCCTTTTTTATTTGATGGAATTTTGTATTTGATCCGTAGATGCGGTGGTTCACCAGTTCACTGCCCGTGGTCGGGAAAGGGTCTGGACACCGAGATTCGAGCACAATTCATCTTCAATAACCATCAAATAATCGCTGCTCTCATCAATTCAGCCAGCGCAATGCTATCCTTTCATCTCATCAGTAATTCTCCATCATCTTGACGAATTTTCCCGGCCATCACTCGACCTGATCTGCCATCGTTCATCTGGTCATCAGTCAGAACCTGACCTGAGGCGGAGCTCGCCAACGAAAATTTCCAGGTGCCGGAACCATCTGATGGTCGGACTCGGCGACTGCCGAACCCGCCGATCCAATGACACAGCCCATTTTGACAACCATCAGATTGTGTCGACGTTCGATGGTCGGTCAGATTGATGTCGGATATGGTCTATATGACTCTTGATGCATTTTCGTGTCTTGCAATCACGGTTTTAAAGAGGCCCGATAAACAAATTCCCATTGTCGCGTTTTCCGAGTCTTTCCGCAATTGATGAAAGGTGCTTATCTGGAGTCACGTCGGATGCGACAAGAAGAGGTCTACCAGTATAATGGATTGCTATCCCAAGAGTCACCCCTTTTCGGTTTAATAGAGATATCAATCACGGAACATAACATAATGTAATTTGAGGAAAAGTCAAGCCATAGACACTTCTCAAGAACTTGATGGCTGTTTCGCACTACAATCAAACTGCAGACACCTAACCTATAGTCTACCACATAATTCAAGAAGTTGAACGGCTGTGTCTGAGAAAGTGCAGACCGTAAAGCAACTCACTTTGGTGCAATCAGAGTTGTAGAATTTACATATCAATTTACAAGATAGATTTTACATAGTCTCTACAACTGTCGATCAAATGCTCAGCTCGTCAGCCTTGAACGTTTTCCCCCGTCCCTTCTTTAACCTGCCAAGAGCTGATACCCTGCCAAGCAATGAATTGCCGGTCCAGCCGATAACCTCAACTGATTTATCCCCTAAACTCTCGTATATGCACTGCAATTTTCCCTTTGCCATATCTAAATCTATGGTGAAATCTAATTGCCTATGCTTGGCATATCCGCTCCGCCACAAACCGCGCAGTCAGGTGACGTCATGCCCAGTCAAGTCGGTCAAGCAAAATATCAAAATATCCTCACTCCTCACCTGATACAAAAACTTTCTCCAACCTCAACAACTACCATAGTCAAATTTTGGAAAAAATGCCTTGGAAAGACCATCTCAAGCGCTTGAAGAATGAATTCGAGAACCTAATCGCTGAGCCTCAGGCTCAACAGCAGCCTCAACAACCACCCCCGCAGGCATATGCGCCACCGCCGCAGCAGCAGCCGATGGGCGCGCAGCCTGGACAGGTCTACTGGCAGCCTCAGTTCCGGCCTGATAACCCCGTGAGCAATGACTGGGACGCAAAAATCGGCAATGCGGATGGTTGGGGGAATCAGGAGTTGGAGTACTATACTGCCGATCAGCAGAATGCTTTTTAGTGAGTGCTTTGCCGTGGGGATCTGAGACTTGCTAACCACGGTGGAATAGTACTCCAGATGGAAAGCTTGTGCTTCGAGCCATAGCAAACAATGGTAACCCAAACCCAGAGCAGAAATACACCTCAGCTCGATTGGTCAGCAGACAGACCCTGTCTCGAGACCAGGGAGTTCTCACTGCCGTCATCCTCTCACCTTGCGCCGAAGGCATCTGGCCTGCATTTTGGCTCCTCCCCCAGGAACCATTCTCCTGGCCTGTAGACGGTGAAATCGACATTGCCGAGACCTGGAACGGAGATCTCGAAAATCACACATGTCTCCACTGGGGTCAACATCACGAACCTGAGAAGCACCGAGTCTTGGGCACTAGAATCCCAGACATGCAGTATCGACCCGTCAAGTACGACTTTGCCTGGATCCAACCTGGAGGACAGGCAGGGCAGGGAAGGATGATCTGGTACATTGACGGCAGACCTATCATGAAGGCTGAGATTCCTGCTGGTACGCGACCTTTGAGGGAGATGACCATTCTCCTCAATGTTGCTATGGGTGGGAATGTGTGTGGTGGAAAGGTTCCGGCTGATGGGTATTACGATATGGTCGTTCATACTCTGTTCTTGGGTAGTGAACCTGAGTATGGCGGTTGGCATCGGTTTGACGCCGACTGGGGAAATCCGGCTACGCCTTTGGGAAATACATATTGAGGTTTGGATAACACTTGAGTATTTGGGCTGCGATGCTATCTTTTCTTCTGATATTCAGTAGCCAAGTTACCAGTCCGGCTTTTATGGCAGAGGAAAAAAGAATAAAATAAATTCGACGAGTTGAAAAATACCGATGTCGCTTAGAGTGAGACGCAGGATGAATTTCAGCCGCCTATTTCCATCTCGGAGTCGCCACCTCGGCCGGCGGCGCGACTCGTCGGGCGTTCCCCACTTGGTGAGTGAGCCCGCGCCAAAAGGTTGGGGAAATTAGACTAATGAACGGGGGGGGGGGAGGATGTAGAGTAAGCCTGGGGTTTCTTGGGGATGAGATGCTTGCGCACTTCAATCACAGGCCTGGGCAAAAGGTGAGATCTTGCTGTTGCCGATTTTTGCGACCAAGAAGCGAAGCTGGCAATGGGCATTCACACCATCACCGAGGCATCCCAGCCCCTGTTGTCGCTATCACACCAGCGACCCAATCAAAACCACTCCGAATATCTCCTCCAACTCTCGCCCCAAGCCTCCAATTTGGCAACGCAACCGAGGCCCTCTTATCAGAACAAGGCTCCCTGTGAGGACCCTGGGGAAATGCAACACTCTGACAATTCTGGATCGCGGAAAACCCCCGGTTTATGAGTAATGGAAATTACCCCGCACGGGTTTTGCAGTATCGGCCCCAGGCTTGGCTTTTTGGGGTCGCGGTCGCCCGTCGGCGCGTCTTCAGGATGGCTTCAGCCTTCAGGCCAGTTTGAAGTGATGCCATGGCGTTTGATGTATAATAGAAACTCGGGAATCCGGGATCGTCGGGTATGGCTGTTTTTTTTTATGGAGGTGAATGATTTGGACGCGCTTTTGAGACGCGTCTAGACTTGGCCTTGTGGTTGTTGATCTGCGCGTCTTCCAATTGATGTTCTTCTGTGATGCCTTCACAATACGGATTCATGTTGGCCTCGTTTATATAGATGCACACATCATTGACACGACAAGATGAGAGTGTAACAATTGACCCTCAACTCTACAGCACTCACTGAGATAGACCGTCAACTCAAACTCCTCCCAACCCGACAAAGCATCTGACTTGTTATCACCCAAACATCGCCACTCTCACGAGTAATGAAATCCAAAACCCTTATCCGGACATGACACTGGTCAGATGCCCTTCCCCCGCGACAATCTCGGAGGTTGTTTGGAGAATGAGTTCCCTCCATGCCTCTTTCGGAAGGAACATGCGACTGGAGCCGGGGCCTGGCTCGAACTAGGGGCGAGCGAAGCGTCAAGGGGGTTGCGTCGACCATTTAGCTTTGATAGAGGGTGATATGGGTTGTTATGTTTTTTGGCACTTAAAGAGTCGGGACCTCCCGCACTTTGAAGCCCGTCATTCCTCTTCTTGGTGAATCATCGTTGTTGTGTTTTGATAATCGTCGAGACAATGGCTGAGAGTTTACCTCCCAAGAGGAACAGCACCTCCAAGAGAGACGATGACGTCCCCGTCCTCAACTCAATCTCAAACCAACAAGCCCCCATCAACGCCTCAGGCCACGTCCAAGAGCTCCAGCAAAACTTCAACCTCCTCTCCCTAGCCGGCGTCGGCCTCGTCGTCGGAAACGTCTGGCCGGCCATCGGCGGCTCCATCCTCGTTGCCATCTTCAACGGCGGGCCACCCGGCGTTCTCTACGAATTCATCGTCGTTTCTGTCTTTTACTGGACTGTTGCTGCTAGCATCGCTGAGCTTGCTAGTGCTATTCCTTCTTCTGCTGGTGTTTATCACTGGGCTTCTGTTACTCCTGGTCCGAGATGGGGTAGGATGATTGGTTTCTTTGCTGGGTGGTGGAATTATCTTGCTTGGGTCCTCGGATGCGCCAGCATGTCTTCGATTCTTTCAAATACTCTCGTCCAGATGTACGCCCTCAACCATGTCGACTTCGTCGCCGAATCGTGGCACGTCTTTGTCACATATATCATCACCACTTGGATCGCCTGCGCCTGCGTCTGCTTGGCCAATAGTGCCATGCCCAACCTGAACAAGTTTGGAGTGTTTATCATCTTGGCTGGCTTCATCATTACCATCACCGTTGTTACAGTCATGCCTGGTCGAGGTGGACGTCCTCCGCATGCGTCTTCGGCGTTTGTGTGGAAAGATTGGGTTGCTGATATTGGATATCCCAATGGCTTTGTCTTTATTGCCGGAATGCTCAACGGAGCATTCAGTGTTGGACCTGTGGATGCGGTTACACATTTGGCCGAGGAAATTCCAGATCCCCAGCGAAACGTCCCTATCGCTCTTCTACTCCAGGTCGCAACTGGTTTCGTTACTGGACTTTGCTATCTTATCGCCATCATGTACGCCATCAACGACTACGACGCCCTCTTTGAATCCGCCTACCCTATCGCCGAGATCTATCACCAAGCCACTGGTTCAGCTGCAGGTGCAACTGGCTTGTTATCATTGGTCATGATCTGCATCTCCCTCACCGTTGTTGGACTGTACATTACCTGCGGCCGAACTCTCTGGGCTCTGGCTCGAGATGGTGCTACTCCTTTCCCTGGAGTTCTTGGACACGTTCACGATAGGCTCGATATGCCTCTGTGGTCGACTCTTGCCACAGGCGTCTTGGTAACGGTTCTAGGCGCCATTTATGTCGGAAGCACAACTGCCTTCAATGCTTTTGTCGGTAGCTTCATTCTCCTCTCAAGCAGCTCATTCTTGGCATGCATCCTACCAAATCTCTTGACTGGGCGCAAAAACATCACATACGGACCATTCAAGATGCGCGGACCAGTTGGCTTTGTCATCAACAGCGTTGCATGCGCCTACATGATCATTTGGGGTGTCATCTACTGCTTCCCTTACGCGCTGCCTACAGACGCACAGAGCATGAATTATACATGCGTGATCTGGGGTGGTCTGACATTCCTCGTTGGTGTCTGGTGGTTTGGAAGCGCGCGGAAGGGATACCATGGACCTACGACTACAGGAAGCGTGGTGCCTGGGATGACGATTGATTCAGCTTGATCTTTTCTTTCTTTCTGCTGTCACTATCGTCTGATACATGGCTGTGGGGGTTACAGGAGTTAGTGATGCGGGGGTTGGGGCATGAGGCTTGACATGGGATGTCGTGTGTGCATTGCATGGGCCTTGGTTATGAGATTAGGATGGTACAACCCCTGTACAATAGCGAGAATTGTATTTCTTCTTGTTCACAATGTCTCTGTGTTTATGTCTCTGTATCTCTGATCGGAGTTCGGCTGTAACATCAACATCCGAGTCTGTGGAGAGCTTCACCGTCACCGCTTGGCACTCCACACTGCCAGGCTGTCAAAGGTCCAAGGGGCAGCGGCCCATTGTCGGTCTTAGTCATCCTCAGAAGGGGACACGAGTGTCGACCACTGGGCCAGGCCAGGCACTCGAGTGAAGGCCAGGGTCCAACCGATCTAGGGTTGCCCCGGGCGCCTGTAGGACGATGCAGATTTACCCTGCACCCTTTGAGAATCGTGCATCGACATGTTCCATACTTCTAGCCTCGAACCGATAAGATCGCCTAGTATTTGTTATGGGTGGGATCGCATCAGTCCGCGTGTCTCGCGTCTTGGGTGGAACGAAGAGGAGAGTAAGAGCGGGGATGAAGGATTGACTTTGAGACGAATTGAAACGATAACACGTAAAATGGCTCATTAATTCACGTTGTGCAATATTGAAGTTAATGTGTTGTTGCTGTGCCGCTTGATGGCAAGGAATTGGGTGTTACTTGATTCTGGTCATGGTGTTGCGAGACCTGAGCTCTGTAGCACGGATAGCATTTACAGTGACGCCATCTCGCTGGAACAGACGAGAAATTACAAGAAGAACAAACCCCAATTCCAAGTTTGTTGAGCCTCTATAGTCCGTGTCAAGAATGCACTGCAGTTGCATCTGCAATCCTCAGACACGCACGCTTACCCTGTAACAATATCGTGGCTGCAGTCGACAAAATCTGCGAGCAGCTGGCGTTTACAGCAACAAACAGTATGTACAGTACATAAGACATAGCCTGTCTGTGGATTGGATGCGGAGCCGAGAGAAAAATGGAGAAAAACGAAACAAAAGAAAAAGTCGAGGCGAAAAAAAATGACAGGAGAAAAACAATTGCGAGGCGGTGGCTACGTACATCGCCTGAGCTGACTTTTGACCTGCTTTGTGGCATGAGATGAGGCCCGTCAGCTATTTTGGTTCAGCGCGTAACACAATTAAAAAGATGACTCAGTTCCGGGCGCAATTGAGGCCAGTATTGTATTGTAATTCTGGCCATCCTCTTGGAATAGAATGAATAGAGGCAACCAAGAGGCTTTAGTAGGCGCCTCCTTCAGAAACGTATGGAGGACGGCCTCCCTCGAAAACAGTCGGGCTGGGGACATCTTAAGCCTTGGTGCAACAAGACGAGCGAATCGGAAATCCCCACATGACGTTGCAGCCCGACCCAGCAAAACTTGTCTTTTGCCCAAGAAGAGACCGGGCCTCAAAATATGATGGACCCCCCCTGTGTGAAGTCTCTCACTGGATGCCTTGGTTTCAACGATTGGGCACAGAATCAAGTCAACATGTACAGGTACACGTAATAGAGGCAGACACGGGCCCTTTCTGCAGGTGACAGGACAAGTTACGGCCTTGTTTTTTGGCTTGGAGACTTGACAGCAAAGACCAGGGATCCATCCTCTTGCAGGGTCCCCAGCCCACTACCCGTCTCTGCCGGGGTCTTCCCAAGCAACCAGGCCTTTCCACATGGTCGTTGCCACCCGGGCCTCCATTCTAATTTCACCTCTTTTCCCCGGCATGTTTTCTGAGATAACCAATGGGGACATTGCGGAATGTCGGCTTGAGGATCTTGCACAAGGTAGTCTGGCTCGCCCTTCCCGCTCTCTCCTACAAGCCCTGACGACATATCACACGGTTGGTTGGACCAGCTGTCACCGTGTCCTGGCGCCCAATGTGGTTGGGTTGTGGATCTCGAACCACCCCCTGGAGCCACAGACAGGGTTCCAACTCTTGAATTGGGCTCCTCGGGCTCTGTCCCGGACGCCTCCCAGGATCCCTGTCTAATGTGCCGTGGGTGACGGGATGCATGGGGGACTGTGGTGTACAGGACCTAAAGTCAATGTATACCCGCAGTCATGGCCTGTCGTTTTGGGGGATTTCTACCAGACTTTTCCTCTTTCTAGACAGAAAACAGACAGCACACAATATGCAGCGAGACCATTTTGATCTTGAAGTACCCGTCGTTAATGTAGCAGAGGTCACCGCCTGCCGATCACCACAACCCACATCCATCCAAACCACCACCAACACCCCCGCCGCAACCCACGAGCACGCGAGATACTCAGCTCCAACATTTACACATTTTTGCAACAACACCTGAAGAACGCTTCACACACATTCTGAAGCACACAGAAACACACCAACCATGAAGAAGTCTACCAAGACGGCTCCTCAGAGGAGGCCCTTTGATCCTCTGTCTCAATATGAGCAGCAGCGACAGCACGAGAGCACCATGGCCCTCACCATCCGAGGCTATCCCCCCAACAAGAACAGCAACAACTCCAAGTCCGACTCGTGGCACACGTCCGACGATAGCCAAAGGAACACTACCAACAACGGCTCCTCCTACGCCCGGGCGAGATCACAATCACGACCTCCCACACGGAGGCCAGACGCCGATGGCCTCTCGACCGTGTCCGAGGTGACTTCAAGTGCTGCCTCAGAGGTCTCGGACGACACTGCTTCCACCGTCAGCACCAGCACAACATCATCCACATCAACAATTAACCAAGGCCGACGGCAAGACGACTCACAGAGGCCTTTGATGTTCCGCCCTCCCCAACTTCGCTTCCGATCTGGCGACACAGGCACAAGATCGCCCGAGCCATTGACACCCAGGAACCCTTACTTGTCGGACGACTATGATTCCGCATCCGAGCTGGGATGGGGTAGCTCATCCAATGTTTCCACCACCACAAAGGCTACAACTGTCGTCGACGACTCTGATGACAGCTGCACCAAGACACCCACCCGGGCGCGGTCCATGGCCCGTCGACCGAGTGTGTCGACGTCGCAGCAGACGAGGACGACGGAGCGTCAGCTTGAGCGACGGGGTGAGCGACAGGTAGAGTTCCAGACGACGGATCGTCAATTGGAGAGACGATCTGAACGTCAGATGGAGCGAAAGCCTGAGCGTACCAAGGAGCGTTCACGCAGTCGGGGACGCAGTGTGCACATCCACATTGAACAGCCGATTCAACAGCAACAACCTCAGCAGCAGTCGCAACAACAGCAGATGGTTCAGCAACAGCCTCAGACTGTCCAGACGATCCAGCAGACGGTTCAGCAGCCGACCATGGTCCACTCAACCACCACTCAGCACCAGTCGGTCACCCAGCAGTCTACCATCACCCAGCAGCCCATGATCTCCCACCAGCCTGTTGTGGCTCCTCAGCCGATGATTGCTCAGCCGATGATGACTGCTCCGCCCATGATGACCACTCCGCCGTTGTACGCTCCCCAACAGCCAATGACACAGCAGCCGATGACCCAGACCATGACCACGACGACGGTGCATTCTTCATCACAGCAGCAACAGCAGCCAGTGGTTCAACAAACTGTGGTCCAACAACCCCAGCCCGTCTCCCAACAGCCACGGATCCCTGAGTCAAGACAGCTCCCTCAGCCTGAGCGACCTCCCTCTCGAGCTCGTGCACAGTCTCGGGTCGATACCGAGAGGGCTATGGCTGCCGAGATTGAGAAGCTCAAGAACGAAGTCAAGAGCCTCAAGAGCAAGCAAAAGGAGACCATCAAGGATCTTGACGACGCTCGCTACAGACTCAACTGCACGCAGAGCGACAGAGAGGAGCTTCGCGTGGAGAGAAACAGGGCTCAGTCTACCAGAGACAGACTCACTGTCGAGCTTGAGGAGCAGACACGTCTTCTGGAGAGGACGAGGACTCGACTCGATGAGCAGAGACGCACTCTCGAGAGATTTGAGAAGGACCGTGACACTTCTATTGAACAGCTCAAGAAGGAACGCGACAACGCCATTGAAAAGTTCAAGAGGGACCGTGATGTGTCCGTCAGAGAAGTCCTTAAAGACAGAGAGGTCTCTGTTGAGAAGATCAAGAAGGAGCGTGATGTTTCTGTTCAGAAGGCCCTCAAGGACCGAGATGCGTCTGTTGAGCAAGCCAAGAAGGAACGAGACGCCGCTCTTGAGAAGATCAGGAGAGAACGAGATGAGGCTATCGAGAGGTACAAGCGCGAGCGAGATATATCTGTCGACATGGCCAAGAGAGATCGAGATGTGTCCATCGAGGCTCTCAAGAAGGACCGTGATACCGTTCTCGACAGGTTCAAGCGTGAGCGTGATCAGGCCATTGAGGCTGTCGACATGTTCAAGAAGGAACGCGACCAAGCTGTCGAGCAGGCCAAGAAGGACGTCGACATTTCCTTCGCGAGGTCTCAGAAGGAGCGTGATCAGGCTCTTGAAAATGCCAGGAAGGACTATGAGCTTTCCATCAAGCGTACCAAGAAGGAGCGCGATCTCGAGATGAACAAGCTCCGTAAGGAGAAGGATGAGATCATTCGAGATATCGAGGATGAGCGAGACGCCATCGTCGAGAAGCTCGAGAAGGAGCGTGATCGCGCAGCTGAGAAGCACAAGAAGGATCTCGACTTGGCCATCACCAGGGCTAAGAAGGAGCGTGATCTAGCCATCAGCAAAATCCAGAAGGAGCGCGACCAGACGGTTGATAGGCTCCAGAAGGAACGCGATCAAGCCATCGACAGACTCACCAAGGAGCGCGACATGACTGTTGCAGCCCTCACTACCGAACGTGACGAGCTCTTGATTATTGAGCGCAACTACAGCGACAAGGTCAAGGAGCTCGAGGATCACATCTCCAAGCACCGCGAGCTCAAGGCTGCTCTTGAGAGGAACTATGAGGACCTCAAGAAGGAGAGTCAGCAGACTACCAAGACCAACAACCAGTTCGAGGCCAAGAGCATCAACCTCGAGAGGGAGCTTGAGGATGTCAGGATCATCCGGAAGTCTCAGGAGACGGCCTACCTCGCCAAGATTTCTGGCCTGGAGATTTCCAAGGAATCCATGCAGTTCCGTGTGGACGGCATGGAGAAGGATCTCCTGGAGAAGGCCAAGGAGCTTGGAGAGCTCACCGTTGAGCGTGATCGCTACAAGACGGAGAGTGAGAACAACAAGAACCAGATCGAGTCTCTCAGCAAGGACAAGGTGAATCTCGAGGAGGACAAGAAGAACCTCAACAAGCGTATCGACGAGTTGTCGGGCGACAAGTCCAAGTTGGAGGAGTTGCTTGGTGGTCTTGAGGGCGACAAGAAGAAGCTCGAGGAGCAGCTCACTGGACTCGAAGGTGACAAGAAGAAGCTGGAGGAAGAAGTCACCGTGCTCAACACGACCATCGAGGAACTCAAGACTGACAAGGACGCCATCAAGGCCGAGTGGACCAAGGACGTCGAGAGCAAGGAGGCTCGCATCGCAGGACTCGACACGGAGAACAACCAACTCAAGAACCAGCTCGATTCGCTCACCAAAGACAAGGACGCCATCAGTAAGCAGGTCGACGAGATCGAGACAAAGAGAAAGAAGCTCCGGAAGCGCTACGAACAACTCACCGGCCAGAACAAGGAGCTCCGCGGTCAAGTTAGGGGGTTGTTGAGCGAGCAGGACGACCACAGCTCGCAAGTCCTGCGGCTCTCTGTCGAGTGTAAGAGCCTCCGCAAGGAAAACACGACCCTACGAAGCCTGTCTGAAGTCGGAAGCGTCGTTTCCAGCTCCCTATCTAGCCTTTCATCCTCCGCGAGCACCGTCACCGACGACGAGGACGCCACGAGCGTCACATCGGATGCAACAGAAAAGCCAGATCCAGCGTCGGTACCCCAACCCGCCTCGGTCGAGGACGTCGTCGAAGAAGAACAACCTGCTGATGCCGAGCCAGCTGAGGCTGAGCCAGAGGCAAAAGCCGAGACTGAAGCCCCAGCGGAAGAAGAAGAAGCAGCAGTAGAAGTAGAACCAGAACCAGAACCACCCGTCGTCACCCCCGAGGTTGAGCAACTCCGCGGAGAAAACACCGAACTGAAAGAAAAAGCCGAAGCCGTCACAGCGGAGAGAGACGAACTCACCACCAAACTCGAAGCCAGCACCGAAAACGCCGGAAAGTTGCAACTAAACGTCGATACCGTCACCGGAGAGCGAGACACCGTCACGGCCGAACGAGATGAGCTCACCATCAAGCTCAACGCCGCCAACGAGAACGGAGGAAAGCTGCAACTCGCCGTCGATACCGTAACTGCCGAACGAGACGAGCTCACGACAAAGCTGACCGCCACCGAGGAGAACGTCAACGCCGTTACCGCCGAGAAGGATGAGATCTCCAAGAAGCTCGCCACTGTTGAGGAGGAGGCTGCTAAGCTTCAGGAAAAGGCCGCGAGTGTGGACACCATCACCGCTGAGAGAGATGACCTTCAGGGAAAGCTCACTGCTTCTGAGGCTACAGTTGCTGAACTGAAGGAGAAGCTCGCTAGCGTGGATGCCCTCACAGCCGAACGGGACGAACTAGCCAAGAAGCTCGAGACGGCAGAGCGAGAGGCTGTCATTCTCAACCACCTACGCACCGAGAACAAGGACCTCATGGCTCAGCTTGCTGAGGCAAAGAAGGCTCAAGCAGCTGCTAGCGCCAATGTCACCAAGTTGCAGACTCAAGTCGGTGCTCTGGTGGCTCAGCTCGGAACAGATGGTGTTACTCGAACCAAGAGCGGACGCAAGCCCATCAAGGATCCCAAGCGTAGGGAGGAGATGGTTATTGTCCGTGATCCCCGTGACCGCGGAGGTGGCATGTAAGTTTACCCCTTTTGATTCAAACAAATGGAATGTACTAACAGGCGATAGTCATATTGTTCGACGTCGGAACCTCAACTCTTCTACTACGAGGTCTTCTTCTCAGTCTGAGGGCTCAGTCGACGCGTAAAGTCCCTGTACAACTTACCATTACCCTTCACAAACGTGTGAAAAACCTACCTTTTAACCTTCACAACATGGTGAAGACTACTGTATGACTAACTATATTCTATCTTTTGTAAACACACTTTTCCTTTGTTAGTGTATTTTCAAGCAAGCGATGTATGTATGTAGATGGGTATTAAACCAAGAGATGAGCGATGCAATATCTTTGTATGAGAGGTATGAGGGATACATTTAACGGATATGGGTGAAGGGTGAACTTTTTCTTTTGCATGGGATGGGTATTAGCATTGATAAGGCGTATACATAAATACACAAATTGGAAGGGTTCTGTAGTCTTTGTGATTTTTATCATGTAGACTTGAGTGACTAGCATACATTCAGAACCAGCCGTCATCGTCTTCGCTTTCTTCCTGACTGTCTTCTTCCTGACCGCCCTCTCCCTGATCATCTTCCGGACCCCTAAATGTCCCCCCTTGGATCCTCGAACCCCCGCCTGTCTTTGCACGTGTACAGCACAGCCTTTAGCCACCAAGATCCCTGAACCGTGCCTCGTCCCACATGACAAAGCCCCATTCCGAAAGGAGGTCTGGTGTATAGCCTCCCACAAAGTTGCTATACTCGTCCTTCCACATCTGGGTCCAGGCCACTGGTGGTAGGGCTGGGTCGTCGCCCCTGAAAGGAAGTGGCTCTAGGTCTCGTTCCCGTTGATCCCGGGTTGACTCGATTCGCCGATAAGTCTGTGTACGCTGACTTAAAACTAGTCTTTGAAGGTAAAGTCTGTAATTGAATCGTTTTATAGTACTGAGGAGGTGGGTATAGAGCGTTGTCAGCCAGCTAGACGCTGTGGGTAAGATTTTAGTCCAATAGACTATAAGTAGAGAGGTTAGCTGGGGGGTATAAATTTTGAAAGGAGTACTCTGGAGGTAGCTTTAATAGTCGTTCCTTACATTCTGCTAACGGGGCAGAGGCGTCTCCTCTGTTTGACTCGGACTCTGTGAGGTTTATTATGAAACCATGTGATCACGTATCAAAGGTACCACGTGCTACCGCACGTGGTTCTCGATATTTCCTCTGAGCCAGGGGCAGACCTTCTTTCAGACCTCTTTGCGCTATGCCTTATATCTAGAACCCACCTAATAGGAGCAATTGACCCTTCTCGACTACATATCCTCACAAAACCATACCAAGTCTTGGCGGTATATCCCATACCAATACCAGTACTAACTCATACTAGACCATTCCGATCACTGGCCGTGGTCAACTACAACAATGTTGTCATGCCTACATGAAGCTCGACATCTCGAATGTGTGCCCTCTTACACGCCTATGATGTAATGAGAGTGTAAGTCTTCATTGTAGTATCTGATAGGAAATCTCTGCCCTCTGCCCTCTGCCGTTTCCAAATGCAAGATCAGGTTGCCAAGTAGTCTCCAGGGCGCGGGTCATCCTGGTGACCTAACGCACACGTTTCAAGAAGCAACATTAACTACCTAGTTCTGGCGCTTCCGCCTAGTGCGGCTGCTTTCGCCAGCCTGGAACATGGCTTCCTTCATTTGGACCTGCTTGTCTTCTTCTTCCTTCGCCTTTCGTTCCTTGTTCTTCTCGCGTCGAAGCTTGCTGCTTTCTCCTGTTTGAATCGTAATATCTTCGTACTCCAGCTCTTTCTCAAGGCTATCGTCGCTCTTCCTCTTGTCGGCCATGGTTCAACGGTTTGGGCTTGTGGCCAAGTAAAGAAGTCAGTTAAATGGGAATCATGAAAACCGATTGTATTCAGGGCTCTGACCCAAGGCGTACCTTGAGATAAGTCGAACCGGTGATGAATGCGGCAGGCTTCGGCAGCTACTTGAAGCCAAGGTTGTATCGCAATGTTGTGAAGACGGGGGTCAGAGTGAGCAGAAATAGTACGAACTAGACCAGGTGTTGGGTTCTTTCAATGCAGTCGATGACGGTAGAGTTCTGAGTTTGCTGGTTGTTCTTGAAGCTAACATGGAGGGAGGGGAATTCTGAGGTCTTTATACCTTGTTCGGTTATCTTGAGACCTCAGGACTTCGTCTTGCCTTTTTGCCTTGCCGATCATCATGAGAGGACCACTGCCCTCAGCAACCGCCTTGAATAAGTTTGGTCGCATTGTCCCGGCCACTTGAAAATGGAAAAATGATTCCTGTAACTGGCATGACCATACGATATAAGCGGGTCAGGAGACATCTGTTGGTTGCAAGTGTTTCGCCTGAGGGGGAGAAACTGCGAGCCTTTTGATGCTATTGATGAGTTGCGACGTCGTTGTTGGTTAAACTACTGCCATTTTAAGGCTGAGCGACCCTGCTCGCGATGCTCAGGCGACGGGCGGTAAGCCGAGGCGCAGTCGCCCCAGCTCAGCGCGACAAACTCCAATCAGATCAGGCGTGGAACCGCGACTGAACTGTCCCCGCAGTACGCGCTGAGCCAGAGCCAAGGCTAATCGCGCTCGCTCTTTGCTCCAACGTCAAAACAACCAAAAGGGTAAATCTTCATCCAACACTTGGATACAATCCAACCTAAGACTTGCAAACTATCATTCTTTCTGCTCGCAGCCCTGCTGTCTATCTGCAACACTCTCTTTGTTTTCGAGCCTCAACCTCATCGGATAAGGCGCCATCTCTGTGGCAACGTCTCACAATGACAATGTACGGTGGCCAAGAAGAACTCGATAACCTTGTCTGGGACAAGAACGACGAGGACTCGGATGAGGCACAGAAGCGAATGCGACTCAAAACCACTTGTCGCAAAGTGGAAGAACTCGCGGAAGAAAAATTCGGGAAACCAGCAACCTTGATATCACCCTTGATCTTTGGTGGCTTCAACATCCTCTACAGGATACGCCTTGAAGGAACGTCTCCAGATGTTATGGTTCGACTGCCTTGCCCAAGCCTTGTTCAGTTTCCAAATGAGAAAACTGTCTACGAGGCGACCACGGCAGCCTTGATTGCGAAACAGACGCAGCTGCCTATCCCCCGACAACTCTTCTATGGCCAGGATTCAATGGTTGGTCCCTTCGTCATCATGGAACGTATTGAGAATTGCGGGAGCGTGTCAGCGAGGCTGACCAGACCCAGCGAGGACTCTTCAGCGCCCCACGTTCTGGATCCCAACGTTTCCGAGTCTACGCTAGAGGTCATCTGGGCCAAGGTAGCACACTGTCTGCTGCAGCTTTCCCGGATGACTTTCCCACGGATTGGGTCCTTGGTTGAGGCCGATGATGGCACCTATGAGGTGGCCGGCAGGCCGATAACTCACAACATGACCGACATGGTTCGACTCGCGAATATTCCTCGTGTTGTTCTCCCGCCAAAGGGCAAGACGTATGAGACTGCAGACGAATGGTATACTGCATTAGCAGATATGCATATTGCACAGCTCATCTTCCAACATAACGACCTGGTCACTTCCGAGGATGATTGCAGAAACAAGTTCGTGGCACGCCAAATCTTCCGCAGATTGGCCAAGCAAGGTCGCCTCTCCACCTTCGGATTCGCCGAGGACAACTGGTCTGCCCAGTCGTCCAAGATTCCAGCTCCCACGCTCTCCCCAGCCCCTTCCGGCTCTGACGTTTTCCGACTCTGGAGCGACGATTTTCGGGCAGGAAACATACTCCTCACCGACTCGGATGAGGTCGCTGCCCTCATCGACTGGGAATATACCTATGTTGGGCCTACGCAATTTATCCTCGACCCACCGTGGTGGCTCCTTCTTGAGACGGCTGAGATGTGGTCATCAGGCATCGACGAGTGGAGAGAAACATACGACATGCGCTTGAAGACTTGGCTCTCTGCTATGAAAAAAGCAGAAGCAGACATGACAGAGCCCAATCCTCTGCCGGCACCATTGTCCAAGTATATGCGAGAAAGCTGGGAAACGGGGCGATTTTACCTCAGCTATGGGGCTAGGAAAAGTTGGGCGTTTGACACTATGTACTGGAGATTTCTGGATGAGAGATTTTTTGGCCAACGAGAAAGCGGTGTTCTCAGGAATGATTTGTGGAAGACGAGAGTATACCTGTTGAGTGAGGAAGAGAGAGCAGCCATGGAGCCCTTTGTAGAGAGAAAGATGACTGAGTCGAGGGAAAGGCGCATTGTCGACTGGGATCCAACCGAAGCCAGACAGCGGTTCTCCGAGCTCTTGTTTGATTGAGAATAGAGTTAGAGTAGAGAGCAGATTTAACCATCAGCCAACCTAAGCTCAAATCGTTCAAGAATTGCCACCCTTTTTGCAGGGAACTGAGAAGCTGTCGATTAGATGGTACTCATATTGTAATGGCGGTGACTGATCCTTTCTTCGACCGGGAAGAAGGTATCCTCGAGTAGTTCTTCCCCTCTGGTTCGTGGTGGGAGTTGCCTGTTGTCGGGTCGTGTAGTGTGATGGTGTTATCTTGATCGTGCCCATTTGGCCACTTTCCACAGTATTTCCGGTGACTCTGCTGCTTTCCCTATCTCTTCTCTATGGCCATTTCGCAAGGCTTTACGTATGGTACGTGCTTTCTGGTTACTTTGCTTGCCGATAGGCTTCCCAGTTGATTGATCGGTTGCTGACCTTTGCTTAGACCTTACCTTGCTCTTGACAAGCATAGTCCCTGTTTATAACCACCTCACTGGGCTCATAGAGACCGAAGAACATGCCCAGAATATTGACCCCGTCGAAACATTGCATCCGGCCGCCAAACAGGTTGCACCAGAGCTGGAAACGATACAAACTGATTTCCTCGGTGGGACTTGGAGGAGCGGTGTGGCTCTTTTTCAATTCCTTTGCGATGTTGTTGAGTGTCTAGTTTGTTTATATTTTGGTGCACGGTCGAAAAACAGAGACATGAAACATAGCCAAGTCGCTCAAGTCATTTTCCGATGGCCCCTGTATAAGTAGTGAAAAATTGGGTAAGGAGCGGAGATACTGATAATCTTCCAGAAATATGTCGGCATTTCTAGGATGTAAGTCGACTGAGCTTGTTAGGTGGACTGCGTAGGCGTCAACAGCGAGTGACCCCATCGTTGTGTCAAAGGCGTTGCCTAATACAGATCTTCTATTAGTGTCGGTATTGCTGGCAAAGTGTCGGGCTGGACTTCGTCAAGTTCTTTACTTGGTCTAGATTCATTGTGGTCAAGATAGAGAGGCGAAGCTCGGGGGAGGGAGTTGCTCCAACCTGGATAGCTCTGAAGTCATTTTAACCATGGTCGGTAGGCTTTGAAGATGCCATGTAGACTCTGTTGTCGTGGAACTTTTATCCTCATCGGGCTTGGTATACATTGATAACGATCCGGATGGGGTTTCAGAATAGGTCAATAGGCCTCGAACGAGTAGGCACCGGTGTTCTCCATGTTGACAGAGACAATGATAAGAGGGAAAATTTCTATGGATGGTAGGAATCAGGAGAAAATGGGAGGGAACTTATAGGAATCGAAGAGAATCTCATGCCCAAGATTTAACTTGAATAACCTAGCCACATCCTGGGAGGTGTTGAACCTGTTCACAGTCCCGATGATTGCTTTGCTGACTTGTAGTAATAGGATATACCTATCATGGCGATTTCATCATGGGCTGGGATAAGTCGGCATTATGGGAAGTCTCTCATAACACAACCGAGTTTGCCAAGATCAGTGGAGATGAGGCGAACGTTGTCGGCGATGCTTGTAACGTGACGGCTGAGGCTACGACTTATCTCTGGGACCTTGATTACCAGGCTGTTCTGGCAGCAAAGAACGGGTGTCTGGTTGAATCCGTCGTGAGCGGTACGTACGACAACTTTTTGACCATCACAGATGGAAAGAGTGTCAATGCTACGTGGAGTGGTAAGTGGAGAGAAGTAGGCAGTTTTATCGACGACGGGGAGAAAGCACTTGAAGAAGCATCCTCTGTTTCTGTTCTGTCTCCCTCAACACAAGCGAGTGCTGTATCTGCCGTGACATCATCTAGTGGAACAGCAGATCTCTCCCAGACGACGCTATCGACGGCCACCGTCTCCGGCAAGGCCCAAGGGATTAAAAATGTGTCAACAGCTACCCTGGCAGCTTCTTCAACTGCCAGTGCGCAGCCTTCATCCTCGAAAGGCTACAAAAATCAACCTTCAAGCAAGACACACTTCTACCTCCACAAGGAGAAAAAGGGCTGCAAAGCTACTCCTAACAAGGGGCACGAGATTGATTCTTGAGCACCGGATGAATATTTCTGATGGCTGGGACCATCTATGTAGCCGACATGTCACCGATTAAGAGTCTTGTCGCAAGGGGCAAGTTTATAGCTGGCGGTCTAGGTTGGTCGGGAACTTGGATTTAGTATGGCTATGCTGGCAATAGCATCTTGAACAAGTACCCCGAAATGGAGATGAACCCCATTTGACTTCTACTGGGCTGTAAAGCCACCATCCACCGGAAGACAAACGCCCGTGATCCATCTAGCCTCCTGACTTGCAAGAAAGATGGCCGCGCCCACCAAGTCCTCTGGAACGCCTGTTCCGTGAAGTGGATGAAGGGCTCGAATAGACTCCATATCATTGTGCTTGATGGTATCCGCAAAGATGGCCGTCTCAGTGTCTGTATTGTGTTAGACGAGTTGATGAGATCCCGGATGGGTACTCACATCCTGGGCAAATTGCATTACAGTGAATACCGTCTTTTGCATAGTCCAAGGCTACCTGTCTAGTCAAGTTGGACACAGCACCTTTGGAAGCGCAGTAGGACGCTGTAAACCAGTTAGTACGTGTACAGCCTTTGCATCGCTGGCGTCTTACAGATGTTTCGACCCGCAACAATGCCGTATATCGACGAAATGTTGATGATCCAGCCCCTGTCACCTGTCTCGGGCTTCTCTTGCTTCAGCATCTGAGTGATGGCGTACTTGCTCGTCAGGAAGATGGACTTGACGTTGACGTTCATCGTCTTGTCCCACCACTCTTCTGGCGTCTCGTGAATCTTGAGTGGTTTGTTCCCAGCTTCGACAGAAATGCCTGCATTGTTGACCAGCCTGGACAAGATTAGTACTTGGAATTGACGGACCTCTCTGAGTCACTTACACATCGATGCGTCCAAACTCGGCCACTGTTTTCGTCACCAAGGCTTCAACAGCTGTAGCCTTGCCCACGTCCGTCTGCACAAATATCGCCTTTCCTCCTTTCGATCGGATGAGCTCATCGGTGCTGATTGCTTCTTCCCCATTCACATCAGCGCGTGCCTTGGGTTGGAGATCTGCGCAGACAACAGAAGCTCCCTCACGAGAGTAACCCAGAGCAATAGCACGGCCTAGACCGGAGGAGGCGCCCGTGACGATGCAGACCTTGCCTGATAATCTATGAACAGCTGTCGGAGCCGTCATTATATTTGTGAGATATGATCTTGGAAGAAGAGATTTTGTTCGCTTGATGAAGAGTCTTTTGAGTAAGACTGAGATCAAGTCTCAACGTCATTAAAGGGTAGTATCTGACCACCCCATTAGCCACGGCATGTCTATTTAACATGCTCACTTGCCTACTACACAACAAGGTTTCCGGGCTTCCGAGATGGGCAAGCCAACCGATCTACCGAAGTTATGCACTCAAACAAGGAATCAAGCCGAAAACGCGGGGTCGTCGGGTGAGTTGTCAATGTCTCAGCTCGGTATATGGCTCTATGACTCTTGAGGGGTTGTGCAGAATGCTGCATGCAACGTGCATGCCGAGGTCAACACGGAATGGTGTCTGGGAAGGATCTCAGGGTGTTGGTAATATTACGAGAACATGGAATTAATGGATAGTCGTATTGTCACCCCTTTGGCCATTCATCAACAAGCTTGGCCGTATGAAAACTAGTAGTCCACCCAAGATCCCTCTGTATCCCCTCCAGCAGCTTCAAAACAGCCTCCTGCTCATACCTCTCAAAAAACACCTGCCCCGCGACAAAAAGCGCCTGCACCGAATTTATCCTCATCGGATCCGTAGGATTCGCCAAGCTAATGCCGCAAATCTCTCTCGCGTGATCATGCACTTTGGCTTGTATTTGTCTGTATGAGTTGAGACGCGCAGAGACTGTGGAGCGGATGGCTGTTGATTCTTGGGGTCTGTTGACGAGGAGGAGGATCATGGCCATGTGGTAGTTTTGCATTGTTGCGGCGCAGATTGGTAGTTCGTACCATATTTGTTCAAAGTTGGTGAAACATGTCTCTTCGTTTCCTGAGTATGGTGTCCTGGCGCTTGGTTGAAATGTCGAGGGGAGACTATGGTACCACTTTTGCAATTCAGCCATTAACAATTTCCAGCGCTCTAGAAGTCGTTCCTGGGTTACTCCGACCAGAGGACGCTGCCCATGAGGTAGGGCATAGTCTGTAGGGTTGATGGCATCACCAGAGGTAAGGTAGTTTGAGATCTTGCCCAGAAGCCAAGTTAGTTCGTTGCTCTTGGTATCTTCCTCGATGTCGGCCGAGGTGCGAACGTCTGCTGATCCAGGAGGACTGAACGGCATTAAAGAGCCATTTTCATTAGTAGCGAGACCGGCGTTCTGCCATAAGCGCATATCTTTGAGATCAAGACGAGTCTGCGTCTCACTAATAACTAAACCACGCTCAGAATTCAACCCAATACTCAAAAGGGGCGTCAACTTACACGCGCAAAGCAAGTCTTGTCTTGCAAGACTCCAGAATATGGGTCCCTGTATCGCCGTCCGAGGGATCACTACCGGCGAAGACGGAGCAGCAAAAGGATCCGACTTGGGATCAAACAACGGCAATGCCTTGAGATGTGCTCGCCAAGCCGTATCAGGAGCATCCATAAGTTCATAGATGCAAAGTATAGCCACGGCAGCAAGCATATCCTCTTTATCACTCAAGTCATTCTCATATGCTCTCAAGTCGACCGCCTTTTTAAGATGATTAATAGCTTCGCCGTAGTGCTTTGCAGATTGATAGTGCCAGTCAGCAGTGTGATGAGGTGCATCTCTCCGAGGGCTGACGGCTGCTCGAGATAATCGATCTAGGTGTTTGGCTGAGACTGCGCAGACTGCTGATTTTAATAGTGGTTTTGTTGCTGCTATTACGGGGACTTTGCAGGAGAAGTAGGATCCTGTGTCAAATATGTCCATCCTGATCTTGTGAGAATAGTAGAGGGCAATTTGGGGATGGGAAGACTCACCATTGACCGGGACCTTGCTTGAAATGTCTAAGCAAGTGCAACGCCGTTAAGTTTGATGTTGACTCCTCAAAATCTGGTGTTTGTGGATGTTCGGTATAATCTTGAGGCTCTTCCGTCGGGGTCAAGACGCTTTCTTCCACAGGTGAGTCAGGAACGGTTCCAGGAAAGTCAAGAATCGGAACTGATTCCTGTTCTGCTTCCACATCCCCAAGTTGCCGGGTTGGTTCTTCTTGGTGTGCATAAGGGTCTTTGACGTGTATAAACCGAACTGAAATGTGTCAACTCTGCAAGATGCACAGAATTGACAAGAACTCACGCTCTGCTGGCACATGAAGCCACACATGGTCATCCTGGAAGACGTGCTGCTGGGAGAAGCTTCTTTCCCTTGGCGACGTCTCAAAGTGCCGAAATATCGACCTCTGAGAGTAGCAACATTCCCGAGAACCCCTGCGACAGGGCCCGCAGGCAGGCTTGACCTCGTCACACTTCAATTTCCTGCGCCTGCATGTTTGGCTATCCAGGGTCAGTTTCCTCGGCAATTGCCTTGCGAGAGAGGGCATATATACCACCCAGAAAAGGAACGCATCCTACGTATGAAAAATAGGGCATCAATGTCTAGAATCTGGAAATAAAGAGTTTTCGCGATTGAAGATCTGGACTCGATATGTAAAGATGAGGTAATGAAGCCGAGTTATGGCGTCTACGAAGGGTTATCAAGCCGAGGACCCAACATCGGGAGAAATCAAGGCGAGTGCGGGGTCAATATTCGGCGGCGATTAGCGAGGCCGGAAGCCCAGAGTCTATTCTCCAGTTTCGTCAACGATTATAAGAGCTCAATACTTTTTTTTTTATTCTTGTATGTACCTAGTAGTTGAATCTGCAAGTTTACTGTTTCGATATTGCCACTGTTAACCATGTCGACGCCTTTTTCGGTCTCTGGCAAGACTGCCATCATCACAGGTGCCGGCTCAGGTACGTTAAACCGAGTACCTCAACCCTCCATCACTGACACTTTCAGGTATCAACCTTGCCTTTGCTGAGATACTACTCTCTCGGAACTGCAACGTCGTCTTGGCAGATCTGTCTTTGAGACCTGAAGCTAAGGCTCTGTTGGCCAAGTATGAAGACAAGACATTGTCTCCGAGGGCTGTTTTTGTGGAAACAGATGTAACTTCTTGGCCGGCTTTGACGCGAATGTTTGAAGTTGCTCTGCAAGAGTTTGGAGACTTTGACATTGTTTGCCCTGGAGCTGGTGTCTACGAGCCGAACTGGTCCAACTTTTGGCATCCTCCAGGATCACCGGAGAGCAAAGACGGTATTGATAGTGGTCACTATGCTCTTCTGGATATCAACCTTACACACCCTATTCGAGCGACACAGCTGGCAATCTCCCACTGGCTACACCCTCGCACTCCTTCCAACTCCAAATTCCCTACCCCTGCTACAGCCTCAACCGGGAACCCAAAGCGGGTAATTCACATCTCCTCGATAGCAGGTCAAATCCCCGTGTTCCGAGCCCCCATCTACGGCGTCTCCAAGTTTGGAATTACGGGTCTCGTGCGATGCCTCGCAAATCTCGAAACAACTGGAATCCGCGTCACAGCCGTCGCACCTGGTGTCGTACGCACACCTCTCTGGACAGAGCACCCCGAGAAGCTGGAGTTTGTGGATGAGACGCGGGATGGATGGGTTACTCCTCAAGAAGTGGCCGAAGCTATGTTTGCCTGTGTTGAGAGTCCTGAGCACGTTGGAGGGACTATTCTAGAGGTTGGAAAGGATAATACGCGACAGGTGGGAGTTTACAATGATCCTGGTCCGGATTTGAAGGATCCGAGCAAGGGATTCACTACGAGTAATGCCGAGCAGGGGGATGCAAGTGTTTGGGGTTGGCTTGGGGACAAGGCAATCTGGGGGTCGAAGCTGTAGGCTAGAAATGGACTGCCGAGATCTTCATCGGATGTATCATTCCTGCCGGCTTGCTTTTTTGGTGTAAACGTATCGAGAAACCCGCATCTTTGGCTGTAAAACAAGACTCCTATTTGCCAATGTTATTGTGATAAATATCACAAGCCATGTTATCAACTGCATCTGCATACCCGGATTACCAACATAGGCAACCCCAAAGAGTCAAATGACCTGGTTTCCCCTCTTGCAAAAAGTGGACGCCACCTGAACATCATTACACCGAGTGAGTGCCCCACGCGCTATGGGGGGCCTCAACCGCGCCAATTAGTCGCTGTTTTACGCAATTGGCTTCGTGGTACATTGTACCGAGTCCTCGCTTCGGCTTGTTGGCCTGAGTCTACAGTGGCGTTGAGGTAGACCTCGGCTTGATTGCCTTTTTTGGTGGTGGAAAAGTCGACGACGCAACAGAGTTGAATATGATTTTCGGTCAAGATGGGCGTTGAACTAGATTAAAGAGAAGAAAGAGGCTTGGTAATAGTATAAAGAATGAATAGTCGCGCATTAATGTCAGGTGCTTAATCCATAATCCAAGTGAGATTGCATTCCAACTCTGTCTTGCATCATCACCACCATGGAACAACCCGACGTTATCATCATTGGCGCTGGCATGTCCGGCATTGGACTCGCCGTCCAGCTGATCCGCCAATATGGAACTCGAAATTTTGAAATTATTGAAAAAGATGCCGAGATTGGTGGTACTTGGCGGGTGAACTCCTACCCAGGCTGCGGCTGCGATGTGAGTACAACAATAGCACCAAACATCAAACATGCTAATGATTGACAACAAGGTGCCCTCTCACTTTTTCTCATATTCTTTCGCTCTTAACCCCGACTGGTCTCAAGCCTATGCGATGCAACCCGAGATTCACTCGTACTTTAAGGGTGTCGCTGCTCAGTATGAGATTGAGAAGCATGTTCGATTCAACTCGACAGTCCAGTCTGCTCGCTGGGATGAAAGCTCTGGAACATGGGACGTGAGATATCTGGATTCAAAGACTGGCAAACTCACCACCCGACGCTCCAAAGTCCTCGTCTCGGCAGTTGGAGCTCTCTCTATCCCCAAACCATGCACCATTCCCGGTGCATCAGACTTTACCGGCCGCATCTTTCATACTGCTCAGTGGGATCACTCGTTTGATTGGAAAGGAAAGGAGGTGGTTATGATCGGCAAGTTTACCCATCTCTCTTGAAGCACTTTGACAACTGATAATGTGCTAGGAAACGGCTGTAGCGCAACCCAGGCCCTCCCAGTCATGACTGCCGGAGATGGAGCCGTGAAAAGGGCGACACAGTTTGCCAGACAGGCACACTGGGTCGCCGAACGTCCGAACCCGAAGCATTCGGACTTTTTCAAGTTTGTGATGAGATGGGTACCTTTTGCGATGCGCATCCACCGTGCAAGACTTTACTGGCAGAACGAACGAAACTTTCACGGTTTTAAAGTGGTCGAGGGGATTGGCATGCGAAGTCAGTGGAAGAGGGAGACTACTGACTACACCAGAAGGACAGCGCCGGCCAAGTATCATGAGTTTCTGGTTCCCAAGACTGAGGTTGGATGTAAGAGAAGGGTAAATGATACAGACTACCTCGTTTGTCTGCATCGCGATAATGTCGACTTGGTCTATGATGACCCGATAGAAGCAATCGAAGCAACAGGCGTGCGCACAAAATCAGGACGACTAGTCAACGCTGATGCCATCATCCTTGCCCATGGATTCGAAACCCAAACACCCTTGTTTCCTATGAAGATATTTGGAAAGGACGGTTTGACTGTCAATGAACATGTGAGTACTTTCAACAGGTAATCATGAATGATGCTGACACATTAATAGTGGGATCAAGTCAGTGAGGGTGCAGCTTCGTCTTATTTCGGAACCTGTTTATCCAACTTTCCCAACTTTTTCATCATGATGGGCCCCAACACTTTGAGCGGACATTTATCAGTCATCTACACCTCAGAGTGTCAGATCAACTTTACTCTAAGAGCCATTCGCCCTATCCTAAAGAAACAAGCCGACATTGTTGAAGTCACAGCAGAAGCCGAGAGGAGAGACATTGATGACGTCCAAGAGAAGGCAAAGAAGCTGGTTTGGGCAACGGGATGCACATCTTGGTTCATCGAGACAAAGTCGAACAGGAACACTATTATGTTTCCAGATTGGCAGTTCAAGTTTTGGTGGAGGAGCCTTTTTGTGCCATCAGGCGACTTTGAATACCGCCAAATCACTCAAAGTCCTCGTGCGGTGGAAAAGGTGACGCCAGGACGCGGATTGTTGGTGATTGCCGCTGCTACTCTTGCAGTTGGTGTTGGATCTATTTATCTCGAGGTTTTGAAGTGGTATGACTAGGTTGGGGCTTGGCCTATGATACTCCATAGCAAGACATCTATGGTGAGAATTCTGGACGGTGCTCAGCTGAGCTAGATCCAGTCCGGCTTGAATCGTGATGATACTGGACAAGTTGGAGATGCAGCAGCTGGTTGCGTTGTGTCTACCAAGATTTAACGAAATAGATCCCTTTCAAGGCTTCAATAAATTCTTAAATTAACAGCCAAGAGCTTCTCATAATCACCAATAAAGTGTACCGTAGAGCCCACGTTTCACAAGACGCCGGCCTGCCAAGGATGCTGGGGGCCTGTCATGGTAGCGTCTTGATTGGTCCATCACATCGGGCAAGCCTCAACCACCTGAAGCTGAACCTCCAGTTTGTGCCTCCCTCGGTGACTCTGCATCTTCAATAGCTACTACTAAAAGAGCCTCCGGTTCAAAATAAGAGGCGCTCCTCACTGCTGGCATCCTCTGCCTAAGTGTGAAGCACTAGAAACAACACGCTGTTTCACTGTTGCCATCTTCCTCTCCAGATCGTCAGACTTTAGTGTTGCGGTGGACATTGCAGAGCAAAGATGGCGATCCGTTCGGCGCGTTTGAACACCGCTAACTTAGGTGGACGGTTCTGGAATACCATCCGCGAGAATTGGTATCTCGGCTTCACTTCTTTTGGAGGACCTACTGTTCACTTCAAGATTGTGAGTGACCCATCACTCCTCTAGACACGAATGGCGAAAGAAAGGCATTGGAATGTGGCATTAACAGTTGTCGGTGATAGTTTAACGATAAATTCGTCACCAAGTTGTCATGGATCGATCAGCAGATGGTGAGAATCAACAATATTCACACCAGGACTATGTGTTAACCCTCTCAGTACCAAGAGCTGTTCAGCGTCTGTCAAGCTTTTTCGGGACCTGGAAGTACCAAGATGCACTACTGTATCAATCTCATCCACGATGGGTTTCTGCCGGCACTCCTGAGCTTTCTGATTTGGAGGTACGTCCTAACCAGTCCACTATGCAGCGAAGCTGACAATGTAGTCTCCCTGGGGCTCTTGGAATGTATGGGCTTTCCATCGGAGTTTCTAACATTGGTGACTCTCTCCCGCGAGCTGTGTATGCCCTATTGTCTGGCCTCAACGCTGCTACCGTCGGTATCATCGTTCTTGCAGCCGTTCAACTCTCCGAGAAGGCCGCGATAGATACCATGACGCGTATCCTAGTTTTTCTAGGCGCTGCAGCGGGACTGATGTATAACGCACTCTGGTACTTTCCTTTGCTGATGTTCCTGGCGGGCTTGGCGACGGTTGCACACGACTTTCGCTGGTTCCACCGACCCGTTAAAGCCATCGCCGCAAAATTCAAGAGGGAGGCCAGACACACGGCAGACGATGCTGTTGAGATGCAGATCCAGCAAGAGGCTGCTGCGAGAAGCAGTGATCAGCCGAGCCATGAGCGTGAATCCCTCCCAGTTACTACGCAAGACACCTCGACAGCTGAAGAGGAACCTAGAGTGGTACCTCAAGAGAGACGTCTCAAAATCAGCTGGAAGTTTGGATTATTCCTCATTGTCGCCTTCTTGATCTCTTTCGTCGTGGTCATGATCCTCCGTGGGACATTGCCGAACAAACCACTCTTATACAGCCTCTTCGCCAATATGTACCTAGCAGGTACTATCATTTTCGGAGGAGGACCAGTGGTGATTCCCCTCCTCCGAGAATACATCGTCGCCGAGAACTGGGTTAGCCCTCGAGACTTTCTCATCGGTCTCGCCCTCATCCAAGCCTTCCCGGGACCTAATTTCAACTTTGCGGTATATCTCGGGAGTCTCACTGCTATCAACGGCGGATTCAACTCTGCTGCCGGCGCTATCCTCGGGTTCTTGGGAATTTTCGTCCCTGGGCTGATTACGGTTCATGGAACGATGGGTGTTTGGGGTGCGATACGTGGATGGAGATGGGTCAAGTCGTCGCTGCGAGGCGTCAACGCCGCTGCTGTCGGTCTCATCTACACTGCGGTATATCGTCTTTGGCAGATTGGTTATATTGATCAAGGATTTCAGCAGGGCACCAGCCTTGCTGTGGAGCCTTGGTGGGTTGTTGTCACGGCTACGAGTTATGTGGGTGGCTATTGGTTTCGAGTCAGTCCGCCTGTTGCCATTGTAGCGGGAGCTATCATGGGTCTCATTTGGTATGGTGTTGTGTCTGGCTGACATTTTCTTGCCGATATGTAATGTATTTCTTGCTTTGAAGAAGTGTTTAGCTATAGTTTGCAGCAGCTGGTTAACTTGCCACTTCGTCTTTAATATTTGGAGGACAGGCAATTTTTAATAGGTATGAAAGCAGAATGGTTGAGTGCTTGAATATGGCATCAAGTACTCAATGCTTGTACGCCGTGTGTTTTAAGACATAATAGTCAGCCAGCCAACAAAAACACTTGCAGGGGCTTGAATCCTGCTTGGCGAGATGCACGTGAGTTGCGGGGTGAGATGCTACTCAGATCCCACTTGAGCTGATGTCGTTGTCACTTTTCCACCAACACCAAACAAAACCATCATGATCCTCGACGACCTCGCCCCAGAGCTGCTACTGCTCATACTATGCCAAATCGATACTCCGAAAGATCTACACTCATTTATATCCGCTTCTCCTCATTGTTACCGTCTCTTTGAGGGCTCCCAGGAGCACGTCATATCATGCGTCTTGAGAAACGCCTTTAGAATTGAAAACATTCACCATGCTGTCGGTGCGCTATCGCTGCCTGCTGCTCATAAGAGGATACGTCCGAGCAACGCAGAAATCACTTCTGCATTGGATCGATACTTTGATGGCGACGCTTTGGACCTACCCGAGGACAAGGCATCTCTAGTTGCCCTCTGCCGTCTATATCATCGCGTCAATCAATACACATCCGATTACTTTCAACATTCTCTATACATCCTAGGATATGTTCCAAACTGCGCCGCCGACTTTTATCCATCCATTAGAGAACGGACCAGGTTCTATCGTGGGTTCCTACGGCTCGAACTGTTCTGTCGCGCCTTCTACGATAGAGCCTATCCCGATGATCCTGAGCCTGGCAATTCGAAGCAAATTCAGTTTGACGATTTCATTTCCCGTCTGGAGCCGTGGGAGGTGGAGGAGATCAGTTGTGCTCTCTGCTATCTTGTCTTTGTTGTCGAGGGAGTTGTCGACGCCGTGGAAGACCATCTCTACAAGGCTTTATTAACCAACCCTGCGACTCATATTATGCCACCGGGCGAGGCGCCACCGAGAGAACTTACGAACACAGACATACCGGATGGGCGTTACTTGGTCTGTTGTGATGGCCTTGATAGGGAAGGTTTGGAGCTGTTCTCAGAGAGGGGAAGGTATCTTGCGCCCGAACGCATTATTTCTCTCGCAGCACTCGGCCTTGGATTTGTCCACCACCTTGTCAAGTCTAATAATGACAAGAGATATCTGATAATCCAAAGAAAGGCCAAGCGTGGCCTATTTCTCCCCGACACTTTAGACTCAGCACCAAGTACAGATGCTGAAATCAGGACACCAGACAAGTTCAACAACATCAGAGTGGACCGACCAAATCTAGGCTGGTTCTGGTTCAAAGCAAGGGAGCAACACATTTACTCAGGCTGGCATCCAACATATGACAACTGGCGGCTTCGAGAAAGGGCTTTTGTATTTTGGGATCCAAGGAGGATACGGAACTTGAAGGGATTGTATGCACAGTTTCCTAATGCCAGGAAGGGACGTGTTGATGGTGTTTATGCTCGTTGGAGTAGGGAGAGTCTGGAAGAGCGCCTATCTGACATGTGGATACCGAAGATATTTATGAACGAGATCCTCCATGGGTCTGGTGAGCTTCCTCCGGACGAGGAAGATTATTGATGGAGATGAAGAGTATTGGTGACAGGACCAGAGTTAGTAACACAAAATAATGGATAGTAGTTGATAAGAACAGGTATCATCACCAATCACAGCACAAAAGCAGATACTCAAGAAGTTGCCATCCTTGTGGTATTCAATTTTGCTAACTAACTAGTACGTAAAGAGGAACAGGAACTCATCAATTTAGACGCCAAGTATATCCATTTAAAATCTTGACATTTTACATCCAAAGACTAATCACCACCGCATTTTACAGTCGGGGGATAGTCTTGGTAGCGCAGCAAGAGGAGGGGGCAGTAGTCTCCTCCTTGGAGCCGAAAGCATCCTTGGACGCGGCGTCGACGCAGAGGGCAGAGGGAGGAACCCACAGACCAGGATTCTTCTGGTAAAAGTTGGCGGCGCGGAGCATGACGCTCACGGGCTCGGCAGGCATGATGGGGAAGTCCTCGGTTCGGGGGAAGTGGGTGAGACCGAACTGGATGTAGCAGACAATGTCGGTATTTTCGATCGACTCGTCGCGGGCAACCCAGTCAAGGATGGTCCTGTTGTGAGGGTGGTTCTCCTCGCCGGTGGACTGGCACACGTAGTCGCCAGCAGGGAAAAGCTCGTAGTCCTTGTAGGGGACGACCCAGAGGGACTTGCGGGCAAAGGCGGCGCGGGAGTGGACGACACTGCCGGGCTTGGCTAGGAGACCAGGACAGTTGTTGTTGAGAATCTTGTAGGCCACTGGCTTCTTGGCTGAGGGGTTGATACTGTTGGGGTTGGTGATGGCCCAAGAGCGGCTGGTTTCGTGGCAGTAGTTGACAGCAGCCTCCTTGGAAGTTCGGAGAGGAGTGTTCTTGCAGTAGAAGCCGTTTCCGTAAGGGTTCTCGGGTGATCCGACGGGTGCCTCGGAAGGCATAGCATCGTTCTGAACGATCGAGTTGTTGGGTCCGTCAACCTCGGGATCAACTCGGAGGGAGAAGATGTGCTGGTGGTTGTGGGCGTTGATGGTGGGAGCGACCTCAGTGCCGTAAGGAGCAGCAACCTCGGTGGGGTGCATGCAGTAGGTGTTGAGCATACCCGTCAGCTTAATCTCAAGCTTATAGGTGCCGTCGAGGGTAAAGGTGTGGTAGAAGCCGTACTCGTAGTTAGCGGCGGTGATGATTTGCGAGATGATGAGCTTGCGGTCGCGAGCAGAGATGACGGTTCCGTCGCGGTAGTCGGTGTGCTTGTACAGGAGACCGTTGTCCTCCTCGTGAATGCAGATGGCATTCTTGATGACGGCGGGATCACCCTCGCCAGTAGCCATGACGGCGTCAAGGTAGTGAATAGCACCCTTGCAATCACATCCCAGCTTGAGAGAGTTGGTCATCAGACCGGTACCATACTCACCGACGTCGAAAGCGTGCTTCTTGTGGTGAGGAGGCTCGGGGTTACCGTAAGGAACCACCATTTCGACGACGCTGATACGGTTGAACAGGGTGCGCTCTCGCTGCTCATGCTGATCCTCCATTCGGACGTCGGAAAGAACAATTCCCTCGCGGTAGTTGAAGCCAATGTGCATCTTGTATCCAGCCCACGAAATCTCGTTGCCGCGCATGCGGAAGGAAACGCCTTGGGGCTGGGTGATGTTGATGGGCTTGAGGGTGCCATCGATGTAGTTGTCACCGATGAACTCGGGCATGTAGTTGTGGGAGGTCAGAGGCACCTTGGTGCGCTCTCCATTGACGTAGCGGACATCAACAGTAAGAACCTCTTCCTTCTCGGTATCGACAACGACAGAGAAGTCAAGGGGGTGAGCGTACTGGTTGTCGTTGGGAGAGGCTCGGTAGTAAGCGAGACCCTGCTGCAGACGACGCTCAAAACCCCATCGGTTATCAACACCAATAGCCCAAGCATCAAGGAAGACCTTGGACATGTCATCAATGCCAATATCCTTGCAAGCCTTGATGACACGAGGGTCAGAGCGTGCGACACGCTCACAAACGTCGAGATCCTCAAGAGTCAAAGTAGGACCGACCTCTGAGACGGCGTTCCACTCTTCGACCTTGGACTCGGCAATGTTGGCGACAACCTCGGAGACCTTGCTGGTACCCTTCTCGATCACGATGGCGAAAGCGCGACGAGCAGGTCGCGGGCCAGTTCGGGCGCGAAAGGCGGCATATTCAGCCTTCTTTGGCTCACGAAGAGTGAGACAGTTGAACTTGAGAGACTTGGGGCTGGCATAGTCACGGATGATCTTTACCGCGGCGCGAATCTCTTCAATCGACAGCGGATCTAAAATTGTAAGTAAAAGAAATAAAAACACCAACCAATTGACAGAGTTAATAAACTCACCGAGAGGATGCGAATTCTGAGAATTGGACAGATCGGGAGCGGCGTCGTTGGGCTCTTCCCGAAAGATGGTGTAGCCGGCAATAGAAGAGGTGTCTGCAATCATGGTGGGGGTTGTCGGGGCTGAGCGACTGTGCCATACGGTGGTTGATAAAGGTGTTTTGGTGAAGGTGTCCAAGGGGCGATGCCTGGAGACGTTGTTGGTGTTGGTGTTGTAGAGTTTGTTGAACGTGCTTGACTTGCTTGCTTTGCGGCTCAAAACATGTCTCATCGAGTAGAGGAAGATGCCTTCTTATAGACGAGCAAGAACAATCTTGTCGGACTCTACCGGTGGCGTCTCCGTGACACCGCTCCGGCCTCACGAGGGACGGGAGACTCCACTCGGTGATGCTTACGGGCGGAGCGTTAAACAGAAGCAAAAACACTGACTCGTCATTGGCGCTGAGAGCCGCGAAGCTCTTCCAAGAACTGCAGTTGAATTGCATGTTTGAGAGTGTTCATGACTGACTGCCGGGGTTGCGCGCGCGGCAGTTTAACCTACAGCCGCGAGAGAGAGAACTCCTCTTTCTACGCTATCCGAGGAAGGGCAAAGGATGGCAGAATTGAGAATGGGGAGATCCACTTGTTTCCTGATTGTGTTTATCGTCTTGTGTCTTGGTGACACTCGCGGTGGCTGGACCTCCAACCAGTGACAGCCACTCAGCACTTTCTCTCACCCAGCACGAGCTCTCCAGACTCTCATCTCTCGCCCTGCAAAGCTTCCGTCTCCCCAAGCTTGAATCTCTTTGTCACGGCAACCAATCACGCATCCTTGCCACTTCTCCTCCCCCTCGTCCATAACCATACCGTATACGGCAGTTGATTCTCAGTTTTGAACCCTTGACACGCGCTTAACCCTTTCCGGGCAACGTTTTGCATTTTTCTTCGATAAGGAGTCGCCTGCTGTCCCCGAGATAACCGACAGGTGATCGCTTCCGTCCGATGTCGCCTCGCGGAGACACGGGGTTCTCAATAACGAGTTTCCATTTGCTTGTTACCCTCGTTACTTTACGCTGTAACAAATTACAAGAGGCGCACACACCGGCCCGGGATGGTCTTCACCTGGGAAATACCCCGTGGGGAAAAGTGAAGACTTCCTTGTGGTGGTGAGATCCCCCCCTTCACCTCATCACGTAATGGAATCGTCCTCAGCTCAGTCTCCGATGCGATTCATCATAGTTCCCCATGGGGCATCGGCTTGGGTTCCCCGCAGCCGGGGAAGGGGGCCTGGCGATGGCGTCGAGGAATGTTACAAGACTTCTAGATCTTGGGGAATGGCCTCTATTTTACAGAACCTCTCTGATACCGACGGCACGGTCGGGGGCTATGAACTCGCCTGTACCTTGACCTTATCTGTGCCCGCTAGAGCCTAGAAGATACCTGTCATGGCTCGGGACTGGGGTCGAGATAACAGCCTAAACCAGGAAAACCTGCCAGACAGAGCCTAACCTCACAAAGTGCGCCCACTTGGTCCAAGTTTTTTCAGTGTGCTACCTACACAGCCCATTGTACGTACTGCCAGGTACTCCGTACAGTATTATCAACTGCTTATTGGGGTCCCCGTCCGTCACACGATGCCAGACAAATCGAAACCCCAAAAGATAGTCTCCTGACGAAAGGACTTGGTCCGTACGCACCCTGAGGAAATTTTTATCTATAAACACCGCGTCGCATCGCCCTCCATTTCGTCTTCAGACGCAACAATCCCATCTTCTTCAAAGTCCCATTCAGTCTTTTGTCTCCAATTTCCCCTTCAAAGGCTGCCCGTCGCCTTCCCCCCCTACGTCACCCCCCTTTTGCATCTCGACTGGGTCATTGTCAGACGCGGCCATGACCAACGACGTCGAGACAAACTCTGCGCTCAAGCGCGTGGACACGAGCAACCAGGCTCTTCAGGATGCTGAGGATCTCGCTTGTTTCGGCCATCAGCAGGCCCTCACTCGCAAGTTCAGCATGTGGAGTATGCTTGCCCTGGCCTTTTCTGTCCTGGGTACGTGGTCCACGTTTGCTCAGGGCCTCTCCAGCGGCTTGACCAGTGGCGGCCCCGTGGCCATCCTCTGGGGTCTCGTCCTTGTCTTTGCCTGTAACCTGTGTGTTGCAGTGTCTTTGGGCGAGATGTGCAGTAGCATGCCTACAGCGCTGGGCCAGGCGTATTGGATCTCACGCCTTTGGCCAACTCCCGGAGGACGATTCTGTTCTTATCTCTGCGCCTGGATTAATGTTACTGGCTGGATAACGCTTAGGTAAGCATTTATTATCATTATAACATGTTCAGACGAATGTATTCTTCGTTGTGGTGGTGATGGCTTCTTTTGGAGTCGTTACTTTGTTCGCAACACCAGACTCTTTTTCTTGCCCATATTGCCGTGATCTGACTAATAACTTTCTCAGTGCCTCTCAAATTGCCTTCATGACAGAGTTTATGCTCAGTATGAAGGTTCTTTTCAAGCCCGATTGGTCTGGCGCGAGCACCGGCTGGGTTCTCTTCCTCGTCTACATCGGAACCACCTTGTCCATGACACTCTTCAACATTGTGGCCTGCCGCAAAGACATAGTCCTTCCCATGTTCAACAACTTTGTCGGTATCTCCTTCGGAGGACTCTTCTTCATCATCAGTCTAGCGCTCCTCATCTCCGTCGGAACCAAAGACAACCTCTCCTACAAGCCCGCCGACTTTGTCTTTGGCACATGGATCAACCAGACCGGCTGGCCTGATGGTGTCACCTGGTTCATCGGTCTCGTCCAGGCCGCCTATGGCCTCACTGCCTTTGACGCCGCCATCCACCTTGTCGAAGAGATTCCCTCGCCTCGAACCAATATCCCCCGCGTCATCTGGCTTTCAGTGGTTATTGGTGCCATTACTGGTTTCATCTTCATGGTTGTTTGTCTCTTCTGCATCCAGGGGATGGACGTTGTGTTGGATCCTTCGACTGGTCTGCCTTTCATGGACTTGCTCAAGGAGACGGTTGGTCTTCAGGGAGGAGCTGTTCTTCTGGCTCTCTTCATCATGAACGGAATGGGACAGGGAGTTGGCATCGTCACTACAGCTTCTCGTCTAACTTGGGGTTTTGCTCGTGATGGCGGTATCCCCTGGAGCAACTACTTTGCCCGGGTTGACGAGACGTGGAAGGTTCCTGTCCGCGCTCTGTGGCTTCAGGGTGCCATCATGGCTTTGATTGGAATTCTCTACACTTTCGCTTCGACTGTGTTGGAAGCCATTCTCAGCGTCAGCACCATTGCCCTCACTGTGTCCTACGGCATGCCTATCCTGACTCTTCTCCTTGTCGGTCGAGACAAGCTTCCTCCTGGACAATTCTCTCTCGGACGATTCGGTTCCGTCATCAACTGGATTTCAGTCGTCTACTGCGCCGTCACGACCGTCTTCTTCTTCTTCCCGAGCGACCCGAATCCATCCGGCTCAGACATGAACTACGCCATCGCCGTCTTCGGCATTATGCTGATCGTGACGCTCGTTTTCTGGGTCATCAAGGGACGCATCACATACATGGAGACGGAAGAGGCACAGGGCAACGTCATCTACGCCCAGGCGGCCGAGAGAGCCAACTACGTGGACCGCAGCAAGGAGCAGAAGGAGACGGACCGGCAGGCCAAGACTGGGGTTTCCTGACTGGGGTTTGGGTTTACCTTCCTTTCATGTACAGAGACTGGTAATTCTTCACGTAAATTAGTGTGTTGTTGGATGGACGACAGCAGTTGGATGTTAGTCTACGATGGATGTCTCATCTCTTACAATACAATAGCTCGTTCCTTACTCACACTGTGCTTTTTGGCCTATCTTGTTGCCCTTTTAGGAAAGGTGAAATCGTGATTGCATCTTACTACCGTGTCGTGCATGTCACCGTTGAGAACAAGGGTTCATCCCTATTTACGTATCAATCACCATTAAACTCCTCAGCAAGGGTCCAACGGTCCTGTAACATTATTACATAGCAAAGAGAGATCTGCATCTCGAAATCATGCAGAATAGCTGCCAGATCTGGAATCGATATCGTAGTGCGCTCGTCCGGCCCGGGATGAGATGGGGCGGACCTGGGTTGTACCCACACCGGCCCGGGGTAACCATGCCGAGGCCCCCGATTGTCAAAGCGTATCTCTGCGCCCGAGAACCTGGGGGCAAAAAGAAAGGAAAGGGAGAGTTCCCCGCACGGGTAACACGGGTGGGATGCAAGATAAAGGATGGGGGCCGCTACATGTTCGGGCGTGATGTAAACGAGGCTCTGAGGGATGACTAGTTTGTTTGACCAAAGGGGTTCACAGTCGCCACTTTCGAGTATAGGCTAGCGTTTCTCGGTAACGATATTCTTCATCCGTCGGTACGTGAATGCTTAGAATGCTGACAAGTGCGACCTCGGCTGGTTGTAGGATTGCCAACGCAGCTGAAGTTGAATGATTCGATAAACCACCTGACTGAGCAACACGCCAAGGTCATTCTGCAGCCGATACGCGACACGGCAGGAAATCAGGCTTTGTTGACCTTGGCGAAGAGTTGAACCATGTTCACGTCTTTGCTACGACATGTTGGAAACTCGGCCTGTCCTTGTCAAACTCAACAGCGCGGTGCCAAAGTTCAGCATACAAGCTCTTGTATTTACTCAAGGCATCAAGGTACAAAATCACTCATCAGAGACGAAAGGAAGCCCCCGAAGTCAATCATCCCAACCAACAGTGGCTCAATCTCCAGATACCCGCCTTGACAAGACCTCATCAAGGTCTTGGGCCTAGATTTGACAAGAGCTCTATCATACCCACAAAAGCCAGATCTGCCTTTCCTAAACCCTATCAAGGCATTAAGACGAGATTTCACACTCTTTGAGAGTTCTGGCTAGAAATCCTCTCAAACACACGTTTTGGAACTCCAAAGCCAATCTGCCAAGCAGTCTCGTGATCCGCCCCAGAGAGAACAAAGCTGGAATAAGAGATGACATCTCTCCCTTCCTCAGTGTTCCAACACTTTTCAAACCACTCAGGACCTTGAGTAGCGGCATCTCCAACCATGTGATCCTTCTCAGCAAAAAAGACGTCCATAACAAGGGGCTTGGTGGTTGTCCTCTTGAGAGCCTCGATTAGTGTTGGCTTTAGATCATCGTAGTCTTTCCAATCGCCCCAGCCATTAATCTCCTTAATCTTTTGCATAAGGAAGATTGACTCGTGTGACATGCCACGGATACTCTCGGAGTGTACCAGCTTAAACTGTTTCTGCTGAATAGACTGCTCAAACTTGGCGTCTGGATCATCGGTTGCATCCGGTTGACTGCTTTTGGTCAAGTTTACAAAAGTCTGGCTGAAACCGGTCGAAGTGGAAATAACCGGCATTATAGTGCTGTTGACAAAGCCTATCACCTTGTCTGTGTGTGCCATGACGCTGTTAGGTATGGCTTGGGTCAAGGTCATGGATAGGACGTGAGAGTGGGAGGGCAAGATCCAGGGTGCGGCGATAGCAAAGTAGGGGCGGTCTGGATGAAGAATCTCGGGATGGTGAAGTAACATATCGAACGCGTAGACGGTACCTCCGCTGTGACAGGCAACAGAAACGTGTTGGATCCCGAGATGTTTGAGCAGTGCCAATATCATCTCTGTAACGTTGTCAGTATCAACATCGAAGCGAGTATCCAAGCTAGAGCTCCATTGCATCTTCCACTTCAGTGAATGTACTTGCCTCGACTTGTACTGGCCCTCTTCTCCAACGCAACTTCATCAGTTCCGCCAAATCCCGGCCGGTCCAGACTAATGAAGCGGACCTTTTGCCGTTTCGCCAAGTCATCCTTGGTAATGTGGAGAAGACGGGAACCCATTAGTGGAGGAAAGAATAGTAAAACATTCTCTTCTTCGGGATTGGCTTCGTTTCGATATCCAAAGTCAACATACTTGACTTGAAGAGTCGGCTCATCAGCTGAGGGGTTCACGGGAAACGTGAATGTCTGATGGAATCGTGGGTCTTGTAGAAACTCGTCAATAGACGATGATTCAGTTGCCTGTGCCATGAATGTCTACTTTGAAGATGTTTTTATGTTAAGAAAGACTGTTGCGCGGGCTTGGCAAGTGGGTGATGATGCTACTGTAGGGTATTCTGACCACTTTCAAGGGCAGCCTGAAGTTCGGAACTCGGCGATATGTCAGCAAACACATGGTGATAATTTCCCATGGCCCACATGAACAGGGTATGGATTGGTCGCCTTGATGGTTTATGCGTATATCCGGGTCAAGTACGGAATTAGCACAAGAGAGGATGAACTTGTGCTCTCTTGCTCTGAACAACCAAGTTATTAGGCCGATAACACAACAGCTCGGCCCATCTGATGCAGCGATGCCGATTTAGACCACCAAGTTTTTGCTACCCATATTGTGGCCCAAGGCTTGATCACATACCATCTACTTCCCCATCTATCACAATAGTTTCAGCAAAGGCAACATCTCTGGTTTGCGTTTACACCCCAGCAGACGCTTCAAATCCGCCTTTTCCGTTTTGTTCAACACACCCTTTGCCCGCGCCTTTTCAATGAGAAACATGACCATTTCCTCGTTCCCATCCACCATAGCATTCACAACCGCATTCTGCACACTCTCCTTGTTGTTCCCAGCTCCTCTATCCAGGAGATACTGTGCCATCTGCATGTTTCCCGACCTTGCAGTAACAGCCAAAGCCCCGTCGAGCCGCACGCCGAGACTGAGAAAGTACTCGACCATGCAGTCGTAGCCGCTCTCGAGAGCTTCTACCATCGGCTGTGGTCCGGTACTGAACTTGAGCTGCACTAGTCTCTTGACGATGGGCAAGGATCCATCCTTGATTGCCTTGTACATCCTCTTTGTTCCCCAGCGTGCAAAGTCATCTGCTGTCTGGTAGTACTCCCAGTATGGAGTCTTGCCTGGCTCGCAATTCGCCGTCATGATTGGGTACAGAAGATCGAAAACCTCGAGCATGGTGGTGGTTTCGAAAAAATCACGGAAAATCCTGATCGCTTGCTTCTTTCGCGTGTCGTTGTAGGTTCCATAGTCCCGCAGCCTGATAGCCGGACATGCAGTGAAAGGCGGATCGGCTTCTACAGCCAGATACATATACTCTAGTTTGGATATGCGGTCTGCCTCGCGGAAAATCTCGGCCCTACAGAGTAGGAGCTCAGTGGGAAACTCGGCCAAGCTCTTTATCAGAGCGGAAAGGCACTGATTTCTTCCTAGTCGCATGGCGATTGTTATTGGGGATCCAAACGTGAACCGGGCAGCGTCCTCTCTTCCTGACGGGTTGCGGCTGAATCTCCCAGTGCTGTAGTTTGTATAGGTTGGTCGGCAGTTGAAAGGTGCTAGACGGTAATGACGCTTGTGCTTTTCGAGAGGAGGGTGGTGTGTACAGGTGACTTTGCTACCAGCGCCGAGTCTATCCTGAAGAAAAGTGATTTCATTCAGATAAACTGCGACTGCTAGTAATGCATCTCGAAACAGTCCACAGTCCTCGTTCAGCACCAGCAAGGGAACCCTTGATGCACCGCATGTTCGTAATCCAAGGTAAAAGTTCAAAGGCTCAGTGAATTCGCCATGGAGCACTGCAAACTCGACGATTTGGTGCACAATACTCTCCAACTCGTCTTCATTCTGCATGCTCCAATCCGGCCTGTCTCCCCTTGCTCTCTCTTCCTCCCTCCATTCCAAGATGCGTTCAGCAATTGCCTTGAGCCAGAGATGTTCGGAACTTGGCTCTAGAGTCAAGACTTTGTTCATGACTCTGGCAGTGAGATAGTCGACCCAGAACTTGTCCCTTCGCTTCTCCTCGGAAAGATGCCAACAGAAACGTAATATCCGCGACTCGTAGATGGCTTTCATGGCCATGAGAGAAAAGTCACGGCTCACGAGGCGAAGTCGAAACGCGTCTCTTACTTCGATATCTGACATGCTGTGGAAGATTATCTGCTGCCATATTTCGACTGGGAGGGCTGGTGGGTTGGCAGAAGCTCTATGAGGTGATTTCTCCGTGTTGGCCCTGTGGAAATCTTCCATGGTGCCATCTTGGCAATTGCGTGTCTCCCAGGGGAGCTTGAGGAGTGTCATGATGATGGGACGGGAATAAGAGGCGTGATTGAAGTGTCTAGAAGCTCGTCCCTATCGGCTGCTGGGGCGTAGTTATATCTGCACCCGTTGAAAAATGAGTCAGTCGGTATGACCACCTGCCAATTTATCCAATCCTTGTTTCGGTTATTTCCTCTTTGTGACAGAGGGCTTGGCATATAGGTACTGTGTATTACACAAAGCAGAAGACCTTGGGATTTAGAGCTGTGGGTTCATGCAATAGCGAGTCAGTATGGATAGAAAGTATCATTTGTGCTGGGAATAATATGAGATTATCGAAGACTGTTCTTTTTAGACCGAGTGAAATGTTAGTGCAGTACTTGAGAGCTGAAGCATGATCGTGGCGCTTGGCTGTGGCGCTCAGACTGTTGCGCCAATCAGAGATCACAAGCCACATATCTTGCCGTCACTTGAGGCTGACAAAAAAGTGGAAGCCTGCCCCGCGGCCAGGGTTCGCGAATTGAGCTCGTTTTCTTTTGTCTTAATTAACCCACCACACCAAACCCTGCTGCGTCATCTCCATTGACTTCCTCGAACCCTGCCAGGTTAATGCTTCCAGTATCTCGCTAACAGCAAAGGGTCCAACAGAACGGACCTTCATCTAGAAGCCCGCGATACACTCCTTCCTCCCAGATGTCACAAGCGCTATGGAATGCTGCGGTATCGACATCGATTCGCTAATGCTGGCTATCCAGCTGCAGCGGCAAGACCTTGAGGAGTGCGAGCAGTCGAAGAAAGGCAAGCATCGCGATGACGAGATCATCGATTCCGAGGTCGCTCTCGAAGCTTGCCGCCAAGAACTCGAGGAGATGGCGACGCTCATTTCAGATCAAGCCCTCTGCATAAGCATAGCAAAAGCTGTCGAATCGGATGCTCTCCTCATCGCCGAGGCAAAGGCTGCCGAGGAGCAGGCTGCGAGCGACCGCGCTCTCGCACTGAGGTTATCCGGAAACCCTCCTGCTACATCTACCACCGGCACTACCAAGACTAACGAGAAGAAACGCCCCGCCGATCACTTAGACGATGCTTCTATTGAAAGATTCAAGTTGATGAACCGTTTCGAGCCGGACCATGCCGAATCTTCCTCGTCAGTAGCATCCCGCGCGCCCCCCGAAACCAGAGAATGCATTGCTTGCACCGACCGTTTCCCGCCTTCTGCTCTTTTGCGCTCGCCATGTTCCCACGAGTATTGCCGCGAGTGTCTCGTTGGCCTTGTCCAATCTTCTCTCCGCGACGAGTCCCTCTTCCCTCCCCGATGCTGCACCCAGCCTATTCCGATCGAAACCGGGGCTTAGTTCTCCCCGGCCCTCGTGGGTGAGTTTCGCGCAAAGAAGCTTGAGCACGATACTCCGAATCGGACCTACTGCAGCAAGCCATCGTGCTCTACGTTTGTGCCGCCGGCTTTCATCGCAAAGGATGTGGCTCGGTGCCCCAAGTGTAGTCAAAGAACCTGTGTCCATTGCAAAGGACCATTTCACCATGGCGTCTGCCCAAGCGACACGGTATCTCAGCAGGTATTGGAGCTGGCAACGCAGAACGGCTGGCAACAGTGCAAGGCCTGCAAGAGAGTTGTTGAGTTGGAGCAGGGGTGTAACCACATCAGTAAGTCACCACTTTGGCTGTTCTTTTAACCCGTGCTGACGGTAGTGATAGCTTGTAAGTGCAAGGCCGAGTTTTGCTACGTCTGCGGCGAGCGCTGGAAGACTTGCTCTTGTCCGCAATGGCATGAAGAACGTCTTTACAACCGAGCGAATGCGATTGTGGACCGAGCCAACGACGTCGCCGTGATCAACGAGGCTGTTCGACAGCGTCGCGTTGAGCAAGAGAGGCTTAACTTGATCGAGAACCATGAATGCACACATGAGAGATGGAGAGGTCGACCTGGTCCTCGCGAATGTGAAGAATGCCTCGACGTCATGCCGCTGTTCATCTATGAATGTCGCCAATGCCGCATCATGGCCTGTCGGCGATGCAGGTTCAACCGCCTTTAAGGGTGATGGAGAAGAAGTGATTATGAGTTGGAATGGGCCACAGTATTACCATATTAGAGGGTATGTACCTATTCTTCTTGCACAGATCAAGATGGTCTAGATTTAATGGGCTTGGCGACAGGAGGTACATGTCGCAATCATAGCCGAGGGGGCTCAATGCCTCAGGCGTAACTCGTTTCCTCCCACTGTTCTTGATGAGCTTAGACTTGATAGGTCTCACGGCCCTAGATGATAGATGAATATGTATTCCCTAGGGGATTTAATCTACTCCCCGAGCCTCTCGCATGTGCAACGCTGTCCTTTACTGCAGAATATGCTCGATCTGATCAAGAACCTTCCTTGCGGCCTTGATGATTGTCAGACAAAGCGGCACCTCGTCCACAGAAGTACAAGCTGACTGATAAGTGGGTGGACAGTCCGGTGCTAGAGGTCGTCTATGCCAGTCTGTCTGCCGTTGCTCCATTCCTCTTCTATTCCTCTTCTACTTCTCAACATATTAACTAAACACTAACGTGCATGTAGACTTTCTGGGGTCTTTACTTTGCGTGTTATTACCTTGCCTCATCCGCAGTCTCTCAGTTGGATCCACCCTTCTCATATACGGACTCCCTTAACCTCCTACTCGTTGTGAACGGCGTAGGAATGATTGGCCGCTCAGTTCCAAACGCCATCGCCCACCGGTTCGGATGCATCACGGTCCTCATCCCGGTTACTCTGACTGCAGGCATTTGCATGCTGGCCTGGCCTGCGGTGTCTACCGCTGGAGGACTATATGGATGGGCTAGTATCTACGGAATCGCGGCTGGTGCCATTCAAAGTCTGTTTCCACCAGCTCTGACAGACTTGACGACGGATGTGCAAAAGACGGGCGTCAGGATGGGTATGGTGTTTACGATAAATAGTATTGCGACACTCACGGGACCGCCTATTGCGGGCACCATTATTAGAAAATCCGGGGGATACTATCTTGGTGCGCAAGTATTTTCTGGTGTTTCGTTGTTGCTTGGAGGGTCGTTGGTTATGGTTGCACGGTATTTGAAGGGTGTTCGTTCATAGATGAGTGGGGATTTTGGCGATAAAAACTGTCGATTCAACATTCGCGCATGTTCCATCTCTTGTCTCAATATCTAATATCGTTTCTAAAGGTCATAAAACGTTGGTTACCTATTCTCAGGCATATATTATTCTATTGCGTAAAAGCCCTATTTTTCGCACAGATGTGGACATTCTCGGCGCTGCATAATTGCCCGTGGCTGTAACCACACCTGTCCAAAGTCATCTGAAAGGAATAAAATGAGATGTGATAATACACGCTAAGTGCAAGGCGATCAAAATGCAGGGATAAGAGAAAAATAAAGCGAAAAAAAAAAAAACTAAAAAAAACTCCTCCCAAGACTCACGATAATTTCTCGCGAGGGCATCATGCAGAACAAGTTACTGATCAGCCGTGTCAAGTCGCTGATGAGATGATCTGACAGCGGTGTGAAGATCAGCGAGTGGAGGACGGGCAGGGAAATAAAATGGCTGGGCATCATGCGATTGCCAATAATTTGCATTTGCTCGTAACCTCGTAGAAGACGCCGCTTCTGTTTAATAGAAACAAGTAATAACGAGAAAAGGAAAAAGAAACAAGAAGAAGAAAAAAAAAAGGCCTCATAGATGAATCCTCCGTCTAAATGTGGTGTGAGCTGCGTCGCTCATCAACAGTCTCAACGTGATGATGGTCGCTGCTAGGTCTCCTCCCACCAAAACTAAACACGTCAAGGAATGAGCTCCGCCTGTGCTCAGTCGCCCCCTGATCGTGTGACTCCCTCCTGTCGGGGGTAGACGCCCTAGACCCCAGGAACCCCATAAACGAACTCCGCCGGGAATCGGGCATCCGGGGAGGCGCGCACACCATGATCTGTAGCTCAATCTTGTCGAGCTCACCCTCTGCCTGCTCGACCACGGTGCGCCCGCAGTTGGAGAAGCTGGTGCCAGAGTAGAAAACGTAGCCGCTGAAGGGGCTCGCCAGGGCTGTCGCGACGAGGCCCTTTTGTTTGGCCACCTGCAGGCTTTGCTTGCACAGGAGCTTGGCGAAGCCTCGGAGCTTGTAGTGGGGATGCGTGATGACGGCATGCACAAACATTAGCTGTCCGTACCGGGCAAGGTACGTCTGCTGTGTCTGTGTCACGACCGCCTGAAGCGCTGCGATGCGCTTTGCCACCTTGTCACTTGCGGTGCTGGGAGCATCGAGGACTGGACAAGTCAGAATCAGTTGGAGAGATTAATTGGTGGATTGGGCAGCTTACCTCGGTGGATCTGGTTGTGTACGTTGTTTTCTTCACTGTCATTCTCGTGGAGCTCCTGCCAGACAGCTACGGCCACGGGCTTGTGCGTCTTGGGAGCATCAACCACAGAAATGAGCCAGTTGGAGTTTTGAGGATCGAGACACTTTTTGAGAATGCTCTCGACATAGTCTCCGGCCTCTGATGAGGTAGGGTTGGGGAAGCAGTAGTGCCAGATGGAATCGTTGACGAGACCGCTGAGGACAATGTCCTTCAGGGCAGGAAGATCAGCTTCGGTTGCGGGACGGATATGGTTACCCATAGCTTGGTAGATATGAATGGGAAAGTAGGTTGTTTGTGTGTTTGTGTGTAAAATTGCTTGATGATGAGAGAGAACTGATCCTGTAAACAAAAGACTCAGGAGGGATGCTCAAATTATACTCCCCCGCCGGCATCTCAAACTTCGGCATCTAGCGGTTGAGACGTCATACGTCCAAGAAGATCTCTCATGCGCCTCTCTTGGCTCAGCCCATGAGCCAAGGTCACACACACACGCACTCTATCAATGCCCATCTGTCAAAGAGCAGCGCGCGCCCTGGATCGGTCGATGGATGGGCAGCAAGCGCAAGTTGGCGGCCTCCTGGAAACCCCGCAGGATCGCCTGATGGTGAGTGAGTAACACAAGCCCCTCCTCACAGGTAGTACTTTGCAGATCTTCTAGGCTCAGTTTTCTTTGTCATGCCCCCATTGAAAATAATTTTTTTAAGCTTAATCAAGGCTAATTCGTAGGGCAAACGGGCTTGGCGGAGAAAAAAATTCATGGTAATTAGCACTCCCGATTTGTTGGTGGCCTGGTGGCCCCCTACATCTCACTCCCGAGTCCCCACGATTGCCGTTTTTTTTTTTCTCTCTCAATCATGAACTTGCTTCTTCCGACTCGACCCTGATTGATGCGGAGCTGACCGCCGAGACCCGTGGCGTCTTGATCATTTGGGCACGCCACATTTAAAAGTACGAGGCGTGCAAGCGTGTGCGATGCCGGTCGCCAAGCCTGTGGCCAACGGGTCGCCCGATGTTTGCCTTTGTCTCGACTCAGCATCTTGTCAGTTGGATGTGTGAGCGTTGCTTGGCTGAGGCTGATGCCATTGGTGGTCAGTTCCTTGCTTGGATCCTTGTCAATAGCAGTAGGGCGGGTGAGTGTTGAGAACTGTCAACTGTTGCCGAGATTTGTTTTCATGATGTATTGCTTTTCAGATGATGATTTCATTCGAAACTCGTTAGAAGCTCTTGATATCTAGGTTAGAGTAGTGATTTGATGTGACACCTGACAAGAGCTAACATGTCGCGATGGAACAAGCAAGAGACAGAAGTTAGCTCTTGTTCAAATCTATTACAGTGACTACCTTTACATAGTTTCGAGTTTATATCAACTTGTCTAAGGGTAGAAATATGTCACGTGTCGCTTTTTAGGTTTTCTGTTGAGTGATAGTTTTCTTCTTGGTGCATGGTGGGACGTTTCGATCTTGACTGACTGATCACATGTGGAACGATGAGTGCATCTCACCTGGCGCCAGATGAAACGAGTGGCTCTCACGTGCTGATTCAAACCTGGTACGACAGAAAAAGTTATTATTTTCCTTCTTCATGATTGTCTGAAGTAGCAATGCCGCATTCATCAACGGTGAGTCTCGGTAGTCCATGTACTTGCATCTCGACTTTCAACAATATCAGTACTCATTTCAACTAGGTGTTATGAGGCGAGGAGTGTGATTAATGCTTCAATTATCTACCAAGCAGTGAAATTTATTTCAATTCCGAACTGTGGACGTTATATCTCATTCTAGCCTGACCAACTTTACTCATCCAGGCAGTACCTATCGACTACAGACCACCTCCCCCCCCTAGATTCATCACAATCATGCGCACTGAGTAATGGTCATTACAACAGCTTGAGCTCCTCCAGCATCAGCAGTGCCTGTGGCCACAGCCGCAGCACTAGTCACAACAGCGTCTCCTCCGTTCCCGGCCGCACCGCCACTACCAGCTTCGACACCAAGGCCAGCGTTGAACACATCAGCAGCAGCCTGGTCCTGAGTCGTAGCCTTTGCAGCGGCAGCGGCGCTAGTGCAGCTAGCTACAACATCCGCATCGGCTTTGCAGCTATCTCCAAGACGCTGGCAGATGAAATCGGCAATGATGCCAATCTTTTGTGCAGATCCGTGGTTAAAGTCGGCGTCGTTAGATGGCGCGAAGGATTCTTCCTTTCGACCGTCAAGTCCAGCGGCAAAGATGATGCTAGGATCGGAGCAGGATCCAAAGCTACCGGCCTGTCGCTTCTTCAAAGCGTTGGCGGCCTTGCACTCACTAACTTGGGTCTCACACTGAGCGATACCACCGTCAAGCTCGCCAGAGTTGGCGGCGTTGGCACAAGCGTTGTGCTGAATATCGCAAGACCGACTGATAGCAGCACCGGCGCCAGTGAAGGTGTTGCCGTTGACTGCGAAGGGTCGGTTGCCGGCGGAGGAGACGACAGGAGGAGCAGGACCACCGAGGGTGCCAGTGAAAGCCTGGATGTTGGCTCCAGCTGAAGTGACTTGACCGACGGTTGCGGAAGTGAGAGTTGCGAGGACGTCATCGGTTGCATCAGCGGCGACGGTCTTGACGATGGTAGAGCATGAGCCTTGGGCTGCCTGCTCAGAAGCTGCCGGAGCCTCGGGGGTGATGATCTTTGTGATGATAGCGGTAGAGTCAACAGCAGCTGGAGGGTTGGAAGAGGCCGGGGGCTTAGCAGCGCATCCCTTTGCCTTTGTTGTGGCCGCTGTTGTAGCTGCGTCGGCAGTGGTAGCTGCTTCATCGCCAGCATCGTTGTTGTTTCCAGCACCAGTAGTCACAGCGGCAGCAGATGTCTCAGCGACCTCGGAAGCGACATCAGAGGCGACATCAGAGGCGGCATCAGAAACAGCAGCAGATTCCGAGGCCACTCCTGAAGCCACTCCGGTAGCACCATCGGCACCACCGGCACCAGCACCACCAGCGACAATGGTAGAGAGATCAACAGTTCCAGTCACAGTGGCAACATCGAAATCGGCAAGGTTGACCAGGTCAGTAGCGGCAATACCTCCAGTGCCAGTAAAGGTCTGGGCGACATCAGCGACAGCAGCTGCAATCTCATCCTCAGTGGCATCAAGGACGAGAAGCTTCTCGGAAAAGATACAGCCGAGTTCAGGTTCCTCAGTGTCGCAAGAGTTTCCCTTTCCAGTTGCATCACCGGTCTAAAAGGAGTTAGTATTAATAGAATCGGATTAAGGAAGTGCAACCTACATCGCCAGGGGCAAAGGTTCCACTCAGAAGAGCCAGGTTGGGATCGGCACCAATACCGGCCAACTGCTTCGCCAACTCAAGAGCAATAGCCTTGTTCAAAGCACCAGCATTCTCCGAAGCAGCGTCCTGGTGCTGCGTCAGAGCACCAATCTCCGGGTTGACAGCCGCCTCAGTGCAGAGCTTGCTAGCAACACCAACACCAGCCGTGTTTCGCTCAATAGCCTGGAACAAAAGAGCACCAGCCATGCCACGGAGATCACCAGCAGCCTTTGCGTTGGTGAAGGCTTGATCGGCGGTTTCCTGCTTCAGACAGGCGAGGTTGGTAACGTCTCCTGCGCCAGCGGCAGCAGCGCCATCGCCCAAAAGACCAAAGACGGGGTCCTGGATACTCTTGGGGTTATCCAAGTTGAGAAACTCGCGGGTGATCTCAAGGACGAAATCGTGCGAGTGTTCCTGAGGAACCTGACGCTTGTGAAGATGTCCCAGCTTGCTAGGGGCAAAGCGCTTGAAGCCAGAGAGACCCAGAGGAGAGGCAGAAGCAAGCCCAAGAAGGGCAGCGGTGAAAGTCAAAGATGGAATCATCGTGAAAGTTTTGACAAGGGGCGTTCAAAAGAAGATATGTAATAGACCGAACCAAGCAGTCAAAAGAATTAACAAAAAAGAAGAAAATTGCCAAGAGATTGACTCGTAAAATGAAAGAAAGAGCTCACAGAGCGTCTAGAGAATGGAATGAGAAACAAAGTTGAGAGTGAAGACTGAAAAGTGCTGGATGATGAGAGTTCAAACAATGAAGGCGTCAGTTGACGGGATTTATAGTTGCATCTTGATGCGACCTGTCAATGGGTTGAAAGAAACCAAAACATCCCTTCGCCTATTCGAGCCGAATTCCCGTTCATCGAGACCATCACCTAGCGCGGAAGGAGTTTCAGGCCTTTGAAGCAATCTTCATCCGAACCCCAATTTAGTCCAGAATTAGCTCCTAGATGCCATGCGTAGGAGTTGCTGAAGCAAAGGCGTGGTGAGGGTTGTAACCTGACGCGGGAGATCAGACAGTATCAGCCGCAGATCTTGATCTTGGGAGTTTGAAGCGTCTGGGTAGGGGTTAGGTCGGTGTCGCAGGGGGCGGTTCGGGGTTAGCGGGAGAAAGGTGCAGGGGGTTTCAGAGTGTGACCTCAAACCGTCGCTTGGAATACAAGGCTGGAAGAGGAATAGAGAAGTGACTAAAGTGCGGAAGAACGGCAAGTAGCATCCGTGAATTGTAAGAGGAGGGCATCAAGGGACTCAGGTTCATTGTGGGTGGCTGGAGCGTAAAACCGCTACGACTCTGCCGTTCACTTAGAAACGTAAAACCTGCCATTGGCACCAAACTTGTGTCTAGAACATGTCCATCAAACTAGACATTCGACCCTTCATCCCGGCAACCCGATCCGTCGTCCCAGAAGCGTGTTTCTGCACGCGCCTTGTGCCTTGCAAGCTGCCCTGCACGACCAGTCCACTACTCACTGGACCACATAGTCGGTGAAATTCTGACTCGTGAAACCTAGACACGGGTATCTAAATCTTTGAGAGTCTCGGCGGCATTCGTAACCTTTAGCGGGCCATTGTGGGCCGTCTCGCACGGGATCTCGGTCCAAATGCTTAGAGTGCTCCGCTCGCAGATCCAAGGGTCCTTGGTGTTGAGAGCACAACAAAACCCTTGATTCTGTGCAACTATGCAGTAGCTTTATCTATCTCTTTGCAAGGAAGTTTTATTTTCGATTTTAGAGTATTTATTACTTTTAGATCTATATACGAACTGCTAATTGCTTAGTTACTTCACCTTGATGTCCGTGATAGAGCAGCTGGGTGATAGACAAGTGTCTCGGTCTATAAAAGCGGTAAACCGCCACGTAATGAGAGATGGATACTCTGCTGATCAAATATTGGGACTTGGTGATAAGAAACAAGTGCACTCTGTCGTTATGCTATCTCGTTGAACGGGGAGTAAGACAGGACACGATTTCACACTGGTCTAAGGACGATAACGCAAGGTTCTTTGCTGCTATATAATGCAGCTAAATCTCAAAATAAGAAAATTACAATCTGTATTCTTCTCGTCCCGGGTAGACATCTATTTAGTCCCCCTATTATGTCGCTGAGATGTCTTCTTTGGCTGTTCTTTTTGACCACATTCACTTCTAGCATTGCAACCGGGGCAAAGCACACTGGTAGATGGAACAAAGCATCGAGAATCACAATTCCATTCACACACGATATTTACTCAAGTAGATATGCTCTCGATGAGGACGGGACGCCCAACAATGAGGGCGAGGTAAGTTTGACCTAATCGCTACCCTAGACCATATCTAAACCTCAAGCCAGGCCCACGGCAAAGTCATACCTCCGAAAGGTGCCAAGTTTTCTTCGATAAAGCTCAATGACAAAACCAAGACAGAGGTAGCGGTCTTAATCTCTGATAGGGTCGACAAGAGCCGAGTTGAGCACGCTTTTGTCATTGTGCACGGCAAGCTTCGAGATGGAGACTATTATTGGGAGACGATGAACCGGGTTGTGAAACGCGCCAAGGCAAAGAAATACCCCGGGTCGAACCGTGAGAGCATTATTATTGCCCCTCAGTTATTCTCGACGGTCTTTAACTTGGGCCAATATACGCCACGCCAACTTGCTTGGGGAGATCTAAACGCTTGGCAAGCCGGGAGTGTAGCGACACATCCCTCGGGAACAACTTTCTCGTCTATGGACGCTCTGGATGCGTTGGTTGTTGATGTCTCGAACAGAGAAAAGTATCCTAGGATGAAAAATGTCACTATTGTTGGTCATGGTGGAGGTGGACAGCTTGTACAGAGGTACGCGGCTGTTGGCAAAGATCCCCCAGCTCACATCTCGGTTCGCTACATTCACGGCGATGCTTCATCCTCTGCATACTTCACCACCGATCGGCCAATCATGGAAGACGAAGACACTGCACCGGGTGCTTGCGAATTTTACAACACTTGGCGATACGGATTCGATCAGTTCCCCGGCACAATCGACGGTCGAAAATCGCCCAAGGAATACTTCAAGCAGTACGTCACACGCGATGTGATATCTATCGTTGGATATCGCGATGTAAAGAGCAACGGCGACACATCTTGCATGGCCAGAGCTCAAGGAGGAACCAAAAGGCGAGATCGTAACCTGGTTTGGTACAGGTACATCAACACACTTGCCCGCACCAGCGAGAACCTAGATGGGTTTCCCGGAAGGTTTGAAAATCTTCCGGATTGGAGTTTGGTTTCGAATAGCACTGTCAACTTGAGGCTCACTGTGGTTGAGGATGCTGCTCATGATGTTGCCGAGGTTCTGCAGAGTGAGAATGGCCTGTCGGCGCTTTTTAGTGATGGAGACGTGTATATTGGTTGGAGGCCAAAGGCTTAGTTAGAAGAGAGAAATCAAGATAATTTTAGGCATGCCATTAAACTATAACTACTTTCCTATAGCAAAAATCGCAGAGTATAGTCAGGTTTATGGACTAGGCAAGATCTCGGGGCAAGGACCCCTTATCGTGCAAGGTATGCTATGAGGTCATTTTCTAGATTTAAAGATAACTCTGAGCCGAGATTACATTGACCTTGATTCGCTCTCTTGAGCCGCGCGGTATCTGCCGAAAAGATCGACAACAAATACGGACCCGAAAAACGAGAAACACGGCGGGAATTTACCACTGCTACGCTCGTGCGTCTATCCAGAAAGCTTCATTGGCCTCCCGACCCTGTTGATCCACCAAAGGCCCAATAATTCACGCCTTGTGTGTTGGCAACTGCCTCCACAGCGGAACTTTTGACCCATCTGTGCTGCGAAGTCTGTCTCACATATGCAGCTTCGGGAATATAAACATCCCGAGATCTTCACCGACGACGGGTTTTTCACACATCTCGCCTTTCGGCCTGAGAGGACTCGCCGCTTAGATAATGAACAATATTGATATAATTATTCGTGAATAGCTTCACCTTGAACATGTCTTGATGCGATTAGGTCGGGCTACTTCTCCAGTCTTTACCGCACTACAAAACTATTCGACAACAATTTTGCGGTTTTGTCTGCCATGTTGGTTAAAGAACTACTAGAAGTTCCTTGGGGCTTCTTAAAGTCCACAGCATCAACGTCGCAAATACCCTTGTCTTACTTTGTGGCACCTCTCATCGCGATCATAGCAGCATGCTTCCTTTTCACGTCTAAGCCAAGCGCCCCTTGCCTTAACCCTCGAGGCCTTTTCGACATTGCCAATGGCCGGGCAAAAAAGCAGTTCCTCTTCGGACTTCGGTCCATGCTCAAGACCTGGTTTGATGCTAATCCTCACAAACCGGCGTCTGTGTTTAGTGATATTGGACCCATGACGGTTCTACCCCCGTCTATGGCCAACGAGATTCGAAGCGATCCGCGTCTGAGCTTTGTAGAGTTCAGCGCCAAAGTACGTCGATTTTTGGAGGGAGATAAGGGCTATGAGAGCGCTAACACGGCGCATCAGTTCTTCCACACTTCCATTCCTGGGTTTGAGGCATTCAATGAAGGAACTCGTGATAGCATCACTTTGATGGTCATCAACAAGGATCTTACGAAGCGGCTAGGTGAGCCTAAAGCTGATTTTGTGTGCTGCTCAGAGAGGTGGCTGACATTTCTCGCCTAGCCCAGGTCACCCAGCCTCTAGCAGAAGAGACCACTTTGGCGATGCAGGACATTTTTACCGACAACAAGGGTAAGACTATAATCTACATCTCCCAGACGCAGAGCCGCTAAAACGTCTAGAATGGCATTCCATCAATGTCAGAGAAAAGATCCTTCACCTTGTCGCGCGCATATCCTCGCGTGTCTTTCTCGGCGATGAACTATGTCGAGATGAAGCTTGGCTAAAGATCACAAGGGAACATGCCATGAATGGCTTTGTCGCTGCTGACTTGCTTCGCGCATGGCCAGAAGCTCTGAGACCTATTGTTTCCTGGTTTATGCCTCACTGCCGGACCGCAAGGTCTCAAATCCGAGAAGCCGAGAAAATCATTAGCCCCATCATCTCAAAGCGCCAAGAAGCAAAAAGGGCCGCCCTCAAGGAAGGCAGAGAGACACCTATGCACAACGACGCTATTGAATGGTTTGAGCAAGCTTCCAAGGGCACGCCATATAATCCGGCTCTGTCTCAACTGTTCTTATCGACCGTCGCAATCCACACGACTACCGATTTGCTCTGCCAGACCATGATTGATATCGCCAGACACCCGGAATACTTTGAGCCCCTACGAGAAGAGGTGACAAGGGTTCTTGCGCAGGATGGCTGGAAGAAGACTTCTTTGCACAGCATGCAACTCTTGGACAGTGTTGTGAAGGAGAGCCAGAGGTTAAAGCCTCTACAACTTGGTATGCTCCTCAACACCCACCTCTTTTACTTTCAATGTTAACGTGCTGTAGCTAGTATGCAACGCTTGGCCGTCAAGGATGTCCAGCTTTCCGACGGCACCTTCATCCCCAAAGGCACAGCATCTTGCGTCTCCTCCCACGCTCTATGGGACCCCAACGTATACGAGGCACCTTCAACATGGGACGGCCACCGCTTCCTCCGCCAGAGAAAAATCCCCGGTAAAGAAAACACATCTCAGCTTGTTAGCACGAGTGAAAACCATCTCGGATTCGGTCACGGGAAACATGCCTGTCCAGGACGGTTCTTTGCTGCCAACGAGATCAAGATTGCCCTGGCCCATCTCTTACTGGAGTATGAGTGGAGGCTGCCAGAAGGTGAAGCTTTGGATATCCAGGACTTTGGGATTACGCCTATTATGAACCAGACTCTTCAGATGGAATTCCGAAAGAGAGACTGAGGTGAGCATGGGCGGGGGCGAGTTCTCTGTACTTGTCATGATTGTGTTTCACATTATGTATAGATGGTTTTTACGTCCTGAATGATCTTGGACAATATTTGAGCGCCAATTCCATCCCTCGAAGCAAGAATAGAGCCCAAATTCATCAGACAAGTTAATCTAACATGAAAGCAACTGTTCATCCTTTATTAGTTGCGTTGGCGGTATTAGACGCCCCACATCTTGCCGACGCACCTCGGTCCAACCTCCCATCATATCCACGATAGATTTCACGAGCGAGCACGTCAAATTGTTAGGCAAGAGAATTACAACGCCTCGGCAAGTGAACCCTGTAACTGCCATGCTCGAGCGGTCTCCTTGGTGGGTGCTTTTGCTTGACTACGCCGTGTACGTCTTGACCACTCGTATTCATGAGAGTCAGTCCATCGTGACCGAACTTTGCTTGTTTAGTTTTAAATTTGACCTATCGGGGAATCTGTACTCTCGCCAATAAAAATGGAGGGAAAAGATCTTGTCTGAATGGAGTCAAATTCTAGACTATAAGGTATGAAAAGAGAGGATTTATCACCTATTTACAGAAGACATTTGTCAGTCGGACAGATTTTTCATCCGTTCAGCGAAATTCTGTGTGAATTCGGGTCTTTATGTTGTGTATAAAAGTCGCAGGAATCCCCGAGACAATCCAGCAGTGTCCAAGTCAACACTAACTTCACCAAGCAACTTTCCACAATCAGACACGACGCACCAAACATCAATCAAGTCATTCATCCAAAATGGTCAAAGTCACAGTCTCAGGTGGCTCTAATGGTCTAGGCAAGGTTATTGTCCGTGCCATTGCAGCCACCGGCAAACATGAGGTTTCGGTGCTCTCTAGACAAGTTCGTGATGATCATCTCCACAACCATCTCAATCAACACCGAGCTAACAGTTCGATCTCAAACATAGGGCAAGGAAACCACTACCGAGAATCCTATCCCGGTTCTGACTGCAGACTACACCAATCCGGAGAGTATCGCTAGTGTCCTTCGGTCTAATGGCACTGAGGTCGTCATCTCCACCATCGGCGTACTTTTTGAAGACACCCACCAATCTATGATGTCTCTTTGGTCCTTGGGGTTCGCATGGGGCTGGTATGACTTGACTTCATACAAGAAGTCTGAAAAGACATTGAATGAGATGTTTCCGGAGTTGGAGACTATCACGTTCAAGAGCTTCATGGCGCGCTGCTTTGGAGAGGCAAAGTGATCAGGGTCTGTTTAAGAGGTTCGCCTCAAGTCGATACTCTGACTAGTCTTGTCCAAGGCCACCTGCGATTTCGCTGCTCTCTACTCATAGTCTTGTCAATAAACCACCCAGGTTCTGCATGAGTCTAGTCCAAGCATAACATCCCTGCAATGGACTGATCTAGCCTGTTGGCTTGACGGTTACTCGGTGGCGCAAAATACGGTGATTGGGAGCGAATACCCTGTTGTTTCCGCGCCACAGCGCTTACGAGAAATATGAAAGCTGTGGCTAGCTGAATTTTACACTTGTCATCTTCAAAAGAAGCTGATAAACTGTTTTCTACAACAAGTCTCCAACATAGATATCGAATCCTGACCTTTCTTTCCCAAAACCCTTCACAATGCCCACCACCTACACCGTCATATTTGTCAATGAGCATGGCTCAGACGGCAATTACGTATTCTGCACGGAGAAGCCCATCATTAATAGCGATCCGACAGCCGGGAATGTGATCACCAACGCTACGATTGGACAGTACGTCCCAGACGGCAAAGACTCTACTCTCACCACCAACATTCACTTTAATGCCTGTACGTGTCAAGGTTGAAACCAGGTTGCCTAGGAGCCGTTCTGACAGTGTGTTCCCAGGGTGTGGTAAATCTCCCAGCCAGCCCGCCGGAAACACTACCTCCCCACAAGGCCATAGCGAGGCCATTGAACTCGGGACTAGCAAAAATGACGGTGGTAAGATATGAACCATAACGTGCATCCATCGACGTATGATGACAATAGGCTGATGGTATGTCCAATGTACAGATGCACTTTCAATGATCCTGGAAGATGGATCAGTAACTTTTGACAAAGTCAAGACCAAGAAGGCCCCTACCGGTTGTTTCGCAATTACTCAGCCCACTAGTTTCGATGCAAGTGACAACTTCGCCATCGGTGTTGCTCAAAAAGACGGTGCTGGTGGCGAAAAACCCGCGTCAATGGTAAGTTGTAAATGCTTCCGAGGCAAGAAATAATGTGCTAACAATGAGGGGTACGGATTCCGGCCGATCAGAACATGACCACGAACATTCAGCCGATCGTCAGATTCTTTATTTTGAAGGCCATGCATAGGTCAGTTGGCAAGGTCAATTACCAATCCTATTCCACAAAGCCTGGAGTGATTGACTTCACGAATGGTGACGGCCAGGGCCATGACGTGGCACGTGTCGTCCACAAGAAGAATGGAGAGTTCACCGTCACCTATCAGTGAAGGGTGTTGGAGGCATTTTGTATTTAAGTTATTGAATCTCATAGCATACCCCAAGGTAGATCAAGGCAACCCAGCATTTGTATGATGTTGAGAAATTCCGCCGGCGGTGTAGGGTAAGCCTAAGGGAGGCCAGGGATGAGGGTGAAATATTACTAGGCCGCTAGCCCCATAGAAATTATATGAGAGGGCCGGCCCTGTTTTCTTTCCCCTGCTTGCCAGGGGTAACGAATCAAGGCTTGCTAGAGACCTAGTAATCGAATACCAGGGTATAAGTGAATAGTACAAGTACCGCTTAGAAGCAATTAATCCCATAAGCGACTGGCCTGACTAAGGAACCTGACACGCGCAACTCTCCGAGACGACATCCTCCCTCGCGTCAGGTCAAACAATACGTGTTTTAATTGCCCGGGGACTGACTGTGCTCATAATGTCAAGCAATGTGACGGCAACTCGGCCCGTAAAGGCGTGTACGGAATGTAAACAGGCAAAGGTACCGCTTACCCGAACCCTCTTGACGGTCCACGCCGGATTGACATCCTTCAATAGCTACGATGTGACTCCAAAGACAAGTTTCCTAACCCTTGTTCACGATGTCAATCAAGGCATCTCTTTTGCACTGTAGATGCGAGCTTTAAGCGGACGCCGGCGAGGAAGTAAGGTGGTACTTTCTGATATGATGTCACTGCTGACCAGGACATGCAGACGTCTAGAAGCTATGAGTAGGGAGCTTCAAGAGCTGCGCAATCAACGAGATGAGGATCATCCATCCTCAAGAACAGAATCGACTGCCGATTCTGGTCCTTCAACGATCGAGGATGACGGGCAGGATGATTTTGCACTCAGTGTACCAGCCGTGAGCTTAAACGGCGTGCTGGTGGATTCTTCGGTAGCCACTGAAGCAATCAGAACGTAGGTATCAAGGTGAAGAGTTGCTCCAAACCTACTCACCAAGTTGCAGATTTGCCAAAGTGTTTCGTCCACAGCTTCCAGTCGTTGGATCACTATCAGCCGACGACACATACCAGTCCCAACCGTTTCTCTTCTGGACGATAATCATTATTATTGCCTGTCACCTACCTGGCCAACAATACACCGAGATGCTCCAATTACTCCAGGGGCCATACACCACCATGCTTCATCAACAAATTCTTGATGCTCCTTTACCTCTTTACAAGATACAGGCTTTGTTATTGCTGTGTCATTGGCCATTACCTTGCGAAACGCAGACGAGAGATCCCAGTTGGCTATACTGTGGGGTTCTCATCCAGGCAGCTCGGTTCATGAGCCTTGATCGGCAGCAGACTGTCCCATCCCTTCGAAGTCTGGGTGTTGCCTCAGGAAGTATCAGGGCGAGGATAAATACCTGGTTGGGTTGCTTCTGCGTATCTACATCGTGAGTCGGTGTGACCGAGTTGCATACCTCTTGACTGACAATATTAGGTTGAGCTTGCACTTGGGATTACCTCCCCCGATCGACTCCGACCTTGACTTTGGCAGCATCCACTCTTTCCTCAGACGACAAACAGCACCACCTACCTTTGCCATGCAAGTTCGCGTCCAACTCATCGTGGCAAAGTTTACATCTCTTCTAAACCACGACATGGGTGAAGGCGCAAGCTCCTCCTTTATCAGACTCCTCGAAACAGAGCTCGATGCCTTGAGAGCCGAAGTATCTCTCGAAGACGAGCAAATGAGAGCTGTCGAGCTCGGAATCCTAGGCGCCAAGATGCATCTCTACGCCTTGGTCATCACCAAAGATTCAAACAACTCATCGTCGCGACAGATAATGTTGAGAACAGCCCGTGACGTCGCTCTTAGGATCATTCACATTTCGACTTTGGCTATGCGCAATGCCCCGCCTGATGGGCAGGATCAAGAACTCATTCGAAAACAACGATGTTTGCCCAAGAATCATTACAGATGTCTCGCCTTTGCGACTATATTTCTCTTGAAATTCTTTCATCGTCGAGGATCTGATGTCCCAGAAGAGAGACAAGCTGTGGCGAATCATATCTCCATGGCACAGAATCTCTTCAAAGCTTGCGCGACTGAGCCACGGGACGAATACAACCGAACGGCAAGGGTGTTTGAGGTACTTGGCAGAGAAAATCCAAAGTCGATTGAGCCAGACGCACTACGCCTTACTCATAGAATGGGTGTGTCAATAGTCTTTGATGCCGTGAGTAATGCCTCTGAAGCTCGTGGTAAGCCTGTGGAAATCCGCGAGAACGAGACCATCCAGGATGAAGGAGCGTCCGCAGAATCAAGGACCCATGAACGGTTATTGAACCAACCGGAGGTCGAAATGGATCAACCTGATACGAACTCGGAATTTCTCAAGGGCTTTTGGAATGATCCATACATGAGCTTGTTATCCTTTGACCCAACGCCACTTGAGTCGGAGGATCAAGACTCTTGGCCATCATTCTGAGGTGAATAACAAGACCACCCAATATAAACAGTCTCTTATTACATGTTCTAGCTGATAGTGCTACAGGAGATAAAATAAAGATACACTATGACGAATGCCTAGAAATGTCCAGCCACATTACTTGATATTTGCCAACACTCGCCTAGCCACAGAGAGCACCCCGATACTTCCAATTGCAACGGCAAGTTTCGTTGAATTAGACCACCCATGAACGCCGAAAGAATCTGATGGCTTGCTCGTGCTGGCCTCTGGAAGCTTGAGATTGGCAAGTCCCAAGTGTTCCTGTGACCCATGAATATCACTCTCCATGAAACCTCCCGCCGACTTTTTCTTCCCCGAGCGAACTCGCGGAATAGTGACCTTGAAGGCCATTGCAGGGTCAAAGAAACCCATCCAGATGATGTCTTCTTTTGGGATTCCGAGGGCTTTGGATACGTTGGTGGGAGAGAGGAGCCCTGAAGATTTGATGGCGTGGTAGTCGGTTTCGGAATCGAAGATGGCGTCGATGGTAATCTCATATGGGCCGGCGTTTTTGGACCGGAGGATGCGGCACAAGTCTGATAGCGTTTTGGGCTCTCGAGGTGGTTGTGTTGGAGGGATACGTTTGGCGCCGGGGAGTTGTTTGGGTGTGGGTTTCGATAGTTGATCTCGGAGACTTGAGATACTTTCCCAGAATGCAGCGTTAGGTGAAGTTGGCGAGCCTCTACCGATTGTAGCAACGCTTCCTCGCAGCAAAGGTCCTTGGAGTTTACTGGATAATGGATCTTCGTTATCGAGGACAAGACGTTCCTCGCCCGGCTCTAGGTCCATGAGATGATAGAGTGAGAATTCAGCACAAGCACCCATCTCAATCTCCATAAGACCTCCAATCCCAAAGCCAAAGTTTCCAGCTGTTGCTTTTTGTCCTGGGTAAGGTGCATGCTTTGTGTGTGTCAGTACCTGTTTAAACCCAGTGTGCAAGTAGGTACTCACAATCATGCCAACCCTCGCCTTGGAGGCAACACTATTCGCAAGCTGCTGCGTAGATGCTAGCGCTTCAGCAACGACGAAAAGCTCCCCTGGACCCGCGGAATTGTACTGATCTTTGCCGTACACGTGGAAGTCAAGTTTCCATTCGCCGGCATTATCGGGATGTTGTTGGTTGACGTAGCCCTTGACCATAGCAAGAACGTCATCAATTTGTGAGATGAGGATATCTATAACGTGTTAGATAGTGCACTTTATAGGAATCGGGAATCTTACAATCTTTGACGCCACCTAGAAATAGGGTCCGGTAGCCTACTAACCGCGCAGCTTCCAGCTTCAGTTGATACGGCTTGCCGAATTCCTTGGACGGCCGAAACTGGGCGCCCCTGACTCTTACTGATCTACCATCGGCCAGCTGTTCGTATTTCGACTCAGTCAGGTCGAGAGCTCCGCCAGGTCCCCGCAAAAGGTCCGGCCTCGTATTCTCATACAGCGTATGCGCAGCAACAGAAAGAGGCGTACATATAGAATCCGGAGCTGTAGGCCTCACATCAAACAGCCCGTCAGCATAGACTGTAGACACTGCACCGTGTGACTTGGGAAGCGAACATAGTCCCCCGCATTCCATTATTTTCCCCATGTGTAGGAAGCCACCGATTCGAGACTGGATATCCTCCTCTGTGAGGCCCTCGATCTGGCGTTTGAGTTGATATGTGCAGTAGGCGACGTATGGTGATGGATCGTATGCTCTGCCGCCGATTATAACGTCAAAGTCGGGGTTGGCGTCCATGGCGTCGATAAAGGGTTCGGGACCCATTTGGGCGACAACTCGGACTGATGATTCGATCTCTTCTTCTGTTGCTGGGGGTACGCATACACCGCATCCAGTTACTCGGCCTTGATTGAGTCGTTCAAGAATAATCGATTTGTCAATTCCGGAAAATAAGGATATCGTCTTGAAATTGTAATCTCTGGAAACGAGTCAGGAGTTTGATGGGCGAGGGCGAGTAGCTGACTTACTTGTTTCCCTCCTCGGTAGCAATCTCTTCGATAATCTCTCCGATCTCTTTGACATGCTCATCAGTCCCATCACCACCCGCTGATCCAAAAATAAGCGGTACACGAAACGTGTGCACAAGTCGGAGTAGCTTGGACAAGTCTTTGGCGTAAGCTGAACGGGGACAGGACATGGATCCAAGGGCGAGCTTCTGAGGACCACTATCGGTAGAACCCGAGTCGAGGATAATAGCTGTCGGAACTCCATTGGGGACCATGTGGGCGAGTTCATATCGTGTGAGTTCTTCGTCGAAGCCGTAGCCTAACATGCCGACGGGGGCAATGACCTGACAGATGGGCCGGGAGGCCATGTTGTCGTTCTGTTTGAGGCTGTTCATCTGATGAAATTGTGACAAAGGTGTCTGTCAGAGTAGGATGGATGATTTTTTGTGATTTTTCTGGGCTGATAAATGGTAGAAAGGAGGTCGCAAGTGTGATGTAAGTTGAGAGTCCGAGATGCTTCCACCCGGGTATAAGAACAACAGAACACTATTACCAACCGGACTTTAGGAACCGCCTGAATCGCCGTTCCCTGTAATAGCCACGATTAGCGTTCTTTTTTCTTCCGATGATGACAGTGTCAAGCTTAGAATTCATGCCTCGGTAGAGTTAACTTCAAAAGCCGAATCTCGCACTCCACGCCGAAGTTCGCTTACGGTCCCCCGCCACGGAGACTTTCCTGTCAGCCTCCAACTCCGTCGGATCTGCCAAGGCCTACGGAGAAGGGGCTTATGGTCCGTAGAAGGTGAGATAACCAATGGGACAGATTCCAGGAGAACGGCAGTTGAAATCGTAGCGAGAAACGGTTGTGGACAAGCGAAACTTGGCGTGAGAATTGTATCGTAGGGCTGAACTAAGGTGTGGTTTCGATTTTGAGACCATTTTTGTCACCGTGGCCATTCTGCACCCAGTCGGTAAACTGTCTAATCCTCTGCCAAGATACTTGTTAGCTCAAACGAAATGAACCAACAAGTAGAGAGCCCTCGCATTCTTCGTCCTCGCATTCTCCATTCTCCATCCACAAGCCTCCTCTCGCACTCCTTGACCTCGCAACTCCGTTGGGTTCGCACTCAACTCCAAGTCCGACGGGGGCCCTTCCCAAAAAAAATCCTTCCATCACAAATCCAGAAATGATCAACTGTCCATCAGGATGACACCGCCCCCGCCCAGGCGCGTTTCGCCTTATGGGCCGAGGGGCGCCCGGGGTCTTGATTGGCCTTGTTCGGATTCAGGACCAATTATAGCACTGCTGCAGGGTTTCACGGCAGTTGGAGTAATGTAAGCTCAGCCTTGTCCGTGTGGGCTCAGATCAACCGTTGACCAGGGCCATTATCTTGAGGTTATGCTTGTGTTGATACTTAATTGCTCATTTCTCATCTTGGAAGTTGAATTTTGACATTACAATCTCTACTTTACTTTGCTCTACAACAACAAGTCTACACTTGAGCTGCACACTTCAACTTGCCATTGCATCAATCCCTATTCCCGAGGCAATGTCCAAGTACGAACCCTACCGCGGAGAACCGACAAAGTTGGGCGAAATCGCTCCAGACTACGTTGAACTAGAAGCAACAAGATGGCGATCCGTCCCCCAAGAAGACCAAGAAACAAACACAGCCTACGACCCAGCCCAACCCATCGAAACAGCCTCAACCCGAAGTTCAAAAAACGACATGGAGACACAATTACCCCTTGGCCAAGCTATAAAAAAGTACCCCAAGATCGCGGGCTATTGTCTCGCCATGACAATCCCCATCATTGGCTGGGGCTACGACTTGCTCGTAGTCGGTGCAATCACAGGCGAGGACTCTTTCAAGGCGGATTACGGAAAGATGATTGATGGAGAAATGACCATTCCGGGAAATTGGCTATCTCTTTGGATGGGTCTTCCCCCCGCTGGAGCAGCCGTTGGAGCCATGTTGGGCGGTTGGCTACAGAATCGAATCGGTCGAAAGTTTTCCCTCATGTTCGGTAGCATCATTTCTGCTGGGGCTATTGCTTGCATCTTCTTTTCTCATCTTCCTCCTGAGCCTGATACAAAGCGAGTCATCATCACTGTTGGTTTGACTTTTCAAGGATTCACGGTTGGCATTATCAAGACGACTTGTCTTACCTGGGTATCGGAAAATGCACCAACAGCACTTCGAGGTCCAGCCATGGCTCTTTTCCCGACCTTCACCTTGATCGGTCAACTCATCGGCGCCATCGTGGTGTATGCGGTCAACCAAATGGGCAACAAGAATGGTTACCTTGGAGCCTTTGGGTCTCAGTGGATCCTCGTTCTTGGTCCTTTCACTCTATCCTGCCTCATGCCCGAGAGTCCTGCCCATCTCATCCGAACGAACCAAGAAGAGAGAGCCATCCGCTCTGCCACCCGTCTTTTCGGCCCCAAGATGAATCCATACAGTGCCTTGGAGAAGATTCGAGAAACCATTGAGGAAGAAAAGGCGACGACTGCATCGGTTTCTTACTGGGCCTGCTTTAAGGGAAGCAACCTCCGTCGTACCATGATTGTCATCTTGGCAAACGTCATCCCTGCGTTGTTCGGCCTGGAACTTTTGTCAAATGCCACTGTCTTTCTGCAGAGCATCGGCATGGCATCTGGCCCGAGTTTGCTCATTATGATTGGTGGTATCATTGCAGGAATGGTAGCCAACGGTATTGGTTTCTGGCTTCTTTCTCGTACAGGCCGAAGAAGCATGACTATTGTGTCAATGGGTATTGCCAGCCTTTTGTGGGGAGCCATGGGTATCTCTGGTTTCTGGTCTGGTCCAGCACTTGCCTGGCTGGCAGCAGGACTTATGATCTCTGTCATTGTGGTATGTGGTTTGGGATGCTGGCCAGCAGGCTACGCAATCATGGGAGAGACAAGTTCTCTTCAACTCCGATCCCTCACGCACGGAATAGGAAGCGTGGCATCCCAAGGTGCATCCATCACCCTAGCCGTTCTCCTACCGATGCTCTTCAGCAAAGACAAGGCAGCCCTCGGAGCAAAGACTGCTTTCGTATTTTGTGGCCTCTGCATTATTGGTGTCGTTCTGGCCTGGTTGTGGATTCCTGAGATGAAGGGTAGGAGTATGATTGAGCTTGATCACATGTTTGAGATGAGGCTTCCTACGAGGAAGTTTAAGGGTTTTAAGATGGAGACGCATGAGATTCAGGAGGCGTCGCCGCTGGCTGAGAGAGGTGTGTAGACAGGGTTATATGGGGGTTTATGATATATATGATGTTAGAATGTGCAATTTAGGAGTTATCACTGCATTTGCTGCTCTGATAGGTAGAAGAACAAGAGGTTCATTGGGTTGTGTTAGGCCACCCAGGACCCTACTTAGAATACAATTTGTAAACACAGTTCATTGACATGACAATCCCAAGAGACTTGTAGTCCATTCTGTCGTGATGGGTCCCAGCAAATTAATTAGTAAGATATGCCTACAGGTTCATCCTGACGTAGCCTCCCGATTTGAGAGAAGCTTCTCGGACCATAGTCCATGCTTACTTCCCATTTTGGGCTTGCTTTGCTTTCTTCTCAAGGGCTTCTCGAAGAACTTCTTTCAACTTTCCATCCACACGGGCAAAGTAAGCTGCAATGATTAGCACTGACAACGCAACATGTGCAAAGTGATATACGTACCCAACACTTCATTCCTCAACTTGCCAGGAATACCATCCAAAGTAGGAAGAATATTATGAAGAAACTGTTCCTTTCCACCCTCCTCATCACAGATAATCTTCCAAAGCTTCCTAGGCTGCTCAAAGTCCTTGTCCTTAACCGAAGTCGAAAACGCAGTCACATGTCCAGCCCAAACTTCGTGGGTTGGCATCTGAACACGATGGCTGACGGTTACGGGACGAAGCTCGGAGAAGACATAGTCTGGGTCGCCTCCGTAGTTTCCGTTCATGGTTCCTGGGCCGTCGCGGACGTAGGGGGCGTAGACTTTGTTGGTTGGTCGGTTTGGTGGGAGTTGGAAGTAGTTGGGGCCAACCCTGGCTTGTTAGTCACTGGCCTGTAAATAAGACATGTGGAGTTACCTGTAACGATGGGCGTCCGGGTAGCTAAACATTCTAGCTTGGAGGACTGTTGTGTTGTAGTTAGTTTTTATTCTCGTCAACGGACAGAGTAGTTACAGACCTGGATCAGCCGAGGGCCCAATGCCTGGCACCATGTTTGACGGCGAGAAGCAAGCCTGCTCAATGTCCTGGAAGTAGTTGCTCGGCTGTTCAAATGTCAGCTACACTCACAAGAAATAGCATAGGACGACAGACATTCTTGTTGAGCGTCAGGCGACCAACAAGCCGTAGCGGGTACTTCTCAAACGGCCAAGTATAAGTGTCGTCGAAAATGTCAATGGGGGCCTGCTTGATCTCTTCAGGCTTCATAACCTGGATGTATACGCCCCAAGATGGAAAGTCTCCCTTTTCGATGGCCTTGAAAAGGTCCTTGACGTGGTAATCTGGCTCTGAACCAGCCAGTCGGACGGCCGTGTCTGCGTCCATGGTCTTGATGCCATCGTCGGGTCTGAAGTGCCACTTGACGTAGACATAACTTCCGTTCTGTTATCGTTAGCTTAATTGAAATGACAGAGTGAAGTGACGGCTTACAGCCTTGTTCAGAGTATACGTGTGAACACTAAAGCCATTAATATTCCTCAACGAAGCCGGAATGCCACGCTGTCCAAACAAATGCATCAGAGCATGAATACCCTCAGGATTATTAACATGAAAGTCCCAAAACATGGTATTATCCGGAACATTCGTCTGAGGATGACGCTTGTGGCTCCTATTCATGGACGGAAACTTGATGGGGTCCCTGATGAAAAACACGGGAAGGTCGTTGAAGACAAAGTCTTGGATACCCTCTTCGGTGTAGAACTTTGTCGCCCAGCCTCGAACATCGCGGACTGTGTCGCTGGAACCCTTCTCGCCGCCGACGGTAGAAATTCTGGTGAGAATTGGTGTTTTTTTGCCGATGCCGGTGAGGAACTTGGCGTCAGTGAGATCTGAGACATCCTCGAGGACCTCGAATTCGCCAAAGGCACCAGCAGCCTTTGCATGAACGCTTCTATAGATGCGTTAGTAGGATTCACAGAAGATGCAGACAAACAAAAGGGCGTACCGCTCAGGAATGCGTTCTCGGGCAAAATGGGCCAAGACCTCAAGGGTCTGGGTGTCGCTCAAGACAATCAAGCCGCCGTTACTGTTGCCATAGCGAACCTGCTGGACTGATCCAGGACTCTCGCTCGGTTGACCTTGACAATTGGGATTAGATACATAACAGAGATGGGATGGTATGGGGATTTCTCACCGTTGGCGAGCGTGCACAGGGGGTTATCGTCTGAGGCGGGCTGTGACTGGTAAGTCTCGAGCAGCAGTACTCGTAGTCGGGATAGAACTGACCATGGTATCTGATTTGAAGCAGCTCAATGTCGTGAAAAGAGACACATTCTGATCTCAAGGTGAGATGAAGCTCGTCTTATCAGCTCCCCGCTTGACGTATCTCCCATTGGAACGGAACTGCCGGATCAAACGTCTACGCAGTTGAAGTCAAAGTAAACAACCCCGCAGGAACATGCGTCCGCCACTAATGTCATGATGATTGTCATCCAAGCCATGCATGTGGTGGGTTGAACCACCGACCACTCATTCGTATCTTCCTCAACAAGTCGGTTTCCTCACCCGCACAGATCAGAAACTCAGACGAGTTCAGGGAGGGCGGATCAGACGCAGGAGAACTCCCCAAGCGAGACAGGAAGACGTATCGGACCAATACAAGGCCTGTGGCTTTGAGCTAACATCACAACCTAGTGAAACCTTGTGCCAGACTCACCACCATCATTGGATGAATTGTAATGCCCGATCTGGGTTCATCTGTACCTTGGCAACGTTGATGACCCGCTCTCTCGTCATACTTGACCTGCTCGTATCCTCTCTGGTATATCTCCCTCTAGCCCCATTTCCAACGCACTCTCCTCTCTCTCTATCTCGTCACCGCAAACACCAACACAGTATCTTTTTGTCAATCATGAAGACTACCAATCGACCTGATGAGTGGAAGATTGAGCAGGGACTGTCTGGAGCTGTGCTCCCAGTCCTTGACATGACGGGTCCCGAGACAAAGGCCTTGGATCCTCAGACTTTTGGTGAACTCACCAAAGATGAACAGGCCATCAAGAGTGTCGGCGATCGTGAAAAGCTCTTTGCCGCTGAGCGAAAGGGCTGGACTGGGTAGGCTTCTCACATTGATTCATTGCTCATGCTGATAAATGCAAGATTCGTCGAGTGGGAGAATTATCCCAAGAAGAAGGATGCCGCGCACAAGATCTTGACTTCTCAGACGTTCCCTCCCAACCCCGAGTTCCAGCTTGGTCCTATTCCTGCGACCAACCCTGTTCTTCCTGGTACTCACTGGAAGATGTGGCATCACGCTATCGGCGGAGAGCTGACAAAGGTCCCCGAGGACTCGTGGGAGACTGTTCTCAAGGAGAAGCATCCGGATATGCTTCATCTTTTGCAGTTTCCCTACAATGGAGAACCTCCTAAGCGTCTTGTTACTGACAAGGAGTTTACTCCCAATTCTCTTCACTTTGTGAGAAATCATGGTGGAATTCCCATTATCAACAAGGAGGATTACAGCTTCCTTTTGGATGGTCTCGTCGCCAATCCTCGCTCCTTTACTCTGGATGACCTCATGGATGAGTCTCAATTCCCGCGTATGGAAAAGAGCATCACCATGCAGTGCTCTGGAACTCGTCGAATTGAACAGATCCTCAAATACGCCGGACAAGGTGACGAAGTTCCCCAGGCACCCTGGGCTGAGGGAGCAATTGGTACTGCTCGCTACGTCGGCATCAGTCTGAAGAAGGTTATCAAAGCCTGTGGAGGTTTGGTCGATGGGGCCAAGCATCTGGAGTTTTACGGCGCCGACACTTACTTCAAGGACGACAAGACGATGAACTACCTCGTCAGCGTTCCATGGTCCAAGGTCAAAGCGAATGAAGTGATGCTAGCATGGGAGATGAACGGTGAAACACTCCCCAGAATCCATGGCTACCCCCTCCGCATCGTCGTCTTTGGTTACATCGGTGCCAGAAGCGTCAAATGGCTCTACCGCATCAAAGCCATCAAAGAACCCTCCCGAGCACCTGTCCAGAGCCAGGAATACCTCTACTTTCCCCAACAGGTCGGAAAGCACAACTTCAAACTCACAGACGGTATCCAGATCCAGGAGATGCCAGTCAGCTCGGCCATCATGTCGCCTTGGACGAAGCAGGTGGTAATCCACAACGGCAAGATCCGGTGCAAGGGTTGGGCATATTCTGGTGGTGGACGATGGCCTGAGCGAGTAGAGCTATCTGCCGATGGTGGTTTCAACTGGTACACGATTCCACTCGACAAACTGTCCAAGAAGAGAAGATGGACATGGCGAATCTGGGAGTTCGATCTTCCATGCGATGTTGAAGGATGGGTCGAGATTGTCTGTCGCTGCTGGGACAATTCCCTAAACACACAGCCTCCTAACGTTCGAACAGCCTGGAACTGGGGCTTGCACGTCACCAGCTCTTGTCATCGGGTTTCTGTGTACAGCGTTAACAAGAGTAAGCCCAAGACCAAGGATCGCCTGGACGAATTTGAGGAGAAGGGCATTCCCTTTGGTCCCATCACTGTCCCTCTCGCATTCCCGTCTCAGAGTTGGGATGATTATGAAAAGTTTTGGAAAGAAAATGGCCCGCGTGACGCGGAGGATGACTGATTTGTATCTCCAAGTTTCGTTGTAAACAGTTTGATAGTTAGCTCGCAAGCAATAACAAGAATGGTATCAAGAGGTGTGCTTCACAGGTGTCACGATGTGTCTTTCCTTTAGTGGCCGAGGACAAGCAACTCTCTTGATGATACCGAGATTCTAAACATAGTAACACAAATTCCCTCTTCGGGTTCTTACTTTTCGCTACGGGATGCCCTATCCCCTCAACTGACCTAAGGTCCAACTGTGGTACCGACAGGGATCTAGACCAACCAGAAGAGGCTAGAAAAAGGATACAAGATATGCCACTATATCAACACTTTAGATCAAGTACTGGCTTTTCTCTCATTACCTCTCGCCACTAGATGTTTAACACGCTTCTAGCTATTATCAGTGAGATCATCATAGTGAGTTAATCGATAGGAGTACTCTTACAAAGTGGGGGATTGGCTCCACAAATACGCCAAATGGACCTTAGGTCAGTCGAGGGGATCAACTCGCGATATCCGTCAGCCACCAAAGTGGGGAAGTGCAAGTCGTGACGGCTTCACTTGACAACACAAGCTGATAGGCTTGTCTCCTTTACCACGGCAGATGTCACTTCAAGTGAGTGTTACACGACTTCTTTCATTTGCCGGCCTCAAATACACTTCTGATCCACCATCCAATCGCCAAGCTTATAAGCCAGATGCCTCCAGTTTGTCCCGTGCCGCCTCAGCTGAGGCTGCAGAGCATTTCCATTCTGGGTCGTGTTGTCTCACTTATTTCGCGCAGAGGTACAAGAGGTGATATCGTGTTTGGTACACGTCATGTTGAACTCAATTGCTCGTATGTAGATCGGAAGGGGAGAAAGGGTTCAGTAGATGTCTTGGGTGAACACGAACTTGGCCGCTTGGACATTCTTGATTCTAGACAAATGCCGTGCCTTGCATTCAACTTTGATCCTACTGTGACCTCATCTCAGATCAATCTCGATCTTTCAAGATTACCTTTCCACCTGAACTATCCCCCTCGGCTTTAGGTTTTCTGTACCTGTCATCTACCGGCGCGGCCCGATGTCTCACAGGCGGAGAGCTGAGCGAATGAGCCTCAGCAGCTCTGCACATCATTACACAATGGCATACGCAAACCAGGCTTTCACGGCCAACGATTGATGGCTCACCTGAGACAGTAGCCCCCATGTGACACGAGGTGGAGAGCTGAAGGCGTCTTGGTGCCCACTCCCCCGGACGCCGGGTGGACGATGGTGTAGAGTAACTTAAATAGGCATCTATCTGCTCCTCGGGGTATTGTTTCATTGTGCATATTTATCTTTCGATTGTTTACACGATGAAGGTCGATATTAACTTAGGGCAGCCCTCTGCCACTACACAGGACACTTCTTACGCTCCGGTGCCATACCGCAGACGCCACCCCCCCAATCCCGGGAGATCAGTTCCTGGTAACGGCTCACACAGCTTTGCGGCTTGGACTCGAACATTCGTCGCGTACGTCGATGAAAAACATCTACGCCCAGAGATTCCATCATGGCCTCAACCTATTCAAGACCTAAACGACCTCATCGAAAGCACCCCGGAGCTTCGAATGCTTGCTTCAGCCATGTTTGATGAAGTTCCAAGCAAGCAGCCTTACCTCAGGGATCCAGCTGGACACAGACAAGTTCGGGACTACCAACACATGCTTCATCTCTTTTCAATCATCATGACCAAGATTGCTCCCAGTTGGAGCATGTCCGAGCATGGCCTAGGCATTGTCGGATTCCCGTTCAATGCCGTACTCGACTGGCCCATGGCGACTCGCAGCGGATACGCCTTCTTCCTCAAGGCTGAAGTCAACGCCAAACTCAAGGTCATCCTCGACACATGGAGAGACAATGTTCTCAAGACCAACAAGTCACAATACGTCCTCACTACCGATCCAGACGGATGGCTAAGCAGCAAAGTGCTAGTCACCATTGAGGGAGAGACCAACGTCGATGGCCAAGAGCCACTGCCGTTTCATAAAATCTTTGAATGCGACCCCATCGGCGATCCTGTTCACTGGGGCTTTCAGTGCTGGGATGACTTTTTTGTGAGGAAGTTTAGAGATATGGACAAGATACGACCCGTCGCATTCCCCGATGACCCAAGATGGATCGTCAACGCCTGCGAGTCGAGGCCATATGCCCTCCAAGCCAACGTCAAGGAATACGACACCTTCTGGCTAAAAGGCCAACCATACTCTGTCGTCGAAATGTTAAATCATCACCCCGACGCAGGCCATTTCATCGGTGGCACAGTATTCCAAGCCTTTCTCAGCGCCACAGCCTACCATCGCTGGAGTTCCCCAGTCGCAGGAAAAGTCATTCACTCTGAAGTCATCGACGGAACATACTTTTCAGAGCCAACTTTCGACGGCTTTGCAAACCCAGAGGGTCCTGATCAAGCAGGCCCAGATCGAGCCCAGGGCTACATCTCTCATGTAGCTACACGAGCCATGTTCTTCATCGACACCGAGGGTCCAGCCGGAATTGTGTGTGTTCTCTTTGTTGGAATGGCTGATGTATCAACATGCGAGATCTTGGAAAAGTTTCAACATCTTCCGCAGAGGGTCGTCAAGGGAGAAGAACTAGGCATGTTCCATCACGGGGGATCAACCTACTGTCTTCTTTTCCCACCAGATGTGAACCTTGCGTGGGTTACTGCCGCATCTCCTGGTATTTCGGAAAAGAATATTCCGATTCGAAGCGGGTTGGCGTATGCATGTCCCGCTGCCTCGACGAGGCGTGCACGTCCTGTGAGGAAGACACTTGAAGAATTGCTGGGTCATGATAGGATGGACATGTTGGTTTAGTGAATCTCGTCAATTTGGGCTATGGACAGAAAATCTTCAAAGAGAATTATTGCCGTTTCAATGAATATTTCCATTTTCACATTGACTCATGTTGCTCGGTTGGGCAAACAATCATGGTATTCGTCATGTCCAAATTGATATCTCGGTGCAACACCCTTCCAGTAAGACGTTGACAGAATCAGCCCGTCATTGGCTGATTTACGCATCCTGATCCAAGCTTACGTCTACATCGTTGCAGTCCATCCCCAAACAAGCCGTGTTTAATTTCGCGTTATGCCCGGATCACACGGAATTCGATGGAGCGGATTTCGGATGCACGGCAATCCGACATGTCAGCTAGACGTTTGCCTGTTAAGCTGAAAGCTCGATAATCGGACAATGTTAGTGGATACAATCTCCAGCCATGAAACAACAATATCGACCTCGCTTGGAATGTCGGGACCGGCTGAAAGCCAATGTCCGACGGGGAGGCCTCTGGGATCCCGCCCCGCTCCTCCATTAAAGTAAGCACTAATTCCAACTTCATGTCAGTATAGCACTCGATCATCACTACAACTTCACATCTTTAAAAATCATATCAAAGCCATCATGTCTGAAGAAAAGACCTTCCGTGCCTACAGCCAGCAGCAGGGCAAAGAATACGCCCAGCTGCGTCTCGATTACAATGAGAGCCTCTACCAGGCCATCCTTGACTTCCAAAAGGCTGGCTCTGGTCAATTCGACACCATCATTGATATTGGCTGTGGTCCCGGAACCGCAGTCCGCCATCTTGCACCAAACTTCAAAAATGCATTCGGCCTTGATCCTTCAGAGGGGATGATCAGCACCGCTCGATCTCTCGGTACCCCAGAGGAGGGCATCCGCTTTGAGGTCTCGTCGGCGGAGACACTTGGGTCTGAGCTTGAGACGCCTATTCCGGAAGAGAGCGTTGATGTCATTACGGCCGCTACGTGCGCTCATTGGTTCGATATGCCGGGCTTCTGGAAGCGAGCTGCCAAGGTTTTGAAGCCTGGCGGCACAGTCGCTTTCTGGACCGGCGGTGCTCTTCGTGTCGACAAGACCATGTCCGAGCATGTTGCCCTTCAAGCCGTTATCGATGAGCTCGATGAGCAGCTGGAGGACTACCTCTTGCCAGGCAACTGGCTCACCCGCGACTTGTATCGCCGCATTCCCCTCCCCTGGAGTTGCCCAACTCCCGTGCCTGAATTCGACGAACCATCTTTCAAGAGGCTAGAGTGGAACACGGGTCCCGTTTCACCATCTGACTGTTTCTTTGCCAAGAAGCAGCCTCTCCCTCCGGCTGTGATTGAGTTGATGCTCGGAACCGCCAGTCCAGTTACGAGATGGCGGGAGGCTCACCCGGAGGCAGTGGGCACTGAGCAAGATGTTTTGCGGATCATGAGAAGGAAGCTCGAGAAGATCCTTCATGACTCTGGTGTTGAGGAGGGCAAGGAGCTAGTTCACGGTGACATGGAGGGGGCCTTGCTGTTGGTGCGAAAGAAATCTACTTAGAAGAGCTTCGCACTTAATGTGTCCACTGTCATTCTTACCTATGGGCTGGAATTAGTATGGCATCACCTAGCAAGCGAATTTTGCTCAGCTGGGGAAAGCCTACACTTCAGTCGATTTAAGCCCAAAGGCTGCTATTAATAATATCGTAATACCTAGGAGGCTAACGAGTGCTTCCTTAATATTTAACATACGGTGGCTTAATGAGGTGTATTCTCCTGCTACTTATTAACACTTCGGAACCCGATGTTACTAATTAGGGGGTTCTGTTGATAATTTGACTCAGGCGCCACTCCTAAATAGCTTCCAGATAAAGCATTGTCTGGACTAAGCCTGAACTGTCGCTTTTGGTGTTCAAGTCTAAGAAACTACGTTAAAACACAGTACAGAAATTAAGTGCCTTTATCCCCAATTTAGGAAAGAATGTCTCTTCGTTCACAATCACTCTTCCTATCTCTTCAAGATTCCCTTTCAACTCAGTATCGAGCAAGCAAGTCATGTATCATTGAGCCTCATTCCCAGGGCCTTTTCAATTTTACCCGTGTTGTGGTACTCTCATTTATCCCATTCCAACACAGAGATTTGTATTTCAGTTCTGTCATTCATTCATCCACTATCCTTTCCACCGTAGCTAGTTGATCAGCCAGCCGGTCCGATTTCCTGCATGGAATGTCAGCACGACACATTGAGCAATATTAGAAAGGCGAGGTAGTTACAGGAATAATATTGTCAGCTGGAGAACCCCGAGGAATTGGAGTTCCAAATCGGCAGCCTCCCTGAGAGATGCAAGGTCACTACGACGCCAATACCACGGCTTCGAGTTATTGACGTTGAGCTTATCGTTCATTGCCTTGAGATGATCTTCAACGCGTTGGATGCAATCGTCAAAGCCCTCTATCAAAGTCATCACCTCCATGTTTGAAGACACCCAGCGGGACGACAACAGATCCTTGAGTCGGGAGACATATGCATGTCTGTCGAGTCTATAACTCTCGAAATACTGCTTCTCAACATTTTCATTACGTGTGACGGTGTAGAGTGCCAGGGTGAATGTGAAGAGACCCAGAGTGAATGTCAGAATGCCCGCGATATTTCCAGTTGTAGAGAGTGGGCTGTCATCTGGGCAATCTGCCATCGATGCACTACCTATGCAAATGGGCCAGGATGAGACGAAAGGAGGATGAGAGAACACGGTTGTGGGGAAGGAATGCAAAATAAATGAAACTCCGAGATGTTGGAGGCACTGAGGGGCTCAACTTCCATGGAGTTGCAGGAGGAGGCTGAGCTTGATTTCGGGACCACTGCTAGAGCTCGTCTTGTCGGCATTCCACTCGTGGTGATGTCACGCCATCATGGGCAGCATTTGTATGCATTATGGGCCGTGTGGCGGGCGAGTAGCATTCTGGAGGGTCGCTTACCACCCGAGTAGAATAAAGCCGTAATTTCATAGGACAAAGGGTGTGCATGTCTCAGCTCCATCATCACCAGCCATAGATACAGGGAGGATTAGCCAATCAAATCCCACTCCAGTACCCCGGGGTATGTTCAGCTCTCCGTGGCTGGCAATCCCTGGACCTCCTTTAACATGAAGGCTGAAGCCAAAGACATATTAAGAATATTACCTGCACTTTTGAGCTTGAGAATGCGACGATGCTTGGTATTGTCTACAGTACATAGCCAACGGACACCATGCCCAACAACGTCGTTGTAAACTGTAGGGGTGGAGAGGTCAACTTCACCATTTATCAAACACCTCTGGTCGAGGACCACCAGGATCCGCGCCTTCAACGAGACTACACGCCTGCAGTTCCACAGAATGATGGGAAAGGCCTCCCAGCGTCCGTCCCGCTCCGTCTACTTGAGGCCACCGAGACAACGAAATGGAAGCCCGCAACCGAGAAGAGTCTAGGGGCCGACTACCTGGTTGCCGTCAAAAGTAAGCGACCGCCATACTTGATCATGTACCGTGTTTCTAATGAGGCCCTTGGTCAGATGGTCACGGCGTTGCGATTCGGGCGCACGGCGCGACGGACGGTTCCTACTTCAGGGTGAAGATCATAGCAGGGGGGATGAATGTGGCTTCCCCACCGTCTTTAGCCTCATCACCATCTCTTCAGTCATCATATCCCGACTACTTTGTCATGCCCGACCAGCAGTGGGTGTTTGGAGTGCGTGTTGGGGAAAGCTTTGTGCGACAATTCAGGGCGGTTGACAACGGAACTCGGTATGGTGTTTCGACTGAGTACTAAGGCTTGCCACTAACGTTTGGGAGATTCTCCTTGAAGTCTCTTTATAAAAAAACAGAAGATCAGAGCATTGAGATCCAGGTCACCGGGTTTCGTCAGTAAGTACCTCAAGAGGCATGCCCTTGTGCCTTCCCCCTACAGATAATCGCCGCTTAGGTATTTGACCATCTCATGTTGTCACAGGCTAGGAAACGCCCCAGTCCGCTCTGCACCGTCGGCTAGAGATAGAGATACCAGAGGCCGATACGCGAATGTCCCCCTTGCGGCGACTAGGACCCCAGGGGGCTACACCGTCTTCGTAATATCAATGAGTGGGAAGAGAGTTGCCCTCGAAGAGATGAGCACAGCCGACACGATATTAAATCTTAAAATAAGAATCCAAGAGGAGGAGGGTACCCAGTCCATAAACAGAGGCTCATCTTCAACGGACGCCAATTGGAGGATGGTATGTCAATGTCGACTTTTTCAATGACTGCAGCTCTTAACAACCTCTAAAACTAGAACGGTGTATGTCCGACTATGACATTCTTAAAGTGAGCCATAGAAGCCCAGGCACGTATTATAAGCGGGACTTAACGTTGGTAGGAAGCTACTGTGCATATGGTCTTGCAACTATCTGGCGGAGGTCCCGGCATCATGTCCGCACTGTCAGACCTTTCGGGGACAGAAAATGCCGCGGTGTCGCTGAAACCAAAGCAGCTCGGCCCAGGTGGACGCATATATCAAGATTTTGCCGTTGATCCGAAACCAGGAGACTGGGAGACACTCGAAACTTGGACCATGAGGTTCTACCTTTTCGACGCCCATCACTTCAAGAGAAGAACCGGATTGGACGTAGACCCGGCTGACAATGTCGAGAGGCAGTACCAAGTTGATGACTTTGTGGAAGATCGCTTCCCGTCATTTAGAGGAAGGCCAGCGCAAGTTTCGATGCCGTCCATTGCGCAGCTTTACAGACAGTTCAAGAGAGAGGAGCAGCGAGGTGCAAGGAACCAGAACAACGAACAAGATCCCGGACAGCAAGGAGACACGAACGGGGAAGTTGATCATGGAGAACGGTCGATCATGCCCACGCAGAAGCAGAGCGGTGGAAAGAAATTCCTACCTACGCTGGTCTGTTGGAGAGGATGGTGATTGGTTTCTCTGAGTTTTCGCCTGTTAGTTGTGAAAAACATCAACCTAAATTGCCAGGACCCTAGTCTTACCTACGCCACAAATTCAATTTCTTTATAGATAGGGAGAATTAATCCCATCATTTGTGAATTCTTAGTTAACAATTACACCGTTCCCAGTCTAAACAAGAATAAACCTCAAAGGGGGTGCTCCCCTCTCTAGGATATCAACATCATCAAGAACAACCCCAACTCGACGATATGCCCCTTGCACACCCTCAACAGGCTTCACAGCAAGGCAGATACTGAGATGCTCAAGCAAATTTGCCTTCCCCAGTAATAACAACAGCACGGATTCGCCATCTTGTAGAGCCTCCGTGGGATCGAAAGGACAATCTGCGAGAAATTGGCGGGGTCCGTCTTCTTCTTCATCTCCAGGAAGGATGACGGTAAAGCCCGAAATTAATTCCTCGGTAGCCGAGATGGTCACGGCCAAGGAAGAAGCCTCGAGCTCGATCTGACCGGATCGAACGGGTCCAAACTGGTGGCCTTTAGTTTTGCACCAAGTCCCCTTTTCATTGATGCGAACCCGAGCGTCCGCCTCAAAACTTTCGAATAAACCATATGCAACAGCTAGATATGAACCCCTTTGTAGGGACATCCAGGACCAGGAGGGAATCCCGCCACCAAGACGTTTGGCATCTTTCCCGTCCTTTAAAAAGGGGTGATTTCCCCAGGCTAAACCCCGCGGGAGGTCCTGGAGCCATAGGCCGGCCAGATACTTATCGTTAGTGGCTTCTTGTATCTTCAAAGCCACACCAGCAATTGCATGAGGCCTGTCAGACTCTCTTGTCAGAGCCATGGAGGCATACTGGGTCACGGTTGTGAGCCAAAAGTCTCTGGCCTGTCGAGAAACGTCCCCACCTCCAGGCTTTCCTTGAATCTTATCGAACCATCTCTTCTCCCAGCAATCTACCAGGAGAATTGGAGGGGCTGGACTCTGTTTCTCGAGCATGGCTTCCATTTGTGGTAACATGTTCCAGTTGTTATCCATGTCTTTGCACTCGCAGGCCACAGACTCTCGACATTGCCACATGAGCTCAGAGCAAGAGAAAAAGGCTGTCCGAGGTGCGAGCAGCTTCTCCTGGTAGACCCATGCCCTATCAAGTAGTGGACATTCCAATGCTCTACCAAGATACTCATTCCCAAGGATGGATCCGTGGCCCAGTACATTGGGGGGTCGGACAAGAACCGTTGCCGCAGAGATGTCCATGGGCTGAATCATACCCGTTGTCCACCTTTCGCTATACGTTTTAGGAGTGAACCACGGGTTGGAATAAGCATGTATGCCGGAATCTGATTGCGAGTCGCGACCAGTATCGACGTCTGCAAATATCTGGAACCTCGTTCTGAAAAGAGATTCAGAAGAGTTCTCAGCTGTAGCGGCTGCCAAGTTGAGGTAACTTTGTGAGTAGATGCCAGCCATTTGTGCCGACTGCTCAAGCCAGTCTTCATCATCATCTTGGATTATGCACAACGAGTCAATCCAAAGATAGGACAGGCCCAGCTTCCGTAAAAGGGCGATGACATCCTGGAAGAGAGTTGGGAGTTCCTCCCAGTCTATCCCTCGTATTCTTGCGTCATATAGATCCTTCGTTGTCTGGAGCGGCTTAACGTCGATCAGATTTCCCCAACAATGGCTAAGTGTCGCGTATGGCCAACAAGTGGCTGGATGGGTTTCAGTCTCTATGAGTCTCTGCTCATTTGAAGAGATGTAGATCAATCGTTTTGGTGGGCTCTGAGAGTTATTAGAGCACTGCTCATGCTTGTCGCATGATTTCAGCCATCTCCGTAAGATGCCCGCTGCCGAGTCGGGGCTTAAACGACACACGGGAACTGAGCCTCTTCCAAATGCTGGATGAAAAGGACTGCGAGGATCATCTATCATCTCGTTCAGTTGGATGGCCTTGGACAGCTGTTTCATGCACCTACTCTCGTTGGTAGCAAACTCAAGTCTCCCAAGACGGTCTGTCAAGTCAGACCTGAGTCTTAGATCGAGACGACGGATGAAAAGGCTCCTGCCGGGTCGCAATCCGATGCTTATATTTGGTCTCCCAGAAGTCTCCTCGTCGGAGCTTTCTGATGAGCCTGAGATGTTGCTTTTACTTTCCGAATCTGAATCCCTAAGGCTCTCGGCAAAATTCTGGTTGGTTTCATCTTTCATCTCACCATCGTCTTCATCGTCCTCATTCCCATCAGTTGCGCTTCCATCATACGAAAACTCGCTCTCCTCTTCAGCTTCCCAGGTCTCATCCCCCCAGAAAGCCGCCATACTCTCATCAAGGACAGTGCAGATGGGGCAAAACTGCCGTGCAGCCTCGGTGATTCTCTCCCGATTAATCCTTCGGGTTCGAGGTGCTGGGTAACGGTCAGGCTCGCTGAATCTTTCCGACACATCGAATCTGTTGTATTCGAGGTTCAAACAGGCGGGGCAGATCTTTTCGTCGCCGGCGGACGGTGAGCCTTGGGTCGCCATGATGGCATAAGCAGGCGGTTTTGATGAAATAGATCCTTAAAGCAAGACCATGTAAGAAAATCCCGCGGGGCATTACAAGTGAGATTGGGCCTAATATCAGCAGTCATTTATTTCTCAGGCCCAGGTCGAGTCAGCAAGTGGGGGACGCCATGGGTCTCAACACTTTCCAAGCAGCCCGATAACATAAAACGGCTACAAACAAGCCTGAAGAGTTATCAAATACTTCTGAATTAGCCTGATATTATGAAGCCAATATACAAAGTGAAATTGTTTATAAACAGGTAAAAATTGAAAATCAACCTTGTCTTGTGCTATTTTTGCTTGCACGTTAAATCCTGCCCGCTATGCAATCATGCATGCCATTAAACCATCAAAATCAAAGACGCCGTACTCAACGCCCCAATTTCACCTTCAAACAAAGAGTTATCCATATATGTCCAAACTCATCCAGTTACTTTCCGCCGTTCATGCGTCGCAGAAACCAACGCCTCAAACGCCCTACGATCTTGCGTATCAGTCACTTGAGCGAGATTAACAGGCCTCGTAGGATCCTTGTCGTCTCGATAAGGGTAGTAACCAAAATCCTTCGAGTCAATCCAAGAACTAGGCTTCTTTGAGATATCAAACGTGATGTATCGATCTGGCGATAACCAAGAAGGCTTGGCAACGTCTAGTTGGCGGAAGAAATCTGTCGGTTTATCCCAGGTGAGGCAGAATTCTTTAAGTCGGGGAAGACTTTCTCGGATATTGTCGAATACGGTATCCCACCTCCCGTAGAAGAGATAGACTTGATGTTCGTCCCAGCCGTAGTACGGCTCGCTGGACACCCTCTCCCAATCCTCTGTATCGATATTCCACCCTTCAATGTCACCCTCGTACAAGCGCATGTGCGAGGCGATAAAGCAGCGGTTTAGTCGTAGACAAGTCAGCGTTTTCTGAGCAAGCACCCAGTCAAACTGACGATGATGTCCAATAACGTATTCCCCAAGTGTCAACGTCCTAAGGAATGGAAAGTTGAGACCCTCGCCGTTGAACTTGCCCGGCATCACCCCCCAGCGGTCTTGAGATGCCAGTGTAAGCTCGACGAGCTGGTTGGAGACAGAAGGGAGGAGGGTCTTTTGCAGGTGAGGCTCGTATTGGGTGCGTTCCATGTGATGTGTGTCGTAGGCGAAGGCGTTTCTGTTATGTTCCACGCAGAACATGATGTGCAGACGGGAAATGTGCTTGAGGAGAGGTTCAGAGATGTGGAGCGGGAGAGCAATGTTTTGCAAATTCTCAAGTGCCAGCTCTCGAATCTCTGTTACGTCAGAGATGTCACGGCGGGCTCTCCGCTGCTGCAAGGCAGTGAGAACGTTTTTGAGTGTATGTTCGCGCGTGGACTTGAGCTCGCGGTCTCTCGTGCTTCCAAAGTGGATGGAATCTCCAAGACACCACTTGGAAAATCGAACGCTGATTGACCTGATGTGGTCAAGCTCGGCGATCCTGTCGATAGCCGAGGTGAAGGCAGGCCATTTGCCTTTTCCCTCCCAATCGTGCCACGTCGTCGGCTCACGGCCATGTACCAGGTCCTTTGCTGGGCATGTCTCGATAGCTACGCTCTGGGCGGCATCACGGACGGTTTCAAGACTGGTGAGGTTGTTCCAGGATTGAAAGTCTTGGCCCGCTGTCTCGAGGGTGTGGTACAGCGTGAGATGTTTGAATAGCGCCTTTGTTACCAGGTCGTTCCACAAGCGGCACACCAGGCGGGCCTGACATAGATCATGACGATTTTGGTCTCTATAAAGAGGAAGCAGATGGTCAAGAATTCGAGCTATTAATTCCGTCGGCAGGTTGTTGAGACTCATGGTAAAAACGTGGCTTTGTTACGTGTGTCCCAGGAAAATGAAGCGGTTGATGATGGGTAAGACGACATGTGGTTGTCAGGACATATGAAGCCCAACAAGTCACGCGACTCGAGTCCTAGATAAAAATGGATACGGGGTACGAGTACAGTGACTGCAGGCAGCAAAGATGGCTATTAAAAATTCGCCTGGGAGGCTGTGAGCTGCAGGCATCGCACAATACAACCACGTCACAGGGCATCGTAAGCGCTAACGTATCAGGTCATGGCGGGGTGTGTACCTGTAAGAGTCGTCCTGATTGCAGCCTCACCTCAGCTCGATGCGTTACTTCGCTATCTCCGTAACAAATCATGTGATCTGAATAAGCTTTATCAAGTGAGGCAGCTTTGATTTCGTAAGTCACGATACATTTGAGAGCCTGCCTGTGGTGTTGAAGCATCGGACTCCGATCCCCTGCTGCATGCATCGCTCTATTTTTGGAGATGCAAGCCCAGTTGAATGCTATACGGTTTCTTGAAACGCATGGCTGTGAGTTTATATCTATTTATTCTCTCATGTAAATAATCTTCATGACTCATGACGAACTCATGCATCTCTCTGCTTCCTTCTTCAACGCCGCATTGAAGGCATTCCAATTCTCGTTCGGTTGATCCGTCTTGACCCAAGACCCGAACAGAGTAACGAAGCCTCCGGAATAATCTTCTGACTGAATAAAGGTAGTTCCTCCTGGATTTTCTTTACTCGGATAGAAGGAGAAATAATGTCTGCCTTTGACGATCCATGGTATTGAACCTTCCCAGGTGAAGCACTCGGGATCATTGGTCTGCGCTGGTAAGCCAAGGTCCATAGATCGAGATCAAAGATAAAGTTGAACAACTTACGATCACTTCTGGGTTGAATACCATCCCGTGCATCGATACTCTGATCTTATCTCCCGACTTGAGTTCAAGTGGCTTCTTGGTCGTGTCGGCAGGCCGAATATCCCATCCTTGCTGCCATTGTTGATATCGATCAAATCCGAGGAACTAGTATCATCATGTGAGAATCACATTCTCTAGTGCACTTTTGATCATACTCACGACTGATCGGACAACGGTTGGTGATGCCAAGATCTCTATCTGAGCTTTAACCGAGATGGTGCGCGACATTGTGAGTTTGCACTGTACCGTGATGGATTCTTAGTGGATTGGCTTGCAATTAAACAGTGATGAAGAGCGAAATAAATAAGTAGATAAAATGGTATGGTATATCGATATTGATTCAAATATATCTTTTATTTCAAACCCCGCTCTCTGGATATCTACACTTTTGTCCTTGGGATGCACAGTCGAGGCACAGTAGAGCGAGAATTGAGCGAGGGTCACGTGAACTCACTCTGTCTGTTCGCGCGATGCTCGGCCAACTCTCGGGCCCTTGATGATGCAAGAACTCGGAGGGGAATAGACGATATAAAGAAACTCAATTCCAGCGAAATGAATCAATTCCATCACTCACACTCACCTTGACGCAAATACATCAAGTTTTTACACCTCAAAGACTTTTTTATCACATATCTCTTCCACTTCTATCAATATTACACGATAATCATGGCCAAGACTGTCGCATTCCTTGGCGCAAGCACTGGCGTGGGCCTGTCAGTGCTCAAGCACACTCTCGCCGCAGGCCACCAAGCCGTCGCACTTTGCCGAACGCCCTCCAAACTCTCGGCCATCCTCCCCGCAGAGTCAAATCCCAACCTGCGAATTGTCGAGGGCAACGCTCACGACATTGATGCCGTCTATCAAATCCTCAAGAAGGAGGATGGCAGTCTTGTTGATGAGATTGTCTCCACTATTGGTGGCAAGCCGGTATTGAGCAAGTTGACCATTGACGATCCGAATGTTTGTCGCAAGGGCATGGCTGTTTTGCTTGATGCTCTGGCTCAACTTCGATCGCAGGGTGTTACAGGAAGGCCACTGATTGTGGCCTTTAGCACCACGGGCATGTCGCGCTTCGGTCGCGACATTCCCATTTTGATGATCCCGCTATACCACGTCTTTCTCAAGGTTCCTCACGAAGACAAGAGGATCATGGAGGATAAGCTAGCCGAAAGTGGCGAGGACTTTGCCATTGTTCGGGCGAGTCTGTTGGTTGATGGCGAAACGGAAAAAGCTATCCGTGTCGGTATTGAGGATCCAAAGACTGGACGCGAGTCTGACGCGATCGGCTATGCCATTTCGAGGGAGGACTCTGGGAAGTGGATTACTGAGAATCTGTTGTTGAAGAGGGAATCCAAGTACCTGGGCAAGATTGTTACGATCACCAACTGAGGGGTTGTGTGAATGGGACAAGACCAGGCGCTTAGGTTATGACTACAAACGAATGGTTTTTGGGCACGCTATGATTTGAAGATAGACTCGCTATTGTATTAATATTCCAATTCTACTCATTCTATTATATGTATATTCTTCATTTCGACGTTGTCGACAGCGTGAATTGATCTCCCAGTATGAAAGAGCTGCCTACCCGGGACTGGGAGGCGGGTGAGGCCGGGCTTGGGTGCGGGGCCATGATAGCGCTTATCGTGAGGTCTTAGCCTTAACAAGATGTATCAAGAGTACTTAAGAGACATGGTTTGATGCATAGTAGCTTAGTGAGGAGACCCTTAAATGGCAATAAAATCCTTTAGAATTACTTGATAGAGCGCTTTTAAGATGTGAATGGAAAAATAAAAATACGAATGCGCGCATGAGACTGGTAAGGCCCGAAGCTTTTGCTCAGTAAAGGTTGTGGCTGTTGAATATAGATACCTAATCTCCACGCCATCGCTCTCCGCGCAATACGACAGCTACCTAGGCAGACTTGCAACTCGAAGAGGAGAGAGACCGATCTCACTCAACACCGAATCCAAGACATGGCAATGAGCTGAATGGTACTCGTACATACTGGCGAAAAAAGTTCCCTTCCCAGCCAACCCCCAGCTCCAAGCCCCAAGGGAGCATACATAATGTCATCGGCAGCACCGCATCTCGCGTCCGCCTCGGCTTCGGCGGCCGAGAAAAACGCGAGCTCGGCCGTCCCCGCGAGGACCTCCAAGCTCCGTAGCTGCGTCGTCTGCCGCAGCCGAAAAGTTCGCTGCGACAAGCTCTCGCCCTGCTCAAACTGTCGCCGGGCCGGTATTCCATGCGTTGTACCCTCGAATGACCGCCCGCCGAGATGGGCGCGTCGGCTTGAGCGCGTTACCGATGGGTCTGCACAGGAGGGTGCTCAAGGTGCGGAACCAGCGGGTGAGCAGGTTATGGAGCGTTTGAGAAACTTGGAGGATCTTGTTAAGGAGCTTAGAGGACAGCTTGAGCAGGCGAGTGCTGGGGCGAGTCCTGCTGGGAGTGGCTCTGCTCAAGGTAATTCTCCCTCTGAGGGGAGGCGAGATGCATCGAGTCCTTCAACGTCGACCACCTCGAATGTGCAAAAGTACTTTGGGAGGATGGTTCTGCAGGATGGAAGTCGAGCGAGATATGTTGCCAGTGGCTTCTGGTCTCGCATTAGTGATGAAGTATGTAGACTCACTCTGCTTTCACCTAGACAAGTGCTAATGATCTGCTCATATAGCTCGACGGCTTGAAGATGGATACACGAGGACTGCCAGGCGATGAAGATGAGTCGTCGGACGATGATCTTCCCTCAACTGCCCCTTCCACACGAGAACTGGAAAGGTCGCCTTCAGAACGGCATGCTTTCTTATTCCGACACAACCTCACAGGTGCTGCTCTAGATGTTGCAGACCTACGCCCACTTCCATCCCAGATTCCCTTCTTGCTCGACATCTTCTCCGAGAACGTCAACATTGTCGCACGTATAGTTCACATGCCTACTATCAGAAAGATGACTCGCGAGACCCGCAGCTCTGGCACAAGTCTCTCACCTGCCAACGAAGCCTTAATGTTCTCTATATACTACGCCGCCGTCACATCAATGGAGGAGGAGGATGTTATGACTAACTTTGGCTCGACAAAGGCAGAGCTTAATCTGAAGTATCGGCTGGGCCTGGAACACGCTCTGGCCAAGGCGGATTTTCTCGACGATCCAAATATTGTTCTTGCTCAAGCCTTTGCCATCTTTCTTATGCTCGTGCGTCGTCACGATAGCCCGAGATATGTATGGATGATGACGGGGCTCTTGATCCGAATGGCCCAGGCTCTTGGTCTTCATCGAGACGGATCGAGGTTTCCGCATCTTACGCCCTTTGAAGTGGAACAGCGACGAAGATTGTGGTGGATGATCTGCGTCATTGATGTTCGAGCGTCCGAAGATCAGGGCACCGAATTTACGATATCTAGGGAAAGCTTCGATACTAAGCTTCCCCTCAACATCAACGACGAGGACCTTGACCCCGATACCAAAAAGACACCTCCCGCGCGAGAGTCCCTCACCGACATGTCATTCGCACTCGCCATGCTTGAGTTATCCGACGTCTCAAAACAGATCATGGCCTCAACTGATCTAACTCTGGACGATCAGATCCGCCTGTTGGATGAAGTCTGCGACAAGGTCGAACACGGCTACTTCCAATTCTCAGTTGAACGGGGCGACATTCTTCACTGGGTAGGCATTACGTGCCTACGCTTGATGCAGTCCAAGTTGATTCTCCTTATCTACCTCCCTGCTCTTTTTGCGTCACCAGATGAACGCTTCTCTGAAGAAATTCGGGATAAACTTCTCGTTGCGGCGATAGAAGTTGCCGAATATAACCACGCTTTGAACTCTGAGCAAAAGTGTCGTCAATGGCGTTGGATTTACCAGACATATACACACTGGTATGCTATCGTTTATCTCATGATAGAGATATGCCGTCGAAAGTGGTCGCCGGTTATTGAAAGGGCATGGGTCGATTTGCATAGCAGCTGGTTGATTCCATCGCAACACAATATGGCTAAGCACTCGAGAGTTTGGGTGCCGCTGAGGAAGTTGATGGCAAAGGCGAGGAAGCAGCGAGAGATGGAGCTTGCTGAGATACGGATCAATGGAGCACGTATCGAGGAGCTTGAGCAACGAGATTCTAATGTGCCCACTCCCGCGAGCCAAGGGCCGTTTTCTACAGATAATGGAGTGGAGTCGTTTTCTGAGTACTGGCGAAAACTGATCACCAGTCCAGTAGGCCCTGATAGCCAGCGCAAGGCCCCTTTGGCCGGTACAAGCAGCTACGAGGTACCAGGTATCATGCAGAGTCTTGGTGTTCCAATAGAGGATTCTACCACTGCCGTCGACAACACATGGCAGAACATAAACAACCAACCTGCATCCGCAGAAGGGCAACCAGGACTTCAAGCCGGATCTGCCGGTGAGCAACCAACTTCGAACATGGAATTTCAAAGTGGCATCGAGGGCCAAGCGATGGATTCACCTTGGCTGTGGACAAGTACTGGCGATGCGACTACTTCCTTTGCAGACATGGATGTGGCTATGGAGGTTGACGATGTCAACTGGAATTCGTGGTTACAGTCTGCTGTTGGTATGGAGTTGAATCTGAACCAGATGGAGCCTGCGTAATTGGGCGCTATCACTACTCCTCTTGTCTTTTTTGTTTCATATGATTTACCCGCTGTATATTATGGATGCTCAAGTCAGCCTTCAGCCATAGCAATCATGTTAGAAACCCCCTCTAGCGCGTCTTCTTGAAAACAATGCTAAAGATGTCCCCGTAACCAATCCAAGTAACAAAACGAATCTGAGGAAGCCGCTTGGGATAATGAAATCTTGGTATTATATGATGCCGATGCAGTTTCCCGACGATGTGAAATTGTATGCAGGTATGGCATCATGCGGCAGTGGGGATATCATTCAACGATAAGTGGACTGTGATGGTTCAATGAGGTTACGTCCTCTCATGCTCGAATGATGCCATGTTCTGAATACGGAGGGGAAAAGCATAAGTATGCAAGATATCTCGGCGGTTTATTGGGAAATATCGTAAGGAACAATCTGGTTTCTACCTGACTGAGCCGATCGAGTACCTACCAAAGAACTGCACATTCCTAACAAACATGGCTATCCAAAAGGTCGCAGTTGTTGGTGTAAGTCAACACACATCTTACTAAACTTCAGGGTCCAATCTTACAACTCATTAGGCCTCAGGTAATCTCGGTACTAAGGTCGTCGAGGCTCTGCTCAATGCCGGTTTCGACGTCGCAGCCATCACTCGAAACGAGTCAACAGCCACCTTTCCAGAGAAAGTCACAGTAAAGAAAGTCGACATCACCTCCGTTGACTCAGTCAAGGACGCGATTACTGGCCAACACGCAGTCGTCTCCACGGCGGCAACTGCAGCTGCTGGAAACCAAAAGGTCATCATCGATGCTGTCATCGCCGCCAAGGTCCCGAGATTCATCCCATCGGAGTTTGGAATCCCATCTCGAGAGTATCGTGATACCAAGATTGGCGGCCTGCTGGCACCCAAGATTCGCAACACCGATTATCTGATTGAACTTGTGAAGCAGCATGAATGGTTCTCCTGGACTGGACTCTCCAACGGACTGTTCTTGGACTGGGTGGGTTTCTTAAGTCCTTGGTACGAATAACGTTACTTACTGATGTTGCAGAGCATTCGAAGCGGTAGAAGTTTTGTCGACCTCAAGAACCACAAGGGCACCATCGTTGACTCAGGCAACGAGCCCTACTCTACCAGCACACTTGGCTTCATCGGGCAAGCAGTCGCCGCAGTCTTAAAGAAGCCAGATGAGACGGCAAACAAGTACCTCGACATCGCTGGCGTGGTCACCACGCAGAACGATGTCCTTCGGATTGCTGAGAAGGTGACGGGTGCCAAGTTTGACATCTCCCATGTTAGCGGTACCGAACTTGAGAAGATTGGCGATGAGAAGCTTGCAAGGCATGACTACAGCGCCTTTGGAGAGTATATCCAGCAGTTTTTGTTTGCTGATGGGGCGGGTCATGCTCTCAAGCCTGAAAAGAGTGCGAATGAGCTTTTGGGCTTGAATGAAGAGGATCTGGAAGCTTTGATCAAGAATATTGCGGGTGAGCTGTGATAGAGTTGTAAGAGACTATCTAGAATGATATCTAGCGAAGAGAAACACCTAAGATGGCAGACACTCCATCAAATCAAGGTTCCTCAAGTTTTGAATCCTCAAACTGTATCGTCCCTGCGCTGACATCCGGATATATGTCAAACCGCCTCTGTGCGCTCACCGGGATGCTCTTCCATGTACCCTCAATCTCATTCGGATCCAATTCCCACTCGACAATCGTCTCTTTCTCCTCTGCTTCCACAACAACCTGTGCCATCGGATCCACCACTAAGCTGTGACCCCAAGCAACAAGAGTTCCCCTCGTGTCTCGGGCAGGGCCACAAAGAACAACATAAAGTTGGTTATCTAAAGCTCGAGCCTGAGCTAGTAGACGCCAGTGTATGGATCCAGTAGCAATGGGGAATGCACTGGGATATATGAGAGCAAAGGCACCCTTGCGAGTTGCGATGGTGGCAAGTTCTGGGAATCGAATATCGTAGCAGATAGCAACGGCGATCTTGCCATAGTCGGGGAGGTCGACCAAGCCCAGTTTATTACCAGAGTCAAGATACTCAGACTCATAGTAGGTTACCCTCCCTGGAATGTCCACGTCGAAGAGATGCGCCTTGCGGTAAGTCACCAGCAAGTTGCCCGCAGGGTCAAAGATCAAGCTCGTATTGTAGTGCTTCTTCGTTTGCGGGTTGTATTCTGGAATTGAGCCACCGATGAGATACACCTTGTTTTCTGTGGCCATAGCTGAAAGGGCGTAGAATGTTGGAGCCTCCTCTCGTTTGGGTGGCGAGGGTAGCAGCGTCTCTGCATACTCGGAGAGATATTGGCTTCCAAAGGGAGAGTTGAAGTATTCGGGCAGAACGATGATCTTTGAGCCAGAGGAGGCGGCTTTAGCGACGTGGGCAGCTGCATTATTGAGTATCTCGGCTTTGTGTGAGCCTTCAACGGGCTGCATTAGTTGAACGCATGCCAGCTTCACAGACTGTTTGAGGACTGGGCTATTGATGGTAGACATTGCTAAAAGAAGTGTAGAGCCGCAACGTATGGGTGATAAAAGATCTAGCAAAGAGTCTCCAGGAGTGGAGGACAATGAGGCGATAAGGGGAAGAGGGGTAGGAAGAGTGTCAAGTCATCAGGGTCGGGGTCTCGGGGAGTGTTCCCGATCTTCATGCGGGACCCGATTGGTGACATGGTCGTACAACAGAAATAAAGACTACACGGCATTTCTTTATGTAAAGGAGTTATAAGTGAGTTATAAGTCATTCGGTCATCTGTGTGTCATTAATTCAACAGACAATGACAGTTCGCGGCCACGAAAAGAGTAGTTTGTAATATCTAGGTGCTATTCAAAGAGGACCAGAGGTACACATGATAACTAGGTAGCCAAGATACATCTTGAGGTGGCATGCAGCGCATTGTGGATTCGATGTCATAATCGTTCAAGGACTTCAAACCTTGGTAAGCTTGAAGGCCTGGTTGTTGCCACCGTGACCAGGCCAGACAAGGATGGCAGTGCCGTTAGCCTTGTCACCACCCGAAAGATCCAAGTAGCCGTTAGGGTACTTGACGTTGCGGAGTCTAAGTTTTTTGTTCAGTTAGTAGGTGCTCATATCAAATCATTTGGTGCTCCCTCACCTGACGATGCTGCCGCTGTCGATGCCATCGACGGGGCCTCCCTCGAGGTACCACTGAGAAGCAGCATCCCACACGTCATTCTTGCCGAGCTGGACCTTGTTCTGGAGATCTATGAAACTTGAGTCAGCACCGAATCTATACAATATTTGCTGGGGAGAACTTACCCTTGGAGTACAGAACGTACTTGGTGGAGGTGTTCTTGATCACCACGCGGGTCTCGAAGCCTGGGACGGCGTAGAACTCCCAGATCTGGTTTGTGTTGCCCTGACCCTGGGCGCTTCAGAGAGTCCAGATGTCAGTATTCGCAAAGACTTGAGGTTGGTGTGAACTCACTAGCCGATGACGGGAGGGTCCTGGCCACCGCCGGCGTTCTGGTCAACGAAGGAGCCAGCGCCCTGGACCTGGAGGGTGGCCTTGAAGCGGTAGACGGGGTCGTTGGAAGGCATGGTGAAGTGCTGAAGCTAGAGAGAAGTGGTTTGTAGTTTGGAGTGTAAGTTTGAATTGTGAGATGATGAGGAATGAAAGATGATCTCCCTAGGGGAAGCCTGGGGTTTTATAGACCTCGAGATACCTCTCTATAGACGTAAATCACCAGGATGACTTCCCATCTCCGGCATTTCACGGGCATGGCTCATGAATACCCAATGATATCCAGACAAAGTGCCGAGAAGGTCTGGAACTTGGCCCATACGCAATCATAAGCGCCTCCAGGAATGAGGCCATCCAGGTCTCATTGCGAAAGTGAGCGTTTAGACTTGGTGCAGGCGGCTTTGCCGAGAGCTATAGACATCCTAGCTGAGACATACACGGGCCTTCCCTGGCTCCCGTTTGGTTGATGAACCAACCGCTGAGGTTATTGAGAAACCCTGCATCGCGGGGTTCAGAGACATGCATGAGTGGTGGAACACTCTTGTCTCAGCGAGATATTTTCGACTTCATTCATAAGCGAGGCAGAGGATATGGCAATTGTTGTCCTGTTGAAAATAAGCAATCCCTTTTCAGTTATTCTAATTGATGTTCTAGACAATTTTCAAATTTCTTTTGGGTGTTTTGCGGCTCTTGGTCTACATCACGTAGAAGACTTCATAGCATTGTGGCTTATCACGCAACAGCCAGCCACCAGCAGCCAGTCATCCTGCAGCCAGACTCAGCTCCAAGAAACAAGCCACAAACAACCGCCGTTTCCTCATCTGTGGACTTGCATCAGACATACAAGGACATCTAAGACACTACCCTCAACTACATACGACCCTATGCTCGCGTGCGGTCTAACCAGAGACGCCTAGCCAAGCCATAGCACCTTGTTGAGCAATTTAGGCTTATCGTCCGAGACATTTCAACATTCACCATGCGAATGTCGTGTGAGACTTGGCTACTATGCGTGATTGGGGGGGATGATGAGGAGAGGTCGCTATTGGTTTGGCTGCCTCGGACTATTGAGGAGGAATTGGAAGTGCTGACTGGCTGGCAATCACATGCAAGACTACGAACCAGCTGTCTGTAATGTGCATGATTGTGTCAGTTATTTGATCATATGACTCGATAATATTCAAGGGATAGAAAAGACTGTAGAAGGGGCTGATGATTGCATCGTATATGCGTGATTGGGATGCGAGTCTCTAACAATGACATGGAGCGGTGTCCAATGCGTCTTGGCAACACTGCCACAGGTACATAGAGGGAAGTCTACTTGGTAAAAAGAAAAGTCAGGAGGAGAGGACAAGTACATTATTATCTTAGGTATGATACAATTCGAATGGGACATTGGTATAACACGCCAGCCATAACTGTGCCACACCGTTGAGCCTCTTCCAACCTGACCGCTCCAAGTCTCAGCTCGTCACCGGGTTGACTGCTTACACCGAGCCCAGCCATCCTTGTGAGGAGAAGACCTCTGTATACTTATATGTCTATTTATTTAAGTCGGTGATGTTAGGCTGATTAGCCATTCAGCTGGGGAACGATCTGGTGTGTCGGTTATCTCGGCTTCAACGATACTAAAGAACACATTTCCAACACACACATCACAGCATCATATCCCAATGCTAACACGGTGGCTGCTGGGGCAGAACGCATTGCTGCTTTTGCGATGCCTTATTGGATACATAGCCGCCCGTCAGCGGCGCAGATCAAATGGCCCCCTCCGCGAGTAAGAACGTGTTTGTACTACTACCTATAAATGTATCCCAGTCCGTCATAGTTAGAGGCTTACAACGCCTACCTGGATGTCCAAATAGACTTCCATGTTAGGGCCAGCTGGCGGGCCATCTCATTTATACGCCTGCCTTGCGCTCCAAGCGCCAACCAAATACGCAATACGCCAACCAACGGCGTTCGGAGTTATTGCCGTCACTAATCCCGGGCACCGGAGACTTACTTATTAGAGACCGATTATCCACTCACTTCATTGATAAAACTTCAGCCTAGTCAGGCACCCATTTCTCTCTTACCAGACTCTCGGTAAGGGCTTCAGAGCGGCTTGGCGAAAACAGGCACCCGTTTAGCAAGGGATACCCCCCTTACCTTTTTGGATGCCTATTGTCAGATTCCCCAGAGCGGAAATGAGGCTGAAGCGCGTGTTGCCGCGTCACTGAGGCGAGAAACTGTTGGTCACTGCGCAATGAATTTGCATTGCATTTGTTTGCCGAGCTTCAGTCGAGAATCGCAATCTAATTACTCTGCATTGTCCGACTACTGCACGGTATATAGCCAGTAGAGTCACCCGTGTTCCACCCAACCCAACAGCTTCATCTTTTCTTATACATATCACCTTTCTCCGCAAGATGCATCCACCAACGTTGTCCTCCCTCTTTTCAGCAATTGCATTTGCAAACCTTTCAACCTCTCAATACACGGCCCCCAGCTATGCCAATTTTTCAGGACCCGACGGTCAACTTGTAGACCTTGGCTATCTCCAGGTCCAAGGAACTCGACTGACCTCGTCAACCGTGCCTATCAACGCGTGGTTGGGCATCCGATATGGCGCAACACCTACTGGAGATCGACGCTTCAAACCTCCGGTGGCCATTGAGAGTGTAGAGTCTGGAGGAAAATTTGATGCGACTTCGTTTGGTCCCATCTGCTATCAAGGATGGCCTGGATGGTCTCCAGAAAGCCCCGAGGCGAAAGAATTCCAAGCAGCCAGCAATCACTTTGGAAACCGTCAAGAGAGCGAGGATTGTCTGTTGTTAGACATCTATGCTCCGGGCGAGCCCGTGTCTGAGAATCTTCCTGTCCTGGTCAACATTCATGGAGGAGGCTATGTGGCGGGTGGCAGCACAACTATACCATCCCCAGGTTTCATGGCTTCGGCGGCAGGCCAATTCATCGTGATCAATATTCAATACCGCTTATCTGGCTTTGGGTTTCTTGGCGGCGCAGGAAACGGGACACTTAATGCCGGGCTACACGATCAACGACTCGCTCTGGAGTGGGTTCAACGCCATATTGCTTCATTTGGCGGTGACCCAAACAAAGTCACCATCATGGGCGGATCAGCTGGTGGCGGCTCAGTCTTTCACCAACTCATATGGAACGGCGGAGAGGAGAAGCCCCCGTATCGAGCCGCGATAGCCGAGTATCCTTGGGTGCCGACCATCTTCAGCCCTAGCCAGCTTGAGCAGCAGTTTCAAGAGGTTCTGTCTGCTTCAAACTGCAGCGATCTTTCGTGTCTACAGGGCTTGTCCGCAGACGAGTACAACCGTGCCCAGAACAAAGCCCTTTTATCTGCCAACACTCTGTATGGAATGTTTTATTTCTCACCTGCAATCGATGGTCATTTCATCCAAGACTCTCCAACACGAGAGGCAGAGGCTGGGCATTTCGCAAAGGTGCCCATTTTGACGACAAGAGATGGGAACGAAGGCTTCGCGTTTACGCCACAAGACATCACCACCGAAGCAGCATATCAGGGTCGGGTACAGCAACTTTTTAACGGCGATGCCAGCTTTTTTGGCCGACTCCAAGACTATTACCCCCCTGAAGCAGTTGGTCCATTCGCCTACAAAGGAACACAGCAAAGGGTCGAGTTCGTCACTGGAGATGCTTTTATTCAGTGTCCATCATACCGTCTCGCCAGTTCTGCTGCTGAGGCTTTCTCCTTGGCTGATAAGCAAGGTGCTGGACCTGTCTACAAGTTCATCTACGGGTATCCGACTTACGATACTGCCTACCACGGAGCTTATACCGCCTTGATTTTCCCAACCCAAGCCATTTCTGCAAGTGATACCTCTGTAGAAGCAGAGATTGGTCGAAAATTGCAGCGTTACTACTCATCGTTCATCATCAACGGTGACCCTAACGTTGGTCTTCCATCTTCAGACATCAAGTGGCCTGAGTACGGTTCGTCTAGCGATATTCTCTATATAAACTCGAGCACGCCTATTCAGATGAAGGACATTGATGACGATGGGCGTTGTGACTTTTTGCTCTCCAGAGTGTCTGTCACAGCCAACTGATTGAGCGTGTGTCGCTCACGATAGCCAACGACTCCCCAGCTACCCCCCTATTTTCTTTCGAAGTTTACTATCTTAGAGTACATATAATATTTTTGCAAGATTCTCTTAAAACATCAGGGCAGAGATCCAGAGTTAGAGATTAGGCATTTACTAGGATATAGTTATTTAGTTACTGGCTATTTATATAGCTACAGCCCTGTATATCAGACTGACCGTCTGATTACCCACTTAATGCCATGTCCCTGTAGGCATTCACCGTCGCGACAATCGAGAGCGTGGTTCTACTGTGGTGCGTTCAAACCCTGTCTTATGGGCTTTGCCAGCTGAAAAGCGATATGTTAGGAGGTGCGTAGAGGTAGCTAGAAGATGCGATATCTGGCTTTGTGGGCCCCTCAACGAATGTCGGGGTAGGAGGGGCAGGTCCCACGAAGGTCGAGGGTATTCGAGAGCTCGCTAAACAATCCCACGGAGTCATGAGCATGTTCAAGTCCGCATCCAGAGAATCATTATCCATCACGGCAGTAGTCCTCACTCCCGCACACCAGTCCGAATGCGCCGAACCCCTCATCCTGCGTTGCCCGAGCGATTCATCCAACCCCCTATTCTCAATTTTCTTGCTTTGGCTCAATAATGACCCTGCTCCCTGCGGGAAACCGGATTGGAGTTGTTTCCCTGGCTGGGGCAGCGTAGACTGACATTCATCTAAGAAGATCTCCATGAATTGAGCGACATTCTGAAGCTGAACTTCAAGCCCACCTGCTCTATCGGGAGCTATGTTCAGCCCCTGGAAGACGGTAGGAACACGGTGTTGGCACCAAGTCGCTTCGCAATATGCTCTGCCCACGACGGTCCAGGAATCTTTCCCACTGACCCGGCAGGCGAGAAGAGCTTTGGAAGTGTCAAACTCGAATATGTGCAGCGCTCGTCGTATATCATGTTCGGTTGCATCGGGTGGGAGGAAAACCTCGACCGCTCTTGAGGCTGACCTGAAAATTGTCGCCCCTGTCGTCTCCAATTGTTTGTCGAATGACCATACCCCGAGCCTGTAACACCGCAGTGATATCTTCAAGGGTTGGCGAACCCACTTGAAGAAGCTGGGGGACCTTTGGGACTCGGACTCGCGACTGGACTCCTACTGATGCTGCGGCCACGTCAATTCCAAGGCTTCGGCGGTCATACGAGCAAACTGAAGGCGGCTGTCCATTTTCACTGCCCCTTTTCCTGCCCAGTCAACCAGGGAAAAGAATGTCTCCTCCTTGCTCTTGTGGTAATCGACAGTGTATCCGTGCTTCAACGTGACCTCAGTTGATATGCCTAGCAGGGCAAAAATCCGATCCCGGCCATCCTCACAGCCAGAACCTTTGTAGCGCTCATAGAGGGTTGCGAAAGATTCCTTATCGGTCGGCCAGCGTCTCTGCGAGCGAATGAGCTCACACGTGGAGCTGCAGTGCAACGCATTCATGCTGGCGAAGTAGAGTTCATATGTCGCACAGTCTTCTCGATGCCCAGGTAATCGAGTCCAGAGTTCCTGACTCCACAGCGTGTCATGGTATAGGGTGGGCCTGCACGCTGATGCGAATGTTGACCACGGAATCACCTCGCTCCCGCAGAAGAGCTCGGCATCTCGTGCCACTGTGATCTCCTGGACGATCCAGATTCTTGTCCAGTACCTCCTCCTGGAAAGGTCAACCAGGCCTTTGCCACGCTGTCGGTCGATCCCCCAGGTAGGCAGCTCTAGCACTGTCCGTGCAAGTGCTTCTCAGGCGGATGGTTCGTAGGGTGAAGTCGCTGTTGTCGCGTGCTTCGCCTAGCCACACTAACACAGACTGCGCTTTGCGGTAGATTCGGTTCATGAGCTGAACTTGGTGACTGCGTTCGTGGTCATTGGTCTGGTCGATGCAGATGGAGTCGCACCACAGGTAGTCATATGAGGCACGTGCTTTGAGACGTGATAGAAAGTGGAATAGATTCGATCGGATCTTTGTTGGCTGGCCCATGACGTGAATGGTCTGTAAAGGAGATTTTGGCCCCCATTCGTACGACAGCGCATGATAGTTGGGAGCCGTGTTGATGTCAAAAGTACTGATTGTGTAATGTATTTCGTCATTGGAAGATCCTGATCTCATCTGCAGGAGGCAGATGTGGGCCTGGCCTGGTAGCAAAGGATGGTTGGTATAGATAGACATGGTCAGATTTGGTGGTTGTGAATACAATAAAGTTACGTTGGTTGACCTTTGCAAGGGAACGAGTATGACGTTAGATGAATTGCTAGGTTGGTGGAGAGTTGGCGAGGAGGAGTAACAGATCACAGATCGCTTGAAATAGTCAGCTGTTCGTACAGGGCTGTGCTCTGAAGTGCAAGATGGATGCCTCCAGCTCTCAGAATGCCCAATGGACGCCTGGCAGACTGCCCGATGGGCGCGCATGGATGCCTTAGGGCGTAGCCTGATTCTTTATACCATTATCTACCATGGTAGGGAATATATCGAAGCGCTTAATGCTTAGTCTTCAGATATTTAAACATATTTCTTTAAAAAATATTAATGTAATGTTTATAAGAGGAGAAGATAAGGGCTTGTTTAATTCTCATGTGGTGCTTAAAGGTTGGGGTGCTGATGTTTACTTTTTTTAAAGCATCGCCTGTTGCATGCAGATAGAGGAGCAGGATAGAAGCTTTTACGCCTTGGTCAACAATTCAATGGCTCCCCCCCCGGAAGACAAGATGACCCAAACGCCATCAGCTCTAACCAACAGAACTGACCCGTTAACGAGCTTAAGGACTAGTGGCTTCGGGCGGCGAAGACGGCAGGCCCGCGATCGGGGGCTGGGGTCTGTCGGGATCGGATCGGTTGCGTTCGGGATTAGTGGGGTAGTCCATCGGGCGGTCGTGTCGGGGAGTCACGTTGGCTGGCTCCGCACTCATTTGATGACGGTTTCGATGCCATTTCACAGGCATCTAGCATCTTGTAAGTAATAAGAAAAGCCAATGGCCTGCTCCCTACTTGCGATGCTGTTGTGGTGGGAGGAGGAGGGCGATTCGAGTCACACGTCACCCGCGTCACACCCATATTATAAGCAATTACATTATATAGAGCTACTCTATAACCCAGAACCAGAATTTAATGTCCCCTGTATGCTCCATCATACCCTGCCGCAGCCCGATCGTCAACCCTCTTCATATCTTGTTCCCTGTCATAACCAGCAGGCAACTCAACGAGACTTTGCCCCTGCATCTCATATCTCGCCCCTTCATTACGTATCCCCGCACCGCTATCCACCTTTTCCAACGACGCCGGCTTTCCGTTTTTCCTTCGTATCAAAAGCCAAGCGAGAAGCCCTATTGCTCCAATCCCGCCAATGATGGATCCGACCGCGATCCCGGCCTTGGCACCGGTGCTGAGGGAGGAGCTTGTTGACGAGGCTGCCGGTGAGGTTGTTGATGAGTCTGAGTCTGTCGATGAGGTTTCTAATGAGTCTGTGGACGAGGTTGTCGATGAGGTTTTCGAATAGCAGGAACCGAATTCGGATTGGCAGCCCGTATCACAGTAGCCTAGAGAGCCGAGTTAGCATTAGACACGCCCCTTGTGCGAGTTCACTTACTCGAGTTCCCACCGCAGTACCCCAATGCCGAACAGCAATCTCCAAACTCGCTACCTTTACAGATAGCACCAATATCCGAATTAGATCCACAGTTTCCATCAGTCGAAATAGCACCAAGGCCCGTAGATGAGGCCGCCGTCGAGGTTGAAGTCTTGTCAGTTCCTACCGTGGTCGTGGAGGACTCGTCGTCACTGGATGAACAAGTACCGAACTCGCTTTGGCATCTGTTCAAATCCCATTGTCAGCGGACTAGCTCTTCTCGGATCGATATTAAAACAAACACTAGACTCACCCGTCACCACAATAGGTCGAATTCTTGCCACAGTACCCCAATTCAGAGCAGCAGTTTCCATACGTGCTCCCTTGGCATGTGATATTGCTTGTGGAAGTCGCACCACATGATCCTGAGGTACTCACAAGCTGCCCATCAGGCATCGACGAGCAGGTGCCAAAGGCATCTTGGCAGCCCTCGGCGCAGTATGCTGAAGTCTTGCCGCAGAACCCTTTTTCAGAGCAGCAGTTACCAAAAGTGGAGGTGAGGCATGTCGCGTTAGTCTCTGAATTAGAACCACAGTTGCCGTCTTTGCTAGTGGGGTTTGTTGCGCGTGGGAGGATGAGAGGGGATGAACTGTTCACGGTCAGGGGTAGTTCGGGCACGGATGAATGAGCTTACAATCCAAAATCGTGGGGAAATGACGCAAAGGCTAAAGAGAATATACACAGAAAAAACAGCAGTGAAAACTCCATGGCGATGAGTCGCGTGTTTGGTACTGGAAAACGACGCAGGAGAAGCCCCGGAGACGTTCAGACCAAGATCCTTCGCCCGTCCTAGCAGGGGACAATGCCTTTATGAGGGGCTCACTCTTGAAAAACGGCCCTAGCAGAAGCGCCGAGGCTAATTTGTCTGATCGTCCTGCTCCACTCCAACCCGTCCCTAGCCCCAGGGGAACATAAGCGGCACGGGCGGGTGATGGTTGAGACAACCAACCGGGCCGTAATTGTCACGGCGGCCCGATGTCCATCTATCCGGCATCTTCTTACAATCAGCACCTCTATACCTATAAATGAGTCCCTTTCCTGAATCTTTCACGGCAGGACGCCAGCTTCAACTTCTCAGATCGCCCAGATAGTGCTGCAACGCTGACAGTCGCACCATGCTTTGTCTGGCTTGGCTTGCTGACCCAACTAAGCTCAGAATGGACGTATTCTCAACGCTCATCTGGCAATGGAGACTCGAGTAAGCGCGATCAATTAACCGAGATGCAAAAGGCCTGGCTTCTCTCCTTTGCCCTGCAAGAGACCAATTGCATCGCAAGTCGGTGCCCAGCGGGTACCTCTTCCGTGCCCCTGGAAAGTTTAGGCATGCCTGCGGCGTAGAAAGAAAATCAAGGCTGAGTCCGAGACAACCAATTAGAGCAAGCACTTTTGGACCCCAATCGTGAGTTTGACCGCTCCCAGCGGCAGTCTTCTCTATCGGTAACGATCGCCGTACGCGTTTCTTTTGGTTCGGCGAACTAAGTACGCGGGCTGGCGGCAAATGAAACAAAGGCCGAGGTCTTGGTGCCATTGTTATTTTAAATGTGGAAATGAAGATTATCCCGGCTTAGCTTTTAGACCCTCTCAAAGGATTATGAGGAATGGGACGTATAATAAGCCCAAGGGGCCTGGAATTCGTAACTAGTACTGGGATTCTCTAGCATTGTTCGACCATGTTAGGTTCTTTCACTCGTAACGTCGGTCATCTGGCCTTGATTCTTGGTCTTCTACTCAATCTTGTACTCGCCCAGTGCGGTCCTGACAACGATGGAGCCCGCTGCCCTCTGAACGTCTGCTGTTCCTCTGCAGGATACTGCGGAACGTCGAGTGTCTACTGCGGAGACGGCTGTCAGTCAGAGTATGGGAGCTGCTCTGTGCCTACAGTCCCTTCCTGCTCTACTGACGGCAAGACGGCGACCAACGGCCGACGCGTTGGATACTGGCGCGTACAGCAGGCATGGGACCGGTCTTGCGATGTCGTTCTTCCCTCCCAGATCCATACCAACGGGTTAACCCATCTGATCTTGGCGTTTGCCCATTTCGACTCGGACAGTTTCGCAGTGGGCCCTTCAGACCCAAAAGACGTCTCCTACTATAAGCAATTCACCGCTTTGCAGAGCAGCTCACTGCAGACATGGATTGCCATCGGTGGCGGCGGTTTTTCTACCGAAGCTTGGACTTCCATGGCGGCCTCGTCGAGCTCCCGATCTGCCTTCATCTCGTCTCTCAAGTCCTTCATGGAGACGTATTCCTTCCAAGGTGTTGACCTGGACTGGGAATTCCCCTCGACCGCCGATGCACATAACCTTGTCTCCCTCGTCCAGGAGCTCCGAGCCGCCTTTGGAAAAGATTATGGTATCTCAGCGGCAGTGCCAGCGGACTGGGGTAGCGTCCAGGGCTTCAACCCTGCCGGCATGGCCAAATCTGTCGACTTCCTCAACTACATGGCCTACGATTTGCACGGCTGGGGGGTTGATTCCGGAGAAGCACAGAAGGTTGTGACGGACCAGGCCAGTAGCCTTGATATCGCCAATGATCTTATGCCGCTGTGGGCGAACCAGACCGATCCGTCGCTCATCAATCTCGGTATCCCCCTGTACGGCCGCGGCTATACCCTCTCTTCCCCCAGTTGCAATACCCCTGGCTGTGCTGCGTCGGGACCCAGCGAAGAGGGTTCTTGCGTCAAGGATCCGACAGGCGTCATGGTGCTGAGTGATATCAAGACGGCCATATCGGCTAACAAGGCCACCGTTGTTCTTAACAGCACCTCCATGCAGAAGCATGCGACATGGGGAGGTGATCAGTGGATGGGCTATGACGACGCTGATACGTTGGCACTGAAGCTGACATGGGCTGATGGATTGTGCTTGGGCGGCGCTGTATTCTGGGCTCTTGATAATAACGGCGGCGCATGGGGTGGTAAAAGCCCCTGTCGTCCTGGGGCGTAAGGACCTGTGGCATCTACAAAGGCTCTAGTAGTGTAATATTACCCCGGACTTCCGCAGCAGTAAAAAGAGTTACTTTTAGAGATGGGTCTTCGCCGCGAGGGGACAGGGTTCCCAGGTCCAGTGTGTCCAACCCAAGTTGAGCAAGACGGTCTAGTGAACAGGGGCGTGTTTGTACAACCTCAAATTTGGCGCCAAGACGCGGTCCGGCCGCGATGCGGGGGCGACGACGGTTAGCCGCCACGGGATATAATCCAGAGTGCGAAGAAGATAGATAGTGGAGTTCTCGTAAAAGTCTCCCTGCGGCTTGTCGCGGAGAAGCTGAAGGGCTTGGGCGTCATCCATGGTTGAGATTATAGGGATTATCATGACCTGAAATACCGACGTCTAAATCACGAGTCCCGCCTGCGCCCTTCCTCTGTTCATGAACAATGGCCGTCAGTACAAGTCCTTTGGTCACCCATGCCATTTAATCTGATGTTGGTAGAGAGGAGCCAATTTAATTTAAGATGTTTAACCTCACAGCATACCCAAAAGTAGACCAAGGCAACCCAGCAAGAGATATACAGTTTTCGACACAAATAAGCCATCATGCCCAATGCCTTACGGATATAGATCTACAAATGACAACTCGTAAACATAGACTTATATTTCTTTAAAAAGATATATATAAATTAAGCGATATTTTAGAGGTAAACTCTCAGACCGCTAGCTTTATCAACAGCTATATCTAGTCCCTTGGAAACGCTCGACGCACTCCATCGGGACCAGGTATCTTCTTCATCAGTGTAATATCTATAAGAAGAGAAGGCTGGTTCATTCCCACGTGATGTTTAAAGCCAATGTGTTAGCATCGGGATATGATGCTATGATGTGCTGGAAATGTGTTCTTTATTATAGTTCAAGTCGGGATAACCCATAGGTAAGATCGTGATGCTTAAAGTTCGGGGCGTTAATGGTTATTTACTTTAGGCAAGGTAGTTAAAGGATCTTATATAAGTTTTACTCGCTTGGGCTCAAGTTCGTTAAAGAATGATAGACCACCCGATCTAAAAGGCTTCGACAGAAAAGTCCCAACCCGGTAGTACTCATCTGAATTTCCCGTGGGATGAATGAGTAACCCATATGCCGTTCTATTAGCCGGATCCTCGGCCTCCTCAGCCGTCCAATCCTCAACAATAGGCGACCCCGAGCCGGACGACGCATAGCTAAACGACTCCTCGGGATCATCACCAAGCGTCAAAGAGCTGTCGGAAAGCCGCGACGAGAAGTAGTTTGCATCCGAATTCCGTCGTATCGTGCTCCCAATCAGCAGGAAACTGATGGGAGCGATGAGCTCGGGGATTTCGGATTGCGCGAAGAAGTCCTCGGCAATGCAATCAGTTTGGATATGGGCGAAGTACTGCTCATCCAAGCGAACTGAATCTTGCGGGGCGGAAAAGGCCGGGTAGAGCTTTTTGTACTCTATCCTTGAAGATCCGACGTACACCTTGGAGGTCATCTCCAGTGTGCCACCGCTCACTTCGCCAAACTCGGTTGAACCACGCGGGATGATGGTGGCGACTAGATTAGTATATTCGGGTCGGCAATCAGCTACAAGAGTTGAATGGTACAAATCGAACAGGAAGTGGTCGAGTCGGCTAGCCCAGCTCCACGAGGGCGCGATATATGGAACGGGGCTTCTCAAGGTTTTCAGGAGGGCCTTGTAACTTGGTTTGTGTGTTTCCATCAGACACCAGTGAAGACCCCGGTGCAAATTGTTCTTCCACAGCCCAACCAGGTACTCATCGTCCAGCTGTTTCTGGAATAGCGCTGCGAGGCCGGCAACCGACGGGAGAAGATCTGTTTCGCGGGTGAAATGGGCCCTGTCGGGGTTGAGCTGGTCAATGGTATGATCCCACTCCTCGTAGGTAGCGAGTTTGTCACCGCCGGGAAGAATCTTGTCGCGGTCAAGCATGCGGAAATCTGCATCATACGTGTCCGATTTTCTTCCCATCGATTCACTGAATGACGGACACTTGAAGTGAATGTTTCGTTTTGAAAACATCAACAGGCGAGTTGCTGTGATGCGCTCCTGGAACGTCCATCCTCTCTCAAGCCAAGGGCTGATGATGAGTTCTTCTCCGACGGTAGCCTTGTAGAGAGGAGAGTACACGGCAAAACCTAGAGAAGCGTCGTTACCGGGGTAAGGAATCAAAGGGATGATGACTCGGTCAGTCTTCTGCAGGTATCCTTGTTCGCAGTTTAGAGAGGCGGCAGCGGCAACTGTCACGTATGCATTGCCATAGATGCGCTCCATGACTGCGCATTGCTGATCCCAATCTGTCGACACATCCTGCAGGATGCACAAAGCATCCACCCAAAGAAACGGGATAGACAAAGCCCTCGCCAGGGTCACCGAATCCTGAATGGCCTGTGGCAAGAGAGACTCCGGAATTTTCTGGAGATGCTGCGAGAGATTGAGGCTGGTTGTCTTGAGCTGCTTACTAGCATGCGGTTCGGGACCCCAACAGTACGTGAGGGCGATGTATCGCGGGATCTCCAAGTCGGGGTTGACCATGTCTTTAGTAAGGACCAGCCGTAGTCCATCTGTTTCAACACGCATAAGTCCATTCTAGACTTCATCCAGCGTACAGTCTCTTCACTGATGTGAGATAGAGGCGGTCGAAGTCCACGAGCCTTCGCAGTATCATCACCCTCGACTGCCGTGACAGGACAGTCAAGATGAATGTCTTCCTGGCCATCTTTTCGATCCCCTGTTAGCCGTCCTTGCGACGTCTAGCAGTTCTGTATCTTACCATGTCTAATTTTGATGCGTAGAGCCCTCAACCCATACCCATGCGCCTTATCTGGACCGAAAACATGGTGGAGCGAGAGACGGACAGATGTCGCTTTGTTAAGCGTCGGCGGTTTATCTTCAATATCCCACCAAAAGAGAATTCGTCCAAGAAATCTACAACAGTCGCAATCAGAGCCATCAAAGATCTCGTACAAGCTTTCAGGAGCCCGCTCGACTTCCCAGTCCAGGTCGGTTTCTTTCTCGGCGTTTGCAGAGATGTCCTCCAATGGTGCATCTGCCAGCTGAAACACAGCGCAGCGGTTGCAAAGTTTGGCATGCTGCTGGTTAGAAGGAATCGAGGTCGCCATCGGTAACGTGCTTGTGTCTTTACTCCTCTTCTTCTGCAATGCTGACGGGGTGGTTGTCAGATAAGGCCTCATTCAGCTCCCACGTGACGTCTAAAGGCGGGGGCGCCAATATCCATCCTTTCACTGAGTAGATAGTTACTTCTCTCGAGTCTGGAGTGCAGCAGTCTGAAGGGAGTGGCTTTTTGCAGTTATATGTGGTCAATAAAAGGACTCAAATGTCTCTTGAGTCGGTTCCCGCTACAGACTTGCTCAGCAAGGAAAGACTTGTCTGATAAAGTTCAACTTGATCCCACCTTGCTCCAAGGGGGTATCTTTCCGCTAACGTTGGGTAATGCAATTATGCAAGGTCAATCGATACATTCAGCTCAGACTATTGTACAGTCATTCTAATTTTGCACCCCTTAGAACTTGATTGTATCTCGAAGAAGAAGCTCAGCTGTAGCATTCCTCGCCAAGAAGCTCCCCTCATATCTCAGAATATCCAAGTTTACCCAAGGATCAGAGATTGACTTCCTCGGGAAAACAATATGACCCTTTCCCAACCAGATTTCATTGCACTTCATTCCCAAACCGCAAGGAATGAACTCCTGAACCGAAGGCGGCTGCCCAACATATGGCGAGGGGATACTGCGAAGGTTGAGCATCCATCTATCTGGTTGAGGCGCGCTCGTAATCAGCTGCTCTGGAACAAATTCGAACTCGACCATTTTTCGTCCCTGGGGTCGTTCCGTGCCGCCGACGACGAGCCGACTACCCGTAAATTGCTCAATAACAGTCTTTCCATAGACCTTGGGGAAGCCAAGGAGCTCGCGACCAGCAAATATGGCGGCGTCGTTGTCGAGAATGAAGAGAAGGTTATAATGGAACTTTTCGCCTTTGTAGGTAACCTCGACTTGGTGAGCGTATTCGGTATAGGCTCCAACAGGGCTCATTCCGTAGCTGAGGAATAGAGACGTCATAAGCGGCTCTTCTTCTAGTTCGAGGACATCTGGGACGAGATGGGCGATTTGAGATGCGGCAACTCGATAGGTAATGCCGACTGCGGTGGTGTTGGTGAAGACTCCCTTTGCCCTTGAATATGCTGGGGCAAAGGTTGGCAATGATTCGCCATTCAAAGATAAGGTTCCTTGAGGCATGTTTTCTGTGTGTTTGTATTTATAACGTTGGAAATGTGAGAAAAGGTACGTGAGAAGGTGTTTGGGAGAGACTGTCCCGGTTGGAATGGATGAAGTTTATTAACCAAGGTCCAATAAAGAGATTATTAGAGTATTTAAATAATTATTTATTACAGCTCAACGAGTTGCATCAGGCCAGTTATCCCAGAACCGTGATGTTCATGCTGTTTCTTACGTTGACCGCATTCGCCTCTTGTCAAGCTCCTGATTTGCTGACGTTGCTTGCAGGACGAGGTGGGCTGATCGAACAGTCCTCATGCCAGTTTCATCAACCCACCCCGTAATTCTCATGGACACTTATTCCCCAGTCCCATTAAAAAGTACCGAGGCACGAGAAATACTCCGACCGAAGATCAAGGCCGAAGCCGCTGACTCCGTTCAAGCCGGTTTACGTGATGGTTTTTATCACACCATCAACTACTCCCACCATGCATCCGCTAGATGCTTTTCTTCCTGCCAAGCTCAAAGAACACGCAGGGAATACAACTGAACTATCGAAATTTACTGCGCCGCCAGGTCTTTCTCCAATCAATTCCACTACCACACGTACATGGCCCGTCAACCTTCAACAGATCAAACATCACCCCGGAGGCGGCGACAGAATGCCCTGGCTCAGCGCAACTATCGTACGTTTCATTAGATGCTTCATCTCGTGCATACGGCTGACCCTTGAGGATAACAGGCGCACGGCAAAGAGAGAGAAGAAGGATTCTGGAACGTCTGGCTGTCTCTCGTATCCTCTTGCCATCTTCCCCGGAAGTCTCATGCACGAATGATTATGGGATAACGTATTTGCAGCCGGCCTCACAGCGGAACCTCGGACCAGCACAATTGACAAGAAGAGTTATTTCTTCCACCTCGGCCGACACGGGCTTCAGCATTGTCCCAGGATTTACCGCCACCGACTTCTTCTCCTGCATCGGTTCTTTACCCGAGAGGGAACGTCACACCTTCTTCATGCTGATGACCAAAGAGCTATTCGGCATCCGGGACATAATCAAATATGGCCTCATCTTCCTAGGATATCCTGTGAGCTCTTCACTCTACAATAACGCCATGCTTCTTCCAATGAACCAATGGCTGCAAGATGTCCGGCAAAGTCTGGGCAACTTTGATTTTAGAGCTGCTATCAAAGCCGGCATTAGCGTCCTTGGGAAGTTGAATATTCCTTCGGGGCATAATTCCAGGATTCATGAGATAGTTGCATCTCCTCTCCGGGGGCCGCTCAGGGATTACATCCTTCTATGTCGAATCTCATTCGTGTCCGCTGTCTTCATGAATGCACTGCACTTGGGAATCCCATGGTACGACCTCGTATCCTTTGAATCCCAATCGCCTTTTTGTCGCCTAAGAGAGCAACTGGAACAGAAGGATACAGAGGATGACACCTCGGGCCTCGAAAATACCGACCAGGCAACACAAATACGACTAGCATTTGGGGATTATCTAAAGGGCATACAGCCTGACCTTGCGCCCACAGACGTGCAACTCATCATCCCTCACCATCCAACATTAGACACAATCCCATGGCCAAGCTTTCGTTCCAAAGTCATTGCCGCAGTACACTCGGATCCACCATCAATCGACAGAGAGGATTTCTGCCTTGACTTGCTCAATGACGGCCTTCGATGCTGGGGCTTTGCTGACGGAAATTCCTTGCCTTCAGCAGTACCCTGGGATGCTCAGAACTGGGAAGCAGCCCCGTGGTTTCTTGAGAAGTGGGAACATCTTACCGACGGGAGGGATGGGGATGAGTGGAGGATAAGTGCTAGGTGGTGGACTATGGGTGCTAGGACGAATGTATGAGTTAGAAAGCAGGTGAACATCATGGTTTTGGGAATCTACATCTTGCGAAAAGTAGGAAATCATAGATTCAACTTGTTAGACTTCTCTTCTTCATAGTGCCTTTCCGTGAGGATCCAGGTCCACAAATCCCATGAACCCCGACCTAGCATCGCCGAGGCATATTCAACCTCGGTACCTTAAACGTTAAAGTTAGTGTATATAGATCATAACTACGTCACGCGCTATGCACATAACGTCACCCGCAGCTAACGTCATCTGCAGGACGGAGCCGAATTGATGTTTCGGAGTATGCCTTCATTGCACTCCATGTTTATAGAATCGAAAGATTGCTTCGGTCCGATTTCTTCACTCAGACGTTCGCTTCATGCCGCGATAACCGACTGTTAAAGAAGTATTGAAACGTATATTTGAGAACAAATACCTATCTATTTCCATTCTTCTTCCTTTCGCAAGCTCATCTCTCTTCCCACATATACTAGCACATTCATCATGCAGTCATTCCAATACGGCGGTCCAGATTCGCCATTCCAACTCCGAACCGTCCCTATCCCTGAGCCGAAACAAGGCCAGGCCCTGATCTCTGTCAAAGCCGCCGGTCTTTGTCATACCGACGCCCACTATGTCGACGGACACGGCATTGAGATGCTGCCTTCCCTTCCCATCACGCTTGGACATGAAGTAGCCGGAACTGTCGTCAAGGTCGGATCAGAACCATCTCCGGTCCAAGTCGGCGATCGCGTGGTCGTGGCTCTGGTAGCTCATCCTGTCGAAAAGGCAACTCGAGCTACGACGATTGGGCTTGGTTACGATGGTGGCTATAGCGAATATGCGTTGGCTCATTATGAGCACCTGGTCAAGATACCAGACGATGTGTCATTTCCTCAGGCAGCTGTAGCCACGGATTCAATTTCGACGGCGTATCACGCTACAGTGGTAACCGCTGGAGTTACAAAGTCGTCAACGGTGGCAATCATCGGAGTCGGTGGCCTCGGTCTCAATGCAGTTGCCATCTCAGTACTACAGGGCGCCAAGGTCTATGGAATCGATATCAACGAGGACAAATACGACGATGCGAAACGTTTGGGCGCGGTCGCGTGCGCTCCAACCCTAGGGAGCTTCTCCGACGTTGTTTTTGACGCCGTCATCGACTTTGTTGGAATCACGCCAACGATTTCCGCTGCTGTCTCATCGGTTAAAAAGGGTGGAACAGTTGTGATGGTGGGACTCAATGGCGGAAATGTTGAAGTCTCATCCTTGTTGTTGGTGACGAAGAGCATCAGTTTGAAGGGTTCGTTTGGTGCGGCAAAGGAAGAGCTCTTGGACGTGTTGAATTTGATTGCTTCTGGTAAACTAACACCGAAGCTCACGGAAATACCGTTCAAGGATGTGTCGAAGGGGTTGGAAGATATAAAGCATAATAAGGTGGATGGGCGGTTGTTTGTCCGCCCCAGCGCGGAGTAGAGGATCAGTGAAATTTCCTGTTTGAGAAGCGAGGATATTGATAGCTTTTTGAAGTTGTTCAAATTGATATTGAATTTCAATACATTCAAAACAAAGACTGGTTTAAAGGAACGGATACTCCGGACTGAGACAAGAGTGCGGCAACCACTTCCAACGCGAACCAATTAAATAACTACAATCCCCCGAATAACCCTGGTTGAAATGCATGCAGAGCCCGTAACAAAGCGCCCGGCCTCAGTCTGTAGTGTGCCAGAAACCCCTGCAACAACCTCTGCCTGCCGAATACGCGTTGCAGCTAGCTTTCTTGGGGGATGGCGCGTGTATAGCTTCATGCACCCTGGACACAGCCGCAGACAACAGGGCCTGGGAGTTAATACACTTTGGGACTGAGCATATCTATAAAGGAGGGGCTTGGCTCTCTTTGAAAACAGCAACCCGTGTGATCTTTGAATATTCGCAACCTTTCGGCCGTTGTGCCGCAACGTCGTTATCATGATAGAATCATCATCCCGGTTTATCGCATCGTCAATACCACTGCTTCACAATGCAGTCAAATCACTAATTTTCAAATGCGCCGAACTCCTCATGGCTTTGTTTATATGGAAACTGTTTTCCCTTTTTGCCGCCCGGTCTCATCAATTCACGTCCTACCTCATGTTTGCCGAAGACTACGTGCAACGCTGGCTATTTCTATCTTCCCGTGGCCTTTCGCGCGCCAGTCTTGTCGTTCTCGGCTTTAGCATTCTCAATGTTGCTGCGTCTCTCTATGGGACCTTACTCTGGGCACTTGACTCTCCGGGTTACGTCTTTAGGAAATCCGATATTACGGCGGCCGAATATGGGGGCTTGCTCAACAAGAATCCTCCATACATTGTTCAGCTGCATCTCGATTCCGATAACCTTGACGAAACGAACGCGACCCTTTCACAAGCGGTGGGCTCTGAGCTTTTCCAACCTGGGCTTAACTACACTTTGACCGGCGAGGTCCGAAGGGGAACCCCCGAGATCACAGCCCCAACACGACACGACGATGTTGGAGCGCGAATATGGCTTGACGAGGATGGCTTTTCGGTTTCGACAGATACCTACGCCATGCTACCTGATTCTACCACCATCAATAGCCAAGCATTCCCTAACTGCATTTACTTTGGCGGAGGTTCCGGAGCCTGGAACTGCACTTTCAACAGCACCTTCTCGCAATCGATTATAGACACCATTATCGGGCTCCCCGAGGTACACTGGGATGACAAGTCGGACTTGAAGCTGGATTCGAGATACGTCAAACCGAACAGGGTCGACAATATCTGGGCTTCCTTTGGGGCTGGCGGTGGATCTGCGGCTATGATGCAGGTCTTTACTGTTACCAAGGGGACGCGGCGACACACCTTTGTTGAGTCTGTGCTTCGTGTCACAATGTTGACGAGTCCTGGCATTCCATTCGCTGAAAAGGACGTGGATAATCTGGTACGGAGGACCTGGAGTACCGATGCAACCGAGAGAAAGAACCCTCTCATCGACAAGATTGTGAACGGCATGATGAACGCACAGGACGAAAGCCTCAGCTACCAATTCGGAGCCAACTCGGCTGCCAATTCCAACCTCACAGTACTTCAGTCTAGCTGGGGTTACCTAACTGCGGTCGGCAGCCAGGCCGATGACATCTTCTCCCTCGTCAGCATCACTTCAACAAACATCACTCTGATAAGATCCGAAACCCTTGCCAAGGCGCCTTCCCCATGGGAGAAGTGCGACAAAGGATCGTTTCAAAATGAGGCGTTTGGTGGAAAGGTTACCCAGACTGATTGTGCGGCATCCGTAAACCAGAATACTAGCAACAAGTTCTTCGGCCAGGTCGACACTGCTGCTGTTCTGATAGCATACGGACTTGGAAACGGCCGTTCCAACGTCAGCTCGGAGTCCCTCGATGAGAAAGTATTGACCTGGACCGAGAACATGTCGGAAAGGCTGGAAAGGCTACTGGTTGCAAGAGCCTACATCGTCAGCGTTAACCCAGGCCTGGTCACAATCAGCGTTCAAAAGCTGATGGTAGCCATGTCCGGCTTACAACTTCTTCTCAGCATCCTCGCTGCAGTTCTAGCAGGAGTCTCATGGTTCGCGTTATCTTTCTTTGCGGATGCATACTGGTCCAACACCTTCTTAGCAAACGTGATGCATACGACGTTGCAGTGGGGTGGCAAGAAGCCGAGACCTGGTTATGTGCACAATCCTCCAAATGTTGAAGTGCAGACAGCCGGGAACGGGGACTTTATCGCTGTGGCTGGGAGGGCAGTTGTTCTTCAAGATCGACCTTTGCCTGAGTTCGTGCCTCAAGACCAATGGGTAGGGGTTAATCAACCGGTGGCCTACTATTCTCAGATACCAAATTACGGTTATGTAGATACGAACTTTCCGCTGGAGCAGAGGAAAGAATAACAGGATCAAACGTCGATTTACTAACTGTATCAATACAATTGTAATAAATATCTTTGAACCTTGACGTGTTTCTCTTCAGACATGAGGTGTCCCACTACGATTGTTTGCGCCATACCTTCAATCTTTGCCTCGATTGACGGATATCCGATCACAGTCCGGATAGTCACATCATAATCGTCTTTCCGAGGATCAATACCTGGTTAATCAGTTTACGAGGCATTCTTGAGCTTGTTGGTCATGTTCCGCCACCAGCAATGTTGGCAGTTTTTATACTCCAGCGCGTGCATCCCTGTCCAATCTGGGTGCCACTTCCGGAGCTACGGCCTTAACTCCTGTAACGCTTAACTCCTATGGCCGGGCAAGGGGATTGTCGAGATATCCTGTGATAGGGATTTAAATATTCGATCTATATAAGGCTAAAACACTTTATCTTAACCAATTGGATAATCATCACTCTTGCACGCTCTTGACAACATCGATTGATCGGCATCCACCAAGTAACAATCTTATCACCTAAAATGTCCATGATTTCACACGAACCTTTTAAACTAGTCGGCCGTTACGCGGATCGGAATCGATGGGAAAAACTTGACGGACCTGGAGATTCGCGTGTAACTGGCAAACAGGTCATCAAACACGAGGCCCTCGAGGGTGCATGGGGCGACAAAGTGGTCCTCATTACAGGCGTTTCAGCTGGAATCGGCATCAAGACTATTGAAGCAATCACTTCAACTGGGGCCACTGTCTTTGGAACAGCTCGCAACGTTGAAAAGGCAAAGAAGGCCCTTAGTCACCTACTCAACAGCCACGGAGACCGAATTCACCTGCTTTATATGGATCAGGCCGATCTCGCCACTGTTCGTGCCTGTGCCGATGTCGTTCGCGAGAGAAGTGGAGGCAAGCTCAACGTCATCATCAACAACGCAGCTGTTATGAACACTCCGTACGAAAAGACCAAAGACGGATATGAGCTACAATTTCAGACAAACTACCTCTCCCATTTCTTACTCTTCTACCTTCACAAGGACCTCCTCTTGGCGACATCGTCTCCCAACTTTCACTCACGGGTGGTAACGGTGTCGTCGGCCGCTCATCGATATGGACCCTGCCGACTCGACAACATAAACTTTGACGATGGCGAATACAACAGCTGGATGGCTTATGCCTCGAGTAAGGTGGCAAACGTTTACATGACGAACCAAATCGAGCATCTGTACGGCGCCCAAGGCCTTCACGTCTACACACTTCACCCAGGTGCCTTTATCAGTCCAAACTTGCAAAAGTTCTCCAAAGCCGAGACAGAGGCATTTAGTCAGGGAGACGACAGACTCAAAAATTACACGATGTCTCAGGATCAGGCTTGTGCGACAACTATTTATGGCGCTGTCTCTACTGAATTGGAAGGTCAAGGGGGTTTGTATCTTCAGGGAGCTTCCAAGTCGGGACCTTGTCCTCCTGATTCGGATGCTGTCGAGTATGGATATGCAAGTTGGGCTCAAGACAGGGCTAATGAGGAAGAGCTATGGGAAAAGAGTAAGAAGTGGACTGGCGTCTAGTCAATAAGTGAATCCAATGTACAATAGGATATGCTATGGACAAAAAAGAATCCCTGCACTTGTTCTTGGTGTAAGGCTCAATGACACACAACGCCCCAACCTATACCATCCAATTATTTCTCCTCTTACATACCGACCCCAGTAGCAACGAAGAATAATATGTGCATGAGAGTGGATGAATAAAAATCCTCATCTCCCACCAAGCTCCGCCTCCTTCTTGTATACAGCACAACGCCCCAATCGAGCAAGTTCAACCACAAAACTCTCCAGTATCTGAACCTGGTCAAGTCTTTGAGGCGTGTATTGCCGCGCGGGCATGAGGCGAAAAATGTCTACAGCCGAAGCGAGCAGCTCCAAGTCTTGCTGAGCTTGTGGGTCGAGTGGGTTCATGAGGATATTAAGGAAGAGCGAGATGATGGCGACCGTGGGATAGAATTGAACGATCCTGATAGTGAGGTTGTTAGTAAGAGATCCTAGAAGGGGAGGACAGAGGCGTCGGCAAAGACGATTATCAATCTTTGGAGGACGTAGCTCTTTGCGATCTGATCAGAATATAAAGGGGGGCTTACCAGAAGCTTTCGGTTGCTAAGCAGGATATTGTTGCTTTGAGATAAACAATAGTGGATCGGCTTGCTTCTAGACAAAGAGCAAGACTAGAGTCGAGAGCTGCAGCACTAGCCCCCTTCGTGTTCCCTTGCATGGGGCTCATGATAGCACATCTTCCACTTGCATGATGGATGGTGATGAGTAGGTAGAAATACTCTAGGTGGACAAGTATGGTATGCATTCTGTGCGCTAGATCAGTAGTCTGGAGTGACGGAAGTGTCGTCCGAGACATGGATAGCGAGGGGCGGATTTTCGCCGGCATGGAAGCACGCCAGTCTTCGAGCTGCTCATCAAGTTCACGGATGTCGCGTAGGAGTTGAGCATCTGGCTTCCGGCTCGCGTGAACCGAGTAGAGCAGGTGATTGGCTTTGCCCTTGAGCAGGCTCAAGCCTATGTCCCCAAAGAGGTATGGAAACAGACCTTCGCCTGTGCCATCGGCGAAGAAATGGGTCATGCCCTTGTCTGGTGGTGTAAGATCGCAGTATGAGTCGGTTAAGAATGGTGGCTGGCCACTTCTTAAGGCAATCTCTTTGTCGAACAGGTAGCAGATCCAGAATAGCGCTCGGAGATGACATCTCTCACGCTCTTTGCGAGAGACTTCGCCATCATCAGATACCATGGGGACATCAATATGGCCTCCCAGCGTTATAACCATTCTGCAGGCAACCCCGTTGAGGATGGAAGCAGTCGGTAAACGGCCCAGGTGGGCTTCGTGTAGTTGCTGGGCGGGACAGATTTAGTAAAACGTCCATTGTAGCTTTGGTCATCACTTACCAGCATCATCACAGTTTGTATGCCCATGATGTTAGTATCTATCAATACTTCTGCAAGTAGATGATGTGCTTCCATGGAGCAAGCTTCAGGATCAATATCGGGAAAGTCATTCGGTCCCCTGAAACAATCAATAATAGAGAGAAAGGCCAGAAAACAACATCTGGCGCTCAGGTGTTCGAGTGATGCTGTAACGTTCAGACCCTCATAAGCTAGGACAATGGTCTCGCTGAACAAGGTGACGTCGATGAACGGAAAAGCAAACTTGAATGTTGAATTCAAGTATGCAGAAATGACTTGGTCGGTTGTGTGTCGAGGCGGAAGCAGGGAGGTCCCTGAGTAGCCTTGGGAGTGGGCGATGGGGCTATGGAGAGCTGATGGTCGGTGGAGTGATTCGGACTTGAAGTGGTCTCCAGCTTTGGAAAAGATCCACCTGCGACCTTCCTCGGAGAACTGGGGTATGCCTTTGTCAAGACTGATTTGTCCCAGATGGCAACCGCCATAGTAGATCTGGCCAAAAGGTTTGGTGACTGTCCTAGGACAACGGGTTTTTGGAGGCGGCAAGGGTTGCTCAATGGCGGGCTGCTGTTCGTGGCTGGCTGTTAGGACATCTCGGATAGGCACATCACCCTGCCATGTATGGTCGTTTTGAATAATGGGAAAGATGGTGGCGTCGAGACTATTTAGCTGCTCATCGGGGACAAAAGCCGGTGGACCGTTGCTGGGCAGGGTGACAGTAGGGATCGGAACATTTCGAGACTGAACATTGCGGCTTAATGAAACATCAGAATGTCATGTTCCAATAGTGCACGGGGTGTAGATATAGTTACCTGGAAAGCATCCGTGTTTTTCCTCGCCTAGCCCGAGAGAAGGTACATAGAAGGTTATGATGCTCGCACCAGTCACAGGGAGTCCTCGGCGAGGTGCGGTCACATTGGATCTGGGACGGAAGGCATTAGCGAGCTGAACCGAGCTATGGGGACATTCCATAGCAGCTTAATGCCTGCTAATGCATCAAAGGGAAGAACCGAGATGTACAAAGATTAAATGAGTGGGGTCAAAGGCAATATGCATAACGGATACCGGACTTCATACCTTTCTCTTATGGCAACCATCACAGGCCCATTTTCCAGCCATGTCGAGTACAGGGGGTCGATTGATGAATCGCCAACAATGTGGAGTCGAATAATAACCTTTCAAGAGATCTGAGATGAAAAAGGCGGCTTCTTCAGGAAAGACAGGCGGTCGGACAGTGGAAACAGAAGATATCGGGTGACATGCAAAAGGAACAAAGTGGAAGGGGGGAATTTCGAGCGGATATGTCCAAGGAGATGGGCCCCGCGTAACAAGACAAGATGAACCCGGCACTTTGGTTTCTTCAATCTCCGCTGACTTATCATCACAAGCCAATGAAGTGAAGTGAGCAAGGGTTCAAGCTTAAAATGGCGTGCACTAGTTCGTCATCTTGGCGATGAATACGGGAGGGGTGGCATGACGCTCCCAGGGTGCTATCTGCCGCTGACAAAGCGGATCCTCGATGGAAGTTTGAGATATCGAACAAAGCCTTTGATTCGCTCTCGGGTGCTTTACCGATGACTCAGCGGTCGGCGGTTTCTGTTGATTGGACGATTGTGATATCGACGAGTTGCTGCGGTTGTTGGGCTTCGTATACTTTGTAAGCCAGGTCTGATACATTCTAATAATAAGCAGAATGGATTGCGTGGACTTGTTATGATTTAAAATCGACCTTTGGTGTTTGTTATAAGATGATGCGGCTCTGGCGGAATTTTCTTGTTTGTGAGCTCTTGTTCAATTTAGCCAACTTCGACCCTCGCTCTTCCAAGTACCGTCTTGTTAATTGTCTTCTCTGTTGTTGGTTCTTCTAATTTTGGTACAATTTTCGCTCTTTCTTGGCCTCTGAAACTTAGCTCATTTCTATCCTCAATCTTGGGTGTCTGAATATGTCCAACCTTGGCCACATCTCTCCTCGCCCTCGATCCATACACAACACGAACGTTACACTCTTGAACGCCATCCACACCTCATACCTCCATTCGAAACCCTACCAACTCGATGTTAGAACTAGCGTTGTTGCCAATGCTTGGCATACGTCGAGCCAAGCTACCCCGATTGTCGACACTTTGCTAGGAGAGAAAGTATGGGAACATGCTCGACGTCGGCTTGAGAACAATTGCGTTCTGTTGCAGTATGTTTTGAACTTTGTGATATTAATGCAGTTATTAATAATAAGGATAGGTCTATTCATCCTTCAACCCCTTCGTTATTCATCCCATTTCTCGACACATTACCCTTTGCTATACCGTCCTCGATTCTTACATCACTTCGCGCCTTGCAACCATTTCTTTACTATGTCACACCCCACAATCCTTCAACTTCACGACATGCCGCACTCGCCCTCACTGTTGATGTGGGCCTGGAGGGAAGAGTTTCGAATGCTTTCTTATCCATGCCAGCCGAAGGCATCGACATCACCAGTTGGCTTTTGGGAATCGCCCCGGAAGTCGGTTACCGTGCCTTTGACGTTTTCTACTACCTTCTAACATCGGTATCAACTCAAGCTGAGAGAGACTTTCTAAATCTCAAGCCGGCATCGCACTACTCTATCCTGGCCGCATCTGGAACATACCGGCCACCTTCGCACCTTGCTGCAGCTGATGATGGCGCAGCAGCAGACGATTTCCGACAAGCCATCAGGGAAATTGGGATCAAGGGCTCTACACATCGCAAGCTCATTGCTACCCTCGCTGGCCTGCTCACTCTCGGAAACACACTCGACCAAAATTCCTCTCACAATGATGTCGTTGAGGCCTGTGAGGAGGCTAGCATCATGTTTGGGGTTGAACCCGAGGTGCTTGTCAACTTCTCTCATTCCGACCGCCGCGCCTTCATGGGCGACGTTTACCAAGTGCTCGTCAACTGGGTCATTGTCAAAGCCAATGAGGCCATTGCATCTCAAATCATCCATCCGCGGCATGGTACTGAGAGCCCCATCACTGTCGGAGTAGCTGATGGCGAAAGCACCCGTATCATCATTGTCGACATACCTGACTCTTCCCTCGGAAGGGCGGTTGCTCTACAGACGAACTTTGACGAGTCTTTCGGAATCAACGCTGAGGTTATCGAAGATGGTATCGCGGCGCCCTCGGTTGATCCTTTGGTTTGGAAAGACACCTGCCAGGCCATGCTCGGAAGTCCATGGTACCAAAAGATCATGGTCAACAATCAGAGAGCCGAGGACACACGTGAGGAGAGACAACAGTCGATCCTGGACAAGGCAATTCTCCTCGCGGAGGATGACAGCTTTCTCAAGAATATCCGACTTTCTGAAACGAGCACGGAACAGACACATGTACTGGACTTGCGAGACGTTCTCGACTCTAGCAGGATCTGGTATCACCTCTGCCTCTACCCTGGATCGAACACCATCCCTGACTCAGTAGCATCACCTCTGCTGACTGCCTCATGGTCACCAAGCGATGTACCCGTGCAGTTGGTATCATGGCGCTTACGAGATTGGGCCAATCGATCATTTACCAACCCTGCATATACCGTTGATTTCGACATTGACGAGTTCATTCAACGCTACTCTGCCATCCACGGCTACCTTTCTAGCAAGGATGACATCAACAATTGGGCACTTGAAAGGGGATGGCATAACACCAACGTTGCTATCGGCCAAGATCGTGTATGGATGAGCGAGGAAGCTTGGTGGCAGGTCGAAGGAATGCTCGACATGAAGCTGGCCCTCATTCGACAACAGGGTAGCCAGAGTCAACTTGGCTTTAGGAACGAGCCCTCTCCTTCTCCGAGGCCTGGAAGTGTCTTTTCTGGTCTCAGTCTCAACCAGAGCGGGTATGGAAGCAGGGATCACCTCTTGCTTGGAACGTATCCAGATCGTGACACCACTCCTATCACCGCAGGTCAGCTTGGGACGAAACAGTCCTTGATCGAGATGGTGCCAACAGATGAGCCCAAGAACCACACGATCCTTGTGTCAAAGGACCTCGAGCTTGCAAAAACGACACGCATCGAGACGAAGAAAGTCGACATGAGCCGTCGCGTATGGGTGGCCTTCGTCTGGGCACTCACCTTCTGGATCCCATCACCTCTTCTTACACATCTCGGCCGCATGCGTCGACCCGATGTTCGACAAGCATGGCGCGAGAAGTTGGCCCTATTCTCTATCATCATTTTCCTCAACGCCCTGATCCTCTTCTGGATGATTGGTCTCGGCAAGCTTCTCTGTCCAAATTCGGACAAGGCCTGGAACCGCAAGGAGGTTGCTACGCATCAAGGAGAGGACGATTTCTGGGTTAGCATTCACGGCAAGGTCTATGACATCTCGGATTTTTGGAAACGCCAACACAGCGATACTGCTATTGAGACCACAACGGCCAACATGCAGCCTCTTGCTGGATTTGACATGGATGAATACTTTGTGCCTCCGTTGAACATGGCTTGCAAAGGACTTGGTATCGCCGAAACAACTCGGTTACGAGCGAATACAACCCCCGAGTACACGACCGCTGTACACACCTCTGGCTACTACTGCCTCGACTCAACAAGTGCCCTTTCCAAGGACGATTGGTACTGGACAAACTTTAAGCCCGGTATCAAGGAGTATTACCACGGAGAACTGGTTTACTCCGACAGCAAGTTCAAGGCGGAAGCCGAAGAAGGACGCATGTGGGCGAAATACGGCAACAAGATTTACGACCTGACAAACTACTTTTACACCCAAGACCTCTACAAGAAAGGCGCCAAGTACGAATTCCTGAACGAGCAGGTCGTGAAGCTTTGGGAGGACAACCCTGGGAAGAGCATCAAGGAGGAGCTTGATCTTATGCTTGAGGACACGACCAACAAGACCAAGCATGACAACGTTGTCGCGAGTTGGCGATGCATCCAGGCAATCAGCTACAAAGGGATTTCCGACTTTCGAGAGAGTGCCAAGTGTCAGGTTAACAACTGGCTTCTTCTGGCATTCACCGTCGTGGTATGCGCCATTATCTTGGTCAAATTCCTAGCTGCACTCCGATTCGGTTCCAAACGACGCCCGTCGATGCAGGACAAGTTTGTCATCTGTCAAATTCCCGCATACACGGAAGACGAGGAGTCTTTGAGGAGGGCCATCGATTCTTTGACGTGTCTGAAATACGACAACAAACGAAAGCTGATATGTGTTATCTGCGATGGCATTGCCGTGGGTCAGGGGAACGATCGGCCGACTTCGAAGCTGATTCTTGAGATTTTGGGCAGTGACCCGAAACTTGATCCAGCAGCTCGAGCATTCAAGTCGATTGGGTCGGGAAGCGACTAACTCAACTACGGAAAGGTGTATTCTGGTCTTTATGAATGCGAGGGAAACATCGTCCCATACATCGTCATCGCCAAAGTCGGTAAAGAATCCGAACAAACACGACCCAAACCCGGAAACCGCGGAAAACGAGACTCCCAGATGCTCCTCCTCAGCTTTCTGAACAGGGTATACCACGAGTCAGCTATGAACCCGCTGGAACTTGACATGTTTCACCACATCAACGATGTCATTGGGGTTGATCCGCGGTTGTATGAGTTTCTCCTCATGGTTGATGCTGACACGGCTGTTCATGAAGATGCGTTGAATCATCTTGTTGCTGCTTGTGCGAATAATACAAAGATTGCTGGCATTTGTGGGGAAACGAGGTTGGAGAATGATGAAAAGAGTTGGTGGACTATGATTCAGATTTATGAGTATTTCATATCTCATCATTTGGCCAAGGCTTTTGAGTCGTTGTTTGGATCCGTCACCTGCTTGCCCGGATGGTAAGTTCACACACCTTGATGCTTTGGAACTCTGCTGACCGTATTAGCTTCACAATGTACCGGCTAAGGACCTTTGACGGAAAGAAGCCTTTGATCATTTCAGACGCTGTCCTTCGAGATTATTCCATCTGCGACGTCGAAACACTCCATCTCAAAAACCTCCTCTCCCTCGGCGAAGACCGCTACCTGACAACCCTCATGATCAAACATTTCCCACGCATGTGGCTCAAATTCCTCCCCGAAGCGCAATGCCAAACCGTCGCCCCCGAATCATGGAAAGTACTCCTCTCTCAACGAAGAAGATGGATCAACTCTACAATTCACAACTTGGTTGAACTCATGCGTTTGGAAAACATGTGTGGTGTTTGCTGCTTCAGCATGCGTGTCGTTGTCTTTGCAGACTTGTTTGGAACCATCATCTTTCCGGCGACGTGTGTGTATTTGGTGTATCTCATGTACCGGCTCATCACCAACACGGGGCAGTTTCCCATGATTTCCATCATTCTCTTGGCGGCGACGTACGGACTTCAGGCGCTGTTGTTTCTTCTCAAGAGGCAGTGGCAGCATATTGGTTGGATGATCATCTACCTGATGGCTTTGCCGGTGTATTCCTTCTTCCTCCCTCTTTACTCCTTTTGGAACCAAGATAACTTCTCTTGGGGAAATACCCGTGTTGTTATTGGTGAAAAGGGAGACAAGCAGGTTGTTGCTGTTGAGGATGATGAAGGCTTTGATCCTGCTTCTATTCCTCTCCAGCGATGGAGCGATTACGCTGTGGCCAACAATCTTCCGAACCGATACTACCAGGAGACCCTGCGGCACTCTGTCTATGGTACTGAACCAGACACTTCCTTCATCAGGAACTCCTACCTGCCTGGCCAGTCCAGTGTGATGCTGGGCAACCAGTCTGCCATCGGCGTTGACAGCTATGGCCAACAGCATGGATCCTGGAATCGACACTCGACGATGACCATGGGAGCGACATCTCATTCGCCTCAAATCGACCGGCCAAAAACTTCATTCGGCTTCAATGAAACTGGAAGAGCGACGGACACTCTCAGAACACAAAGCGCCCTGGGCTTGACAACCCCCCGAACCCCAAGCCGACTGCGTGCTGTTGAACAACGAGAGTTAGGTCTGAGCAACGAGGTCATCTCGGCTTCGATCAAGTGGACTCTCGGGGAGGCAGATCTCGACACCATCACTAAACGTCAAGTTCGTGCCATTGTTGAGCGACGACTGGACACGGAGCTGAGTGGTGAGCAGCTGGCCTTCTTTGGTCGGGAACTTGACCGTCAGCTGGGGGAGATGGAGTCAAGTGTATGAAATCATGTAGTCACACATATCATTTTTTTTAAGACTGTTAGAATTTGGATAGAATAACTAATAGACGGCGACTTCAAAATATGGCCCAGGTTAGAAACATGGGTTTTCGTTCAGTGAAGTCCGTGAGATTTGAACAGGGAGCTTAAAAGTAGCCACCCTTTTCACTTTCAAGCTTAAATAATGCAAAAAGTAATATCAGGACCGTATCATCCTGCATGCTGTAAAGCCACCATTTCCAAGAATTACTTAGTGGATGTGCTCCTAGGCAGTCAAGTCGATTGGTTGCCCGTACATGTCAGTCCTGATGGAGTTAGGAGTTAAATGGCCAAAGACATTTCCAAGCCAAAAGAGTCGTTAGTTTATTGCAGTAATTCATTTCAGCCCTCTGGCTTAGAGGCGATTCGCTTCAGAGAGGCCGCCAGTAACACCCTAGCAGCCGCAAAGCCCCCCTGACACGTCATCAGTCATCAAACCTCGTCTGGCCGGATTAGAGAATCCATCGTCGGACTTATATTACCCCATTATCCGCCATCTCCAACCGGTTGGCATGTCCCTACTTGACTTCCCTGGTTTTCGCATAGGTAGGCAGACCACTCTTCGCAGCATTCCATGGAGACACCCTCTATTGCCATGGGAGCTCCATCTGGACCCTCGTCCTTTTCTGGGGCATTACCCCTGCCCCTACCAGTCTGCTCACTCTGCCATCGTCGCAAAGTCGGATGCGATCGGCAGTACCCATGCAGCAACTGTGTAAAGGTCAGCATGACATTTCATCCCCCTTCCTACGCTAGTACACGACGAATAATAGCAAGAACTAATCAAAATTGTTCAGGTCCGCGCTCTGTGCAGACCAAGATCACCCCCTCCCCCTCGAAAGAAGAGGGGTCCAAATCCTGACCTGCTAGCGAGGCTCACCCACTGTGAGAAGCTCCTTGAGGAATGTGAAGCAGCTCACAAGCAACAGCCGCCTTCCTCTTCTTCTGTTCGAGAACCAAACGTTGGCCCCAAACCAATGGGACCGGGTAAACTTGTGCTGGGAGGTGGAGTGATTAACTTTACCGACAGCCCAAGGTGGGCTGCTCTTCATGAAGAGGTGATTCCAGACCTACCATGAGGTGAACTGTGGCTGACGACCTGTATGAATAGCTTGGTGCAATGCGCGAGTTGGTCGAGGTGGATCACAGCAAAGTATCACCACCGGGGCCAGACGATACTCTGGACGATGGACTATCTCCAGATTCTGATATCGACTACGAGTTTCGTTTTCTGCCAAGTCAAATCTTTCATCTTTGGAATGTATTCCTAAATCGAGTTCACCCAGTCACCAAGGTCATCCACGCGCCATCCACACAGCTCCATGTGGTTGAAGCAGCTTGCACTTCTGGCAGTGGTTTATCAGTCACGACACAAGCCCTACTCTTCTCCATCTACAACGCTGCCTTATTCACTCTTTCAAATGACGAGTGTCTAGAGTTTCTAGAGAGACCTAAAAGACAGGTTTCTCACTCTTGTGCCAAAGCTCTACGAACTCACCTTCGGCGGACCAACTTTCTTACATCGGCCAGTTTAACAACTCTTCAGGCTCTGGTACTTTATTTGGTAAGTTTGCGGTAAATATTTTGTAATGTTTCTCAAATGTTAACCAAGGCTTTGGCAGTTTTCTATCCAAAGTCATCATGACACCCATGCCACTTGGATATTCAGCGGTATCTGCGTCCGCATAGCCCAGAAGATGGGCTTCCACCGCGACGGCGAAGCATTTGGATTACCGCCGTTCGAGACAGAAATGAGACGTCGCTTATGGTGGCGTATCTACATGCTAGACGCCCGCTGTGGTCTGAAATCAGGACTAGGGCCATCCATGTTGCCCTCAATTGGCGACTCCAAGATGCCGACAAACCTAAACGACTCGGAACTTGATCCACAAGCAACCGCGTATTTCCGGGATAGAGACGGTCCGAGTGAGATGGCCACCTCTTTTTTGATTTACAACATGGGGAGGTTTCTTGCAGATAGACCCAACGTCGAGGCCACCCTAATCCAACACGAAATCGACATCACCAGTGCTCTCCCCCAACCATCCCCAAATCAACCCAGCGAGCTACCAAGTCTGGCCAAAGAAGTCGAGGATAAGCTCAACTACATCGTGGACCGATTCGCAGACCCTTCGACTCCCAACGTCTACCAACTAGCAGGCCATGTCAGAGCCCAGATACTCGGCAGGGTACACATCATGGCGTCCAAACCTACAACCCAGCTCGGTTTAAGCTCTCCGCCTTTACAACCGGCTGAAAAGCTGTTTCTAGTCGCTGTAACAGTTTTTGAGCAATCGGTTGGCCGGTATGAGGCTGTGGAATAGATCGGGTTCCTTTGGTACATGAAAATGCACTTTCAACTAGACCTCTTCGCTTTCATGGTCTCTCAGCTATCCCGTCAGCCACCGGGCGACAAGGTTGAGAAAGCGTGGGAGCTAGTCTCTAAAGTGTACCACTATCACGAGGAACTGTTTGATGCATCAGAAAAGTCGAATTTGGCTCTGGCAACCGCCATCACGTCGGCATGGGAAAAAAGGCATGGGCCCATTTTCACCGGATCAGTACATCGTGCTCAAGCGCCGGCCTATATACAAAAGCTTGGAACAATGGTTGCAGTTGATTCTGCCGCTTTGAATATGGCATCTGTGACTTTGTCCGATGCCGTTGGGGATGGTCAAGATGATCCTGCACCACCGTTGGATGATTTCTCTTTGGCGTTCCTTGACCCTTCAGGTCCGGGTTTCCAGTTTCCGGGAATGTTTTGAAGACGCGGCTTAGGCCAAGAATAGCAACATGGTAGATGTTGAATGTAATATGAATAGTTTATTCAGCCAAAATAGAGGGCTCGGAGTTTTAGGGTATGCAAACATGAAAGATGCCCAGTTCCTCCCCGCGTAAACATATGAAATGATCGCCCCTCTATAACTACATTACTTACAAATGAGACTCCTCCCCTAAATCAAAGACTTTGTTGAAATTCCAAATACTATTACCCCCAACCAGTGGCTCCCATGCTTTGAGCCCATCCCGCTTGGACAACTGAAGGCGCCCCCGACACATGGGAGTGTCATGGCTCGAACATGTGCCTCACCGAATGATTCATCCTTTAGCATATCAATGACGATAAGATGTGAGGACCTCAGCCTCATCCGCAGGCCCCCTGCCGTCTTCCATCTCAAGGTCCATAGACTTGTACTTCGGATTCTGAACAACCTGGCTAGGATGACGGACATTGAACACGACGCAGACGAAAAACATGAGCATCGTATCCAAACAGTAAAGGTAGGCTTCCGAGGTCTGAAGAACACTAGTTTGCCCGGCGGCAAACTCGGCCACCCTGAAGATAGATCGGATCATGATGAGGAGAGAGACAAAGTAGAGGATAAGGATGTACTGGCTCCAGGGGAGGGGTGTTTCTTGGCTTGTTTTGGTAGGTTGGCGGATAATTCGGTAATGAAAGATGGAGATGACAACTATGAAGCCGGCGAAGAAGGCGATCTGGATTCCTAGGCCGACAAGAATGACGTTCTGGCCCAGGTCGATGCCGTCTTTATCATCGGCGCCAGCCATGATTCCACCACCTTGGGACAAGTTAGTCAATCCGGTAGAAAGGGCTAGCTGTTGCGTGTTCACTCACCAATTCCTTGAACCGCAAACGACAAGACATCACCAAGCACGAAAATCTTGGTCAACCATTTTGTTCGAATGATGGAAAAGTGCTCAGCGTCAAGCACCCTGATGAGTCGCCCAAGAATCATGTAAATAGACGCCGCAAACAGCGCTGGCGCTAGAAGCAGAAGAAGAGTCTGCATGATGAATGGGACATCGGACCAGTTTGGGCTTTCATTGGCGTTGTAGGCGCGCGCTGCATGGCCGACTACCTCGACTATAGCAGAGGACGATCAGTTACACGCCAGGTTCCAAGGAAGGGATGACTTACATAGAAGCACGATAAAGAGGGCGATAAAATACTATGTCTTCCCTTTCACGAGCTGATAGAGATGAACAAAACCGGACAGGCTGAAGAGGACTGCAAAGAGAATAGCAGCTGCCAGAGAGGGGTCGTAGTGGTATTTCGGAGGAGGGCCAGTAAGTTCCCCAGCCATTTTGAGAGTTCTTGTACAAGTTGGGACGAAGGGACTTTGAGCAGGGGGCGCCGGTGTGCATGATTCTGTAAGATTGGAAGACAAGCTGAGGTAGTTAAGACATAGGTGTTTCGTGCATTTACAAGCAAGTGTTATATAAATCTTCGAGATGTCCGGCCCTTGACTGCATTCATCCTCCCCTATCGCCCTAGCACCCACCTTTTTCGCTCAGAGGGTGAAGAAGGCTGAATCTCACGGCACCACGTCAGCGGCTCCCCGAGACCTAAATTCGGGCCAATTGAGGCTTACCAATGCGAAATCCGTCATGATCCAGACTGCGTCTCTAGAATCAACACGGCGGTCGGCCGGAGTCGTGATAACCGCCGAGCCAATCACATCTCTCCAACACCCCTGCTCACCACCAAAATGGTAAGCGGGGCTCATCTTGATACCCTGGTCGTCGTCGGCGCTCTCAAAACCCCGACGACCAAAATCTGCGACTCATAAGCGACCACTGACGTTTGGTCGTATCTTGGCGAGTAGCGAGCCTTTCGTTAACTGTGGAATAAGATGGGATTGAGGCCTGCACTGGAATGGCGTGGCATAGGTTACGGAATTAACCACTTGCACAGCCCTCGGCACTTCTGGAGATCCCGAACCTGTGAGGGTGAGATCAACAGATCGGACAATACGTAAAACATTGATGTTTACCTGGCGCGTGCTAGAAAACCCATTAGAGACATTCTAGATTTTGGAAAGGGTGTCATGACCGTGGGCCTCTTCATCAGTCTAATATCTGTCCCTGCTGCCTAACTTTTCGTTCTGTGTATTTTGCGGTTGTGGTTAATAACCTCGTTTGGGCACGTAACTCATAAGAATGAAAACCCTCCCCTAATCAAGAATGCGTAGCGATAGTCTTGAAATATTATTAACAGCTTAGGAAGGTTACGAAGGGACGACGCTTTCGAGGTAACCGCCGCTCTTGACTGTGAAAGGAGGCTACCCTGCACTCTAGTGAGTTTGTTGGACTGATGCCAGCACGTCGTTTAATGAAGAAGCCTTGAGTTATTTTCCATTTGATAAACCTCGATATTTGAATTAAGTGCGATGATTTTAGGCTTTCTGGTCAGCTTATAGTCCCTTGATCATTGGGCTCTGAGGCTGGTGTGTGCCGACCCCATCCTCCCACAGGCTTGTCCATCACCACTTCCGGAACCGCCACTACCTCTTTCACTGTTACCACTACGTCCAATAGCATAGAGAAAGTTTCTGTAATTGGTTCTGCGACTTCTATGGTCTCGTTCGAGACGAGCACCTCGGCCGATACTTTGGAGTCGACGACTAAGACGGCTTCAACTATGGGTTCGACTATGGTCTCTACGACCGAGGGTACGACGTCTTGGCACAGTGGACCACTATAACTGCCAATATGGTTTCGATAACGGCTGAAAGTGTCATATCAACAAAGGTGGACACAGCATCTACGGTTGAGGTTGCAACATCTGCTCATGAGGTACCGCATTTACAGCTCAGGGAACCACTACGACGACCGACATGGCTTCAACAACAGTCGAAAGCACCTCATCTACAATCGAAGACGGGGGCTACTTCCAGAGCTACGAGCTAGGCTCCACTCACAGCAAAAGTGACTCTCAAAATGCCACCAGGACTTTTTTGATCGTTATCCTAAAGAACTAGAACGACTACCTCCTGGCCCATTACGAGTCCATAGATACTTCCATCTTTATTCGGGAAGCTTGTGCCGCTACTCTGGACCCGAACGGCTTTAAGAAACTCGTCCTTCTCGATCCCGACCCCAATAAAGGCATCATCCGCCTCTTGACTGAGGCAAACGCCCCCTTTGGACCATGAGGACATCACTTGTAGCCTGACCGAAGACGATACGATCCGCTGCCCGGCTCTTTTAACGGGCTAGGCTAATGTGTACCTATGTGGAGCATATGTATTTGGGTAAGACTAGTCTTGATTATGGTGGATGCTGCTTTATAAATGGCAATATACGGATGGCCTCGTTATAATTCTCCGACTCTGCAGGAGAGAGAATGGGCGGACTTGAGGGCGTTGTATCTTTTGGTTAACACACAAAATAAGGTCACTCACTTCGTCTTTTCTTTCTAGTAGATATCTCTGTTAAAGTGTAGTAATTGAGTTGATTGAAGGTTAAAGAAGTGTGAGCAAGGGGGCGCGTTCAGCGCGTGTACAAGACATCTCGTTCCAACGGATCGGATCAATGATTCCCCATTTCCAACAATCTCTGCAGGTAACCCGATACACGGCGTCCTTGCATATTTCTTTGAAGTCAAGCGTCTTGCAATGATACTGATCCTCCTAGTATCATTGGCCTTCATCGGTGTATATATAGACGCGGGTCTTTCCTGTAGCACTGCACATATGGTGCTTCTGGTCTATCTTCACATTGATAGCACAGTGATGTATTTAGCTATCACTGCCTATGACGAGGTATTATTATTTTCGGAGCGTAGAACGCATACCCCTTACTGAACTTTTCCTCTTGAGTCAACGGTCCATATCTCCTCAATAACCCCCTTCCGATAAGCATAGTAAAAGTCGTGTAGGTTGATGGTCGGGTCAATGTGACTGGGAATCATTTCGACCCTATCGCCCACCTCCAAAGCAGGTGTTCCCTCCTCCCAGCTCAGCGAGCCATGCTCATCGCCTAGGTTCTGGTGTTTGTATCTCGGGTCCTTGCACTCAGCCAGCCCGCTGTCTGTAGTCAACGACTTGAGCCCGGTGTCAATTGTGACTTGTTTTTCTCCTTGCTTGCTGACAACGGTAGACAAGAGAGTCAAGCTGTTGGAGTAAAAGGTGCCAACCGCATTGCGGTAGTCTGTATCCATGAAGATGAAGGATCCGGGCTGCAACTCTGTCACGCCGGGAACAGTAGCGCAGAACTCGGCGGTGCCTGTCCCGCCAGTGGTAACCGCGTCCATATTGAAGCCCTCCTTGCGGAGCAGATCGGCCGTGTCGGTTAAGATCTTCATTGACTCGAGACACTGCCTCTTGCGGTCCTCTCGGCTGTGGAGATGCTGCAAGTGACCCTCGTATCCTTGGATACCGATTAGGCGTAGGTGTTGAAGTGTGCCGATGTGTTTTGCGAGAGCTACAGCTGGTGCTCCAGCAGCAACACCTGTGCGACGAAGTCCCACGTCAAGATCAACCAAGACAGAGATGGGCTCCGTGATGCCCGACTTTTCCAACGCATCGTTGATGGCTGTTGCACCAACCTCGCTATCCACCACGATCCTTATCGTTTTGTGCTTTCTGAAGAGCTCAACAAGTCTCTTCACCTTGACGGGGCCGATAATCTCGCAAGTGATGAGGATGTCATCGAACCCCGCAGCTGTGATGGCCTCGGCTTCCGAGACTTTGGCCACGCAGCAACCTTTTGCGCCCGCGGCGACAAGCTTGCGGGCGAGAATGGCGCTCTTCGTAGTCTTGAGGTGAGGTCGAATATTTAGACCTGTGGGAAGGAGGCTATCAAAAAGCTTCTTGATGTTGGCTTCCATGAGGTCTAGGTCGACGATCATGGATGGGGTGTCTAGGCTATCCAGCCCGTCGCCCACTTTCGGGGAGTACATATTGGTTCTGGGTGTTGATTGAGAGGCTTGATTAGTGTGGAGATGATGAAGAATTGAGATCGGGAGGTGTGTTTTATTTATCCGCATTTATAATCAATGTGTTTGGCTTTTGAAGGGCGCTATTTATTTACAAGCACCGCAATTGGTGATCATCGTCTCCAAATATTGGCCGAAGACGCTCGGCTCTAAATCTGGAATCCGATATCTGCGAGGGGACTTGTCAACACTCACGATAGTCTCCCTGGTGGAGATTGACTAACTATGTATGCAATCTGGTTAATGTCATTTGCCGTTGGCAATAGAGTGGGACTGTATTATTTTGATAACTGTTCGCGCTGGATAACTGGGTGTTCATTAATTGATAAGCCCTCTCCTTGACACAAGACGCTGATCCTCTGCAATGTGATAGATAGATTAAAGGCGAATGCGGCTTCATTGATTAAGTACGCCACTCATCCTGTCGGACAAACGAGATTGAAAAGGTAAGCAAGGCCCTGGTAAGGCGTCCGCGTTAAGGCTGATCACTTACCCGTCGCAATTAATCTGCAGCCGGCATTTGTCAACTTAACGGCACACATGAAACGCCAACTCGCTAGCGAGACGGTTAACCAAGTTTAAGTTCACGCAAGCAAAAGAAATATAGTAACGGTAACCAGCATCGTCATTTCCCATTCGTTCAAACTGCCTCTCGGCGAGAAGAGATAACAAGACTAGTTCAACGCGTTCAAGCCACGTCGCAACGCCAAGTTGTTTGTACCAAACGCTTATTGGCCACCGCCCAAAGTGCTGTTGGGCGTTGGTAGCACAGCATAGGCAGCCAACAGACAAACGGTCAAGAGGCTGGGGTGCTTTCCGGATAAGCTCCCTATTGGATGAGGGGGCAATCAGGCTGTCGGACTGTAGGGGTGGGGGATACAAAAGGTCATGGCCTCCCAACCAGCTCGTTGACTGTTGGTTTCCCATTTCCGATGGCACCGAGAGATTATCACTGCGAAACGTCGCTCAAGACGCGGTGCATCCGCATATTCTGATCACAGCCTAGAGACAGGTCAGTTCAATGCCACGGATCGGGCGGCGCAAGGCTGCCACTGACCTACCTGCCAAGTACTAATTAAACTCACGCATACAGAATTGGTCAGGTGACACCATCATCACCAAAATGAGCGACATTGCCGAAGCAGCATCAGCCAAGCAATCCAAAGTTACAGACTGGTTCGCAGAATGCCAGGGAATACAAAAGATCAAGACACCCCAGGAGATATTCCAGGAGAAACATGCAGCCCAAAGAGCCGTCATTGACCAGGAGCTCAGATCGCTCATAGGGCTGGATCCCGATAGTGACGTGATCGCAGTGGGAGATCGACTTGTCCGATACGCCGGTAAGCTTAAGGAGCTTGAGCAGCAGCATGCAGCTACCAAGGAGATCAATGACCGCGCTTTTGCGAAAGAAGTTGAGGAACGGCATAAGACGTTTTTTACTTCGTTTGTTGACATTGTCGGTGTTGAACTCGCTGGTCGATGGATGAGAGAGCTGCAGGGAGAACCGGCACCCGTTCAAGAAGATACACCCATGCTGGAGGACCCGGATCCTCTGCCAGAGACCTCAGGTGCTCAAGAGCGTGAAGTACAGTCACCAAATACTCCTGCGAATCGAGACGCCGAGGCACGAAAGGACAACGAGAGGGCTTGGGAATCCAACAAAGCGGCGGGATTGAGTCAAGACCAGTCCACACCAAATCGCCAGCGTTCAAGAGACCAAACTACCTCAGAGCATCGACGCCATCCAGAAGAACGACCACCTCCATATTCGAGTTCACCTCGGCCTCGCCAGGCCCACCCCGAAACAACCTCTCGGCCTTCCTCGAGCCAACAAAACGGGACACCTGTTCAAAGCCAGCCAGACCCTCGGTCGAGTGGAAGCCGTCGAAAGAGACCAGCAAGTCCGTCGGGTGCGAGAAGCGAAGCAGAGAAACGCCCCCGCGTTGACGAAGCCCTGACCCAGAGATCCATCAACTTTGAAGAGGTCTTTCAAGATGGAGACGCCGAGATCAAGTATACGATCGCCCGATACCCTCGCAAAGATGGAAATTGGTACATTCTAGAGTGTAAGGAGCATGGGCAGCATTTTACCAACGACCCCATCCTTGGTGCCGCCAAACACCTTGCGACTGCTGTTCACGGCAACCTACCCAGAAAGCACGAACTGGCCGTTAGCATTCTCGGCACGCTGGTCAAGAACTGTACTCCAGAGCTAGTGGAGCAGAACAACGAGGTGGCCCAAGAGGCTTTCGATCAGGGCCTTGGAATACCCGTGTCAACCAAGCGCTTCAAACGACCACGGTTCGACGGCGGTACTGCTGAACCTCGCGCGGTAATGCCTGGCCACCCTCACACTCGCAGCAGTCAGGTTGTGTCTGGTATCATGAACCCCAAAGCAGGCGAGATCTATGCCGCTTACTGGAAGAGCTCCAGAAGCTTCTACCCAGTTCTCATCTTACCCTGGGGCGGCTTCCAAGATATCGGTTTCAAGGGGTCCCTGCTTGACACGGGATTGTTGGATGACACCCCATCCTGCTATATCGTCGATGGGGAGACGGCAGAGTGGGCCGATGGGTATGAGGATGGCGGCCGTTTGGTCTCGAAGCGACAGTTCCCTGTTGTTTATTTTGATGAACTCAAGTTTCCTGAGGAGAGCTCTGTTGGGTGGGTTCCTGTTGCTGACCTGAAGCACTTTGACCCGAACGACATGAGCATTCTCCAGAGGGATTCCGTCGGCGAGTTTATCGAGAATCAGAAGAGCCAGAATCCCGATACCATCATCAGAAGTGAGTTTATCATGGGATGGATACCTATTTTTTCCTCTAACTGTTGATGTTTAGTCGGGGCAGAATCTCCGGTTCCTGGTGTCGAGTCAGATATTCTGGAGAGGGGGGAGCAGCTCCATATGAACACATTGACCGGCTCACCCGGAAATGAGAACGGCGTCGATGCCCATGAGGGGTCTCGACAAGACTTGGCTCAGCAAGATGTCTTCACTACGACACCCCAGGACACCCCGCAGCCATCGGATGGACCAGACGGCAGCGAGCAGAACGCGGTCCCGGAAGCAAATGGCGATAATGCTGCCACCAACGGAGATGCTGGCCTGACGGCCGACAAAGAAGTCAATCCTGGTGAACCGGCAATAAACAGTGGCAAGACTACCCAAAACGACCCTATCATTGTAGAGGACGAAGATTCCTCTGATCCCGAGATTGAAGGTCTCATGAACTTCCAACCACTCAACAATCCTAATCCAGCCGATCTCATCGCATCCGGGAACGACTTTCTACGACCACATTCCAGCGACTCTCTTTTGGATTCACTTCTTCAAGACAAAGACGGGGTAAATGCCACAACGGCAAACGGCACATCGCCTACGATGCCGACCAACGAGTCAGTCCCCGATCAGCCAACTCCTCAGACGTCGCCGCGCAATCACGTTCAGAAGCCCAGGTCTGAGCATCAAATAGGAACTAATCCTCCAGTGACTACAATCCGTCCAGTGGCTATCGCTCCGAAACCGAGGACTACCCCTCCAGCGACGAACACCTCTACAGACAAGAGACCTCCTTCAATCATCTCAACACGATTGAACGCGCCTCCACCAACGACAGTAACAACAGCCAGTAACCCCAAAAGACCTCTAGCCCCTAAACCCGCTGTTTCTAAACCCAAATCATCACCCATCCCAGCTAGCCTGATGCCAGACGACGATTACCTCCAACAACTAGCCGCCCAAGCCGTCGTGTCCACACACTCGGAAATCTTCAAGAGGTCAGAGCTCCTACCACGAATCCAGCCAAGACCGACAAGTTCGAGCTTTGCAGCTACCCCACGTTCCTTTGAGATACGTCCGGAGAATGATCGGGCGGAGAGTGTGCCGCGTCCAGAACGGAGGAGCAGTGGGTTCTTTGATGCTGTGTTGGGTCCGAGGGCTGGGTTTGTTGAGCCGAATGGGAGACCGCAGTCGGCGTCGGGCAGTCCACGTATTTGAAGCGATATTAGGTGTTTAGTGCCGGATCTGGGAGAGCCTGTCATTATCCATTCTTTTTGAAAATCATTTCCTTTTTCTTTTCTTCTTGGCGAGTGAGTGCTATCACCAGGTTGTTTGGCGCTGGGTTCTTGGAAAAGTTTTGTGCTGTTGATATGGAGGATGCTGGAACAACCTACGAACATGGATCTAATAGTTTTAATGTGTGCTGATGCAGGCGAGATTTTGTATTTGATCCTTCTATTCTATTGTGTGGATGTGGATAAGAAATTACATCGCTTGATCCGCAATAAACAAAGCCCCTACTGCCTCCTCGGCCAAATGCAAGGAGGTGCAATTCGGGGAGGTTCTAAGAGTCTGCCAATCCCAAGACGAGCATGGTCATCATCAGCCAATTCCTCACTGCATAGAAAAGATAAACAGTTTTGTCATAGACTCTGCTGCCTTCGCTCTAGGCATGATCCAAGGTCAGTCATGGAATACGACTAGGTACCGTTGAAGCCTGACCCTCGATGCGATAACTGAGCCAGAAGACCGTGATTAGGTAGAAGATAATCACAGGAGGTAGCACTTTAGACAATCGTGAATTAATTTGAAACTACACTTATCTGGCACATGATTTTGCCATTGACAAGATTTTCTAACCCATCAATGCAGCCCCTTGTTGGCAGCTTTGATGGATGGCAGGTCCTGAATATGCTCATACACCTTCTTCCCCTTTCCTTCGAGAACTTCCCTACAATAAGTCTCGAGCGTAATCCCGGCAAACTCGGGATAGAGATCCTTGGCCAACAAATATCCAAGGTACTGGGCATTTTCAGGAGTATTATCTCCACGGACACAGCAGGAGTTCCAGTATTGCCGATGCGTCAGGGTTATGAAGTCAACTGAATCGGGGGCTGGGTCCTTTGCCTCCATCTCGCGAACTTGAGCTTCAATTTCCTCCGCGGGGACCTTTATGACAAGTTAGCTCATGGGACTTATCTGAAGATGGCAGATGGACTTGCATATTTGCGATGAAGCTTCTCACCGCTCACTCTCTCAGCTACGTCATACATCTGGTTAAAAGTCAAGACTTCATTATACGCAAAGACCATGCGATTCAAGGTTCGAGGATCGACGATAATCCGGGCAGTATATAGCCCAATATCGCGCATATCGGTAAATGCTACCGGCACATTACCGTCGACTGCGATGCCATCAGAGGTTTCCATGACTGCATAGTCGATGCGGCCAGATGGGAGACGTGGAAGATTGACCTGATACCACCAGCCAACGTCGATGATAGTGTACGGGAGCTTGATCTTTTTAATATGATTGAAAGTTTCCTCTTTCTACAAGCCATGTTAGGTCACTCTCAAGATTCTCGCTCGGTCACTTACCAATTCTCGAAGTCGAAGGGCGCCTGTAGGTGGCGCAACAGTTGCAAAGAAGCAGGGCACGTATCGCTGAACACCCACAGCCTTGGCGGCATTGATAAGGGATATCTCGGCCGTTACACTGCCTCCGTAGATGGTCGAGATGACGACCTCAATGCCCGTAAGCGCCTTCTTCAATTCTTCCTCGGAACCCGCGAGGTCGGTAGCGACAATCTTGACGCCTTTGTCGGCCAAGTCGAGAACTTGGGGTTTCTGCATCGATGAGGGCCTCGTGAGGGCTGTCACTTCCTCGGTTGATGGCGTTAGTATCTCGGCTGTGAAAAGACATGCCGGAGATTTAGACTCCTTACAAATTTTGGTGTCGTTGACTCGAGAAGGGCCTCGACGATGACAGGCCAGTCTGGCCTGTTGCGCCAACAATTGCAACCTTCATACTTGTGGGATACAGTGGACATTTGATCTGCTGGGATGTTTGATGGATGTCCTGATAATAGGTTCTGGGTCAACTTTTTTCGCTATTTATACACGTTTGACTACGATAGTTGCCCGTGAGCCATCGGGGTCTTTACGGACTCCGCCTGTGGATGTTACAAAGCAGGTTTGGACTAGCTACACCACTATGATCCAGATGGATCTATTCTTGTGGGAATAGTCATCATATGACTCGTGCACGAAGGATAGGATGCGGGCATGCTGTCTCCATTTCCAACCTGAGGCACTACAAGAAAGCAATGTTGATGAAGAGCAACTCGGCGAATGCAGGGCAATGAGGACAAGCTTTGCCACTAATGCAGGTTAATGACAGTTACATAAGCTAATACTAAATGGGAAAGATCAGCCGATTATCCCGCGAGAAGTTCATGGAACGGTGACAAAACGTTGCTCTATTATTAATGCTAAAGCACCATCTGCCACTGTCATCAACCTACATTTACATCAACCTTACTGTCCTAACCTTGGTTAGCACTCGCATGACTCACCGTCGCACCCTGTATGAATCAAGTATGGCCGACTTTAGCACTGCCGGCTTTCAACAAGACAGCATCGCGAATAGATGGGTCAGGTACGAGGACGACTGGTCGGGCATATCGGATACGAAAGAGAGGAGGAGGGTCCAAAATCGCCGTAACCAGAGAATCCTCAGTATGACACGATGGTTGATCTACGCTTGTTCTGACCTCGCTAACGCTCAATAGGGTTGAGGAGACGAAGGAGACTTGGCGATGGTGGCGGTGTCGGTGCTGAAGGCCAACAGCGTATTACAGCTTCCGAAACCCCAAGCTCTCCGGAACACTGGAGATACGATGACTCTAGCATAAGGGCTGTTACGGTCGCCGTTAAGAGACTCGATATTATTAATGCCGGACCAGAACATGATCCGATCATTCTTCAACATTTCGAGACGTTTGCCCATCAGCTCTACATGACACACTCTCCACAACTTACAATCTTGCCCATTCTATCACAGTTCAACTTTATCCGAGCTTTACTGGCCAATATGGACACCTTGGGTCTCTCGTCTAAACAGATGGGCCACAACGCTCTGTCACGGTTTAATTCGCCAGACCATCATCGATCAACACGACTTCCAGAAGGGCTACGACCAACAGATCTTCAATGCACCGCATTGCATCACCCATGGCTTGATCTTCTTCCTGTGCCTGAGATGCGTGACAATTTGTTCCGACGAGGTTTAGACTGCTTCGATGAGGAGCAGTTATGTCACGCCCTCCGCGGACGGATTCCAGATCTTGACCCAGGCATTCTTGTTTGGCGCGAACCTTGGGATCCAAATGGTTGGGAAGTAACGGAGACCTTTGCTAGAACCTGGGGCTGGACTATCGCTGGTTGTTGGGACCTTTTACGTTCTACTAATGAGTGGCGAGCCCAGCGAGGCGAAGAACCGCTGTTTAGTCTTCCCTCATGAACTATTTAGATGAGAGACACGTATTTTGTTTGTAATTCAAGCCTTGGATGCTGGTATTTTTTGGCTGGTCCCTCGTTCTAATGACTTTCGTGTCCTGATTATCCAGCTAAACCACTGACCCAGTCTCCCGTAGGAAGCCACCAGGTGCAACCAAGTTCCAAAACTCCCCACATATCCTTATCTCACTGGACGCCAGAAATAGAGAAGGAATTAAACAGGACTCTTCCTGCTTGATTCATACGCTTACGCCAAGGTGGAAGCAGGCTTATAAGTTAAATTGATACTTCATTGCTCAGCTCGGTCCCGAGAAGATGTGACGTTGCAACCAGTAAGTAATATTGATAGCCAGACCCATAGTTCGAATTTCCTATTCTGGGGCACCATACAAGGAGCGATATTACTTTTATGCACTGGCATGGATAGACCGGCATGGTCTTTGGTGATGGTCTGACCGGCTGCTCGTCATGAGGCGCGTCTTCGGGGCATTAAAACTGGAGAAACGACATCACTGGTGTGATTAATTATCTGCCACAGCCTTACATCCTGGATCAAGAATCCTCCATGTCCTCTTCTAGCGGTCCACGGTCGACCAGCCCCGATGGCCCTGCGGGCTTGTTCGACGATAGGGGGTTCGTCACCCCACCCTAATGGGGCCACTCGATTGCCGTGACCGAGTTGATGCCGATCCAGCCCTACTGCGAAATGAGAGGAGTTTGGCAGGGAACAGGCGGGAAGGCTAGCATGGATTTTTAGGCATCTTTAGAATAAGTCTATCACGGTATCATCGGGAGGTGTACCCGTCTATCAATGTGCGATCACACATGGCGTTTCAAGTTGATTCGGATCAGGATCAGGACGGACTTCATTCTTAAGCCCATACCAGAGCCCTCTCTATACCATCTACGAAGATAAAACTGAGAATAGGTCAGCCCTCTTATCTTAAACGTCGAGCACATATATTCGACTGCTCGTTCTATCAGACCTTCACCCTGGCTATTGACCGAACCACTGACCTTCCCCATAGGGCTGGGGTTTCAACAAACATGGGGAAGCGAATCCTTCCAAATCCTTCCGCATGTCATCAACGTCCTTAATTCCCCGATCAAAACATGCACCCGTAGGGAACTCGATCCTTTGTGGGCATATCGTCAGCGAACGGTCCGGTTCATCTCGCCAAATGACCAAAGCGTAAGCTGCCAAGATCTATGCTGAGGATTAATACTGTTATGGGCTGCCGATATGCCGATATGCCGGTCGTGGAGTTGAAGTTTTAGTGGTATATAAATGTTGACTTGTTCATGCAAGTTTCTTGATATATATATCCTCCCTAGCCAAGCCGCCTCGAGGCAATCTGGACTTGAACCTTTTTACATCGGACAGTCTCTTTAATACCCAACTTCCTTCCTTCTCAGAACCAGATCTCGACAATGAAGTCAACTTCCGCTCTTTTGGCCCTTGCGGCCTCGACAAGTGCCTCACCACTCGTCTCCAAGCGGGATGATGTCCTGGACAGCAAAGAGACCCTCTGTAAGGGATGGGATCTGAGAACCCCAGAAGGTGCTGATGACCTCTGGGAAAAGACTGCCGCGGGCGTATCTCTTGAGCTCTTCATCAAGTCTCACTGGGGTAAGTACCTAATATTACACGACCTTATGCGCAAGACCAAGCCGCTGACTCCCAGCAGAGCACGAAAACTCATGGGTCAAAAACATGGAAGACCAAGTGCAAGGCGGCACCTCAGGCAAATCAGGTGCCGCAGGCTGCTCTGCCCTCGGCAATGACTGCAACCCCATGGGCGGCCTAAGCTGTGACGACCAATTTGACCAGTTCGGCACGACTCCCCTAGGCAAGAACTCGTACTGGATCTTCCAGGCCGTCAAAGGCATGCACGAAAAGTTCCGCGAGCTGGACCGCCAGTTTACTCAGGAGACGCTCATCAACGGGTTGAGGATTCCTCAGATGGTTGAGGACTTTGATGGGTCGGAGGATAACCCCAGTCAGGTTCGGGGTTGGATTGCTGCGGCTGCTACTATTGGAAATGCAGTTGGAGGACTTGTGCCTGGTGCTGTAAGTTTATCATTTTGAATACACGGCAAGTGACTAACAGGATCAGGGCTCTGGAATCTCTGCCGGCTTTGGTATCTTGGCCGGCATCTTCTCCGCCCTCTCCCTAACTGGCGATGAGGTCGACCAAGGCACCATCTCAGCTGCCCTCGCAAACACCTTCGAGGCAGCCACTACATCCCTCGAAGACACTCTCCGGATCGCCACGGGCGGCGGCACCGAAGAAGAGTACAACTCCCTCCCAGCCCCCAAGTGGGACACTTACGAGACCAAGATTGCCAAGTTCTTCAACGGCGGCTGGTTCCTGGTTGACGACGACGAAGAGGCAGTTCGCGTGACCATTGAATCCATCACGAACAATATTCAGAAAAAGGTGGCCAACGATGTTATGAAGGCAGCAAAGTATCACCTCGTCGCTGACAAGCGAGACAACGTTCGTACCCGTGAGGACTGTGGTTCCGCTCCTGGTCGACAGTGGTTAGAGCTCAAAGATGGAGAAGAGTACTGCTTCTACATCATGAAGAACAACCCCAATCCAAACCGTGAGAATGAGTGGGTTGAAGCCGGTGCTGATATTTACGACAAGATGGCTTCGTATGGTCTTGGCGACCGAGAGCCGTTCTACCGCGCCATCATCGACTGCGGCCTTCACGGAGGAGACAACAAGGATATTGACTTGAGTAATTTGGCTTGGGGTCAGGTGCCGACATGCTACTTTAACCTGCCGGCTGTGTTTATCGAGAAGGACAATGAGGTTGGCTGCGGAAGTCCATTTGACAATGCCAAGTGCGACTACCTCAAGTCGACGCCTATTTCATAAAGTCAATGGGTACAATTCTTGGTATCAGATAGGATTCTTCTTTTTCTCATCTCGGTGTTTGCAACTCAACTCCGTCTTCTTGTATAATTAGATCAGCCACATTTCACCAAACCTTGGAGCGCATCATGACTCTATTTCAAGAATGATCCTTGTATTTTCCAAGCTTACGCGCATCAGAACCATGTTCGTAAGTGGCTTATCAGAAAGATTGCTTTATTAAATATCACCGTCGAGGACGACGTCAGCAATCTCATCTTTCAAACCCCGCACAACACAAAGACCAGCCAAAACCACCATAATGAAGGTCGTCGTAGCCGGCTCAACTGGCTTCCTGGGCACAGAAGTCATCCGTCAAGCTCTGTCCCACCCAAAGATCACGACCGTCGTCGCCTTGGCGCGCCGTGAAACCCCCGTTCCGGAAGGCTCGGAATCGCAAGCCGACGTGTCCAAGTTGAAGTCAGTCGTCTGCGATGACTTTATCAACTATCCAGAGCATGTCAAGGCTGAAATATCCGACGCGCATGCTTGTATTTGGTATTGTTTTGGCCTTGGCGACCGCAGTGAGACTCCGAGGGCTGCTGACGATACTGGCAGGCTGATTGCCATCACACCAGCCAAATCCAAGACGTATCCTCGAGATAAACTGCGCGAGATCTGCCGCGACTACCCCCTAGCAGCACTCGAAGCTTTTTCGAATTTCAATAAGGGAAAGACTGAGCCGTTCCGCTTTGTGTACGTCAGCGGTTCCAACGCAGAACGAGACCTGGACAAGGTACCCCGGCTCATGGGCAGCTACAGCCTGATGAGAGTACGTCGTGTCGCGCAAGTCTTGACTTGATGTACCTAACACATACCAGGGCCTAGTTGAATTATCTATCCTCGAGCGGGTGGAAAAATGCAATGGGGCTTTAAATGCCTGTGTGTTTAAGCCCGGCCTAATCAATACAGCAAACACCAGCATCCTAGTCAAGGGTATTCAAAGCGTTGCTCGAGTCCTCATCGGTCTTCCGAGTATCCAGCGAGATGAAGTGGCGGCAGCCTTGTTGGAGAAGGCTGTTAATGGCTTTGAGAAGGACACATATTTGAACGATGAGTTGATCGAGATTGGACAGGAAGCGTTGAAGGCTCTGGCTACTTCTCAGTAGTTGAGACTTGGTGGTGGACATCTTTGTGGAGCTATTAACCTTGACATGAGCAAATCTTTTTAATTTCTCATACTTACCAGCGTTTATTGCAATGCTGTTCTTGCTCCTCGTCCTCAGTAATGTAGCTGCTGGTGGGAGCGGTCCAAACGATGTGATTCATTTCTCTATCGATCTTAAACTACCTAGCGACATGCACTCAATTCAACATTTTATCATGAAAGATGCTATCACTGACACGTCAAGGAGACTATCTATAAATGGTGAACGAAGACGTATCTTACTCTGACCAGATCGCATTGACAATCGCTAAGCGTCTGACTAAGACCAACGCACATGGCGTGCTTGATCATTGCTCTTTTGGGCAGCTCGGACTTGAAAGTGACTCACAGCTGCAGAGGCACCAACGTCTCACCACATCTTCTCACAAGAAATCCATCACGTTGTTTGTTTCCCTCTTTATCTCAGTCGCGTCTTCTTAATCAACACGAAAATCTTAGTTTCGCCCCTCCAAACTCACTCAATTGCTCACTCACCAGTCAATATGAACACCAGAGCCGTTGCCTTGCCCAAGTCACTGCCCGACCCAGCGCAATGGGGCCAACTCATCGCTCGCTACAAAAAGTTCCGTCTCCTTTCTCTTAAACAATCCCCTGAAAGCTTTGGCTCAAGCTATACCCGCGAAGTCGCTTTTTCAGAGGAAATATGGGCGTCCCGACTAAACAACCCCGTGGCCCTCAACATTGTTCTCGTCTCGGAGCCTGACGCCGAAGCTGAGGCCACAGATGACATTTCTCTCATACTCAACTCGCCGTGGCTCGCAGCTCTCACCTTGGTTGGACCCCTCGAAGCTAAGACTGCCGCAAAGACATACGAGGACAAGATGCATCTCCAACCAGACACAGTCAGTTTCGGTCCTCCAGCTCCTGGCGTCGACTCAACCTACGTTCTAAACGCCATGTACGTCTTGCCGTCGCAAAGACGCAAAGGCCTCTCGTACAAGATCATCGATTTTGCGAAACAGCTCGCCTTGATCAAGGAAAACAACGCCAAGGTGACGCTGGCGCTTATCCTGGGCGATGACAACGTACCTGCTATGAAGTCGTATGAAAAGTCTGGTTTTGAGGTCGTTCATAGATATTGGTTTGATGATACTCGAGGAGGGGAAGTAAAGAAGACACGGGCGGCAGTTATGAGGGCAGATGTTGGAGTGGAAAATCCGGTCTAGAAGCGGGTGCCTCCTGTGGATTAAGCGTGTCAGTCGCCGGTGTTGTTTATACATAAAGTCAACTCGATAGTTCCAGAGAATACTATTTTCTATCTTTCTCCCCAGCCCAGAGACTGGTTTCAAGATATTCAAGATATTCAAGTTGTATATTTCATCTCCGGCTCGGAAGTCGGCATGCTCACACAACTTGGTTTGTTAGTATTTGTCACACTGCTTGCCTATGTCCTCTACTACTAGGACGGATCTCACAGTCGCCACGATCTCCTTAGTTGCGAGACGAACCCTTGCAATGCTTTATGCACCCCGTCCGGCTTGCTGGAGGACCGTCTGCACTCCTTGAGAGTGCAAACGCCGTAGACCAGAGTCAAGCTCTCACGGTCTACGACTTTCGCACAATCGAAGAGATTAAATCCGTCATCTCCCGTATCAACTTTAATATTCTATACATTTAAAGAGATTTACTCCAATACTACTCGAAAACCACGTCGAACATTGATATAGTATATCACCTGCTACTCGCCCTAGCACCAATGAACGATCAACGTTATGGCTTCCTGTACTACAGGATACATAGCAAATCAGTGTATCGGCCCCCCCTGATCAGAATATCAGTTCCTTAAATAAAAGAATTAAATTTATATGTTATTTGTTAATTGAAAGTGGTGTTTTAGATGCTCGTTCTGATCCACTTTATGTTTCTCATTATCATCTTGTGTCATACCCCCGTGCATCATGTCTATGGTACTTAATTAACAAGGACACCGATTTTATCAAGACTCACCCGCAACTTACCTTTGTAGATATGCAATCAAAGGTAGAATATCCCTGCCGCGGTCTCACGGGCGGAAGTGTGTTCCAAACATGCTCGAGACAAGGTCTTGGTGCACCAAGACAACTAAATCCTCCGCCCGCCATGATCGTCGGCGGATCACCGAGTGGCTTAGTCTTGTATCACCATGCCGTCCTTTGTAAGACCATTTCATGTTTTGTGTCACACGCCAGAGATCAAGTTCTTGATGAATTGCGTCATATATATTGATTGATGTTCATAGTCTAATGCGAAATGCAATGCCAACCGGGCTCATTAATCGTCCCCCTCTTTCATTACCAGTCTCATTAAAAAATCATCCCATCTCTTTCATTAAATTTCATTATCTTTTCCTTTTAAGCAGTTCGGATGCTCTGGTAGCTGCCAGACTGGTCACCGTAGATGTACTCCTTCACGCTCTTGGTAGTGGGGGCATCACCACCGGCATAGTCGACGATGGAGATGCTCTTGTAGTAACCGGTGAAGGGACCCTTGGTGAAGTCGGCCTGACCGCCGGCCCAGATGACGGTACCCTCCTCGGCGTCGGGACGGCCGGCAACCCAGGTACCCAGCTTGACTTGCATGGGGGTCTGGGGGAAGGCTGAGCCGCCCTTGGCGTCGTTGTAGGTGAGGGTACGCACAACTGTGCCGTCGATGATCCAGTTGACAAAGGTGGGTGTCCACTCAATGGAGTAGACGTGGAACTGTCCCGTAGGGTTGGCTACGGGGTGGAAGGCACCTCGGTCGTATGTGCTGATGTCGCCCTTGCTGAAGTAGTTGGACTGAACTTGGGCATTGTCACCACCGATCCACTCCCAATCAATCTGGAAATGTTAGTATCAATTGTATATGTGAGATGCAAGGAAGAACATACCTCGTCAAGGTTATCGGACTGAAGCACAGCGCTGGTGATGATGCCCACGCCAGGAGCGGCTTGGACCTCAACATCAACGCGGCCAAAGAAGATGTACTTGCCAGTGGCGATTGTGGGAGCGACACCAAGACCGGGAATTGTAAAGACACCACCCTTCTCACCATACTCAATAGCAGTACCGCCAATGTTGGTAAAGGCAGGGCACTCTCCCTTGGTAAAGTCGCAGTGGACTGTGTCCTTACCGAAGGCAGGGTCGGCAGGGCAGCCTTGTGGTACGTTAGCACAAGAAAAAAAAAAAAACGTCAATCAGATTGGTTGTGTAACTCACTGGTTAGAAGAGGGTTGCAGGTGGTCGAGGTCTGGGCCGACACCAGCGCAGGTGCGGCAAGGGCTAGAGCAGCCACGGAGAGAGCTTTGGAGAACATTGGGGTTGGGTTGCGTCGTGGAACGATGGTACAGCGGGGGGTTAGGTAGGTTAGATCAAGTGTCAGCAATGTCACGCAGTGGCTTGCGTTTGATGGATGTCAGTTCGAGAGGAGAGGAGTGGTGAGGACGCACTTTCAGAGCAAGATCTTGCAGGAACCGGAGGCCAATCGCCTTTTTTGTAGTAAGGAAGAGGTTGGTTGGAGATGTTCTAGCCTCTTCACAGCCTCGGTTTATATCCATCAGGCGATGGGTCCTAGCCGCTCGTATTCCCTGCGCGTGCGTCGACTAGACAACCCCGGGTTGCCCTGTCTCCAAGCCACGTCCGCCCAAACGAGGAATGGATCCCCACTAAACCATTGCTTGGCTCTGTCTGACCCCTGCCCGTCCCCTCTCTGCGATGGTCCAATCGAGGGCATGACATGAGGTGTTGGTCCACAGAACACACCCTCGAGAGGACGGGTAATGGACTGGGGGAGAGAACGCGCAATCATGTGAGACTGGTGTGCAGTTGCTACGGCAAACCCGCAGACGGAGAATAGCTCTCCCCCTAGTTCCAAACTTTAGCTGTGGCTGGGGGGAGCGGGCGGCTCCTTAGATCCGATTTCAGTACCTACTTGGTGGTGGCTAGCTGGGAGGCCGCGAACGACAATACGAGCTGGGGCCTAGAACTCGGTCCCCTCTCTGCTAGCCTGGGTCTGATCAAAGCCCGCCATCTTTTACGATGGGATGGGCAGGGACTGGAAAACGTCAGCGAGAATTGAGTTCCTAGAATCTGACGTCAGGTCCACCAGAGAGGGGAAACGAAAGAGGGTCAGTTCGGCGATCACCCATATAACCAACCCGACCCGACCTACCCTTGCTCCTCTCTCTCGTCTAGAGCGGTTGGGTTACCCAACCTCACAAGGTTTCATGAGCTATTAACTCTCAGCTGTTGCTCGGCTGTGTCGGCCATCCATGCCATGCCATGCCATTGTCAACCAACGCCAAGATAGCCAGCTGACTGTTTGTCTCGTCTTATCTTTTTCATACTCTTTGCAGCGAGTACCCTGCCTGTCACCTGCAGAGCAAAGACCCCGCGAGCGGGTTAATTAATAAATCGATCAGCGAGCGGGTACTCAGTCGCTCCACCAGCGGTTTGTTTCGGAGCTCCTGTTGATCCTGCACATCCCTCTCGTCTATTGTCCACTAGTCAACTGATCTGACCTTTGTGTCATTGATCTCGAGCCTCTGAGCTCATTCACAGTGTCCGTCCGTACCCTACCATCGAGAGGAGAACTCCCGGCCGTACTTTTGCACCGCGGGGGCTCAGCTGACCCCATGCACTGCAGGCTCTCTCTGCACCCCGCTCAAGCCCTGTATCAACGCCCAGATGCTTGAGCACCTTTATAGTAGGAGCTTTTATGCATGCATTGACGGTCAAAAGGCTGAGGCCCGTCCTTTATGAGTTGTCTACGTTTCACCATGCGCAATTGTTTCGAGTTTTTGTGCATTTTGCATAAACATCAGCCATCATCTCACACCGCCCAACACCCGCCCATAAACGGTATCGAATAAGCTCGGCTACAGCAAAGGATTGTTAGCTATCTTGACGGTGAGACTGACGGCATTCTAACTAAGCACAGCCTGCTGCCACATTCACTGCTACAGTCAGCCTGCATCAAACCCCAAGCAAGCAAGGCTTACAGGCAAAGGCAAGGATAGCCTGATAGCTGCACCAAAAGACCCTTATGCATGCACCTGGTTTTGGCGGGGTTCTTGCATGAACATTCAATTCATTGTGGATTTTTCGGCCGCCTTCGCAGGTCGCATCATGGGTGATTTTCTATACGAATGGCACGTCGAAATGTCCATTTTTTTGGCCGAAATATGGACAAGATTTACGGTTTTCAGGGCAAGCCCCGACATGTGAATTGATCTAGTTAACCGCGACGGTCCGACTGTCCCATGTCTTTGTCTAACAAGGTCTCGCGATCTCATTCAATCTGTAGACATGGCTGAGACTTGGCGGGAGTCTTTATCCCGAATCTCACACAGCCTTGCTGCGCCCCAGACACAACCTTACGCCAAGTTGCCGAAGGATTTATAGCCAACGGCTTGCGCGATAGTTGTCTCTAAAAGCGTGCCGAGTAGTCTACTAGCGACATGGGCGGTGTGTCAAAAAATGATAGGACGAAAGTCCCATTGCGCGGTAACGAAGGATCTTAAGCGCTTCGCTGCTGAGCTTTAGCTATTGTTATTACACAGCCAATAAACACCGTTAAAACATATTCCATTCTCATAGTGCTTCTATGTGCAATTAGAGTGCATGCATCATAGTTCAGTCGCCCAACGTTGGCGCCATCGTCGACGGGGGCAGTTAGGAATAGAGTCAAACGAAACCGGCGGACATTATGCCAACATCGGTCCGACACTCGCTCACTAGACACTCAATATTTTACATTTAGATTATCGCATTTAAATAAACCTATGCGACTAAGGCAGCTCCTACATCATCGCTTAGTGCTTTGGGCGGCCCGAAACGATGAGAAATATCCACCAGTTCAAGCATCTTTGCTCAATGATTTCCAGGATCGCTCACCATTGATTCCAAACTTCCCTCTTGGCAAGTATTTCAACACCAAATCCCAGAACCACATTCCGGATAGATCTCTTTTGCAAGGGTCCTGATGAGGCGTCAATATCGGCGCCTGCGATGGTAGTCTCATTCAAGTTCCTGGCCCTGACAGGGTTGTAAGATTGACTAGGCAAAGAACGAGCTAGTTCTTTCTTACGTCCCTAAGAAGCCGACCACTCTAAAATTAGAATGATGAGGTGAGAGCGGAAAGATCCATGGTCTGGTAGCCTCGCTTATAGTCTAGACAGTCAGACAGGATCGAGTTGCCAAGAAGCCGCAGAGTGGCTCACTCAGCTCCGGAAACTTCAGCCGCCTTGCATTCAGAACCTCAAGAAGAATCCGTTCAGCTCTTTGCTATGATTTGTGGAATATCTACAACACATTTAATGGACCCGTTACTCCCAGATGATCTGTGGTAGTGAGTTAATTGTAGCTTCCTTAGACTGGTAACCTCCAACGGTCAACTGTCGTATGCCCCCAAAGATGCCGTACACTTTTACACACAAATGTGGACCTAATAAATTTTGCTGTCAAGGAAAGGAGCATTTCAAACCTCTTCGAATAGGAAAGCAGTGGACAGTTTCCCGCCTGGTTAGAACATGTGGACCAGGCTCAGCGAGCGACTACGATATTAGACGAAGAGATGTTCCAACGCAAGGATTCAAGTACTCCAACCTCATAACAAACCCAAAGATAGATCACTACACAGTGATTCAGAAGAAGCTGGGATCTGCTCGGATGACTACGTGTTTACAAGATCTCGTAACCTCGTGTTGGAGCTACATTGGCTTTATACAAGAGCTTGAAGGCCAAGGTTCACGAATGAATACGAGCGAGCGCTGACCCGTTAGTTTATTAACATCAGTTTTCGAACTTTTTGTTATTATTCTTTCCATTTCGATTGATGGCAGGGTTACCCTCCACCCTTGTTTTGATTTGACGGGGTCTTCTCATCTTCTCCAGGGTAGGCATTCTCTAAACTGGTGAAAATCAACCATCAACCCAATCCCCTACCCAAGCAAATACCCATCTCTTAACAGTTTCTGAGTTAATCTTGTCTTTTTGATAATCAGAATACGGCGGTGTTGCAACAAGGTGAGCTTTCAGGATCGCAGCCTTGTGTCCTCTCACAATTGGTTCCTTCATTATCTTCCGAAGAACGACGGAACCCAGCAAGAAACAACTGTCCCTAAATCTTTCAATAAGTGACAGGTCGGCATTGTGCGACACAACCTTAGTCACCGCTATTGGCATCGACCACTAATCTCTCTATTCACCAACATTGAGGCGGCCACGGACATGCCTCCGGTTGATTTGTCGACAGGTCATTGGTGGCTGAACGCCTCCAACACTTCAATAGGTCTCGTGATGCAAACGCCGCCGATGCCACGCACCAGCTGAAAATTGTGATGAAAAATTTTTTCAAATACAAAACTAATAGAATCTTTACGAAGCGCTTGTCTTTTTATCGAGATTTTTAAACTTTTGTTGATAGTCCTGGACTCTCTCGGGTTCCAACCCAAACACGCATCGTGTTAAGGACAATGACGTCATTCCTTCTTAATCTTCTCCCTTCAGCGACGCGCCTCAGCCCACAAACAACGGATTTCACCCCTCTGGACCATCGCCCGGGCTCGGGATAATCCCTCATGTCTGGCCAGACACCGTCCGGTAGAGACAGGCATTTACGCCGTCTGATGCCGGCCCGGGTTCTTGGGGGGTCCTCCACCGCTGGTACTCCAAACCCAAGGTCGCGGCTGAATTCCGTGATTGCGGCTTGCAACGCGTGTCGGAGATACAAGGCAAAGGTAATTTGGTTGTCCGTTAAGTCGTGTTGCAAAGGCTAAGATATCTTGTAGTGCTCAGGCGAGAGACCGGCATGTCGTCGCTGTGTCGACAAGGGCATTTCATGTCAATACATGACGCGACCGGGAGAATCACGACTCCAGGCTTTCAACCGGAACCACCACGACCTGAAAGATCGAGCAACAGTCCACGAAGAGGTCCTCGACCTTCTCAAGACTCTACCCGATCGAGATGCTCAAGATGTCTTGAAGAGGATCAGATCCGGCACGGCCATTGAAACCGTTTTAAACCAGGTAAAAGCCGGCGATCTTTTGCTCCAAATGGCCCTCGTACCCGAAACTCGACTCCGATACGAGTTCCCGTATCATTCTGAGATGCCTGCAGATTACGTCCGAGATAACCCGTATCTGAATTCATTGATTTACGAGGCGGCCTCACTCTACCCGACTAGTCAAGACCCGGAAAATGTTACGCCTGGACTCATGACTGATTTGGGCTCTGAGGAGCAGCACAGTCTCTATCTGAAACCTTTTCACGCGGCACATGTTGTTGACCCTTTTCTATCTGACGTTAAGCCATCATCGTGGACTTCGATTTGTAACGATGATTCACTCATGCGAGATCTTCTCAATGTGTTGTTTCGCTGCGAATACCAGTTCACGGCGGCTTTCCAGAAGGACTTGTTCCTAGAGGACATGGCTGCTAACCGAAAAGACTTTTGCTCATCTCTACTTGTCAATATCGTCCTTGCTTATGCTTGTGTATGAGCTCCCCTACACACCCGATGACCCATCTGATTTGATCATAGGTCTGCTACCCGAGCTTCTCCGACCGCGCCGAGTATTGGAACCCCAAAACTCTTGTGTATCGCTTCCTCGCAGAAGCAAAGCGTCTCTGGGAGCTTGAATCTGCAGAACCGTGCATCACTACAATTCAAGCCGGTATACTCTTCAGTGTCTTTCATAACTTGTGCGGCTTGGATGAGATTGGGCAGCCGTATAGGATCCGCGCTGTAGAGTTGGCTCACAAACTCCGCATCTTTGACACCATGGATGAACGGAGTCAGCGATTGCAGAATGGTAGAGCATACACGGCGTGGGCGTTGTATATCTGGGAAACGTAAGTGTATCAACTTGAAGGTTTGCATACGTGTTAACCCCCTTAGCCTTGTCGCATTCTCCTTCATGATCCCGCCATTGCTCAAGAAGCCTCCAGAGTGGTCACTGCCAGATCCAACAAGGAATTCACGATGGTACGGCGAGATATGGGTCAAGTATCCGCTGAACCATGGTCTCTCGCCATCCTACTTTTCTCACATCTTCCGAGCAAGATGCCAGTTCCGGATCATCATGAATGAGATTTGCGATGCAGCTTATTCAGAGGGTTCTAAGATAACTCTCGACAAAGCTCATGAGTTTCGTGAGCGGCTGGTGAGCTGGTATAGAAGTCTACCCGGACCGCTTCAACCAAGAACCATCGTCCTTCCCGGTCATCTCCAACTTCAGTAAGTATATTGGACTCAAGTTCATTACCAGACTGCAGGCTTGTCGGATCGGTATTGTTGATACTTAACAGCATTTACTATCACCACCTCTTGCTTACCCTCTACGAGCCATTATGTGATGCAAATACAACCCAGGACCCTCCACCACAGCAAATCATTGCTGATGCCAAAAAGCATCTCCAGACTCTTGTTCGACTCTACTATCTCCGACACGGATTCGAAGCCATGGATCTCTTTGTTGTTATTCCTCTCATGCTCACCGGCTACGACTGCATCGATGCCATCGGAGACCAAACACCCGAAACCGAACTTGAAACTCTACGATCAACCCTCATTCTCATTGCGCAAGGCCTATACAGCCAACGACGGAACCATTACTTGGCGGAAGCTCTGTTCCGGGTTATCCGGGGCCGCATGAGACCACAGGAACTTGCTTTGTTGAAAGGTACCATGAGTCTGGAGGAGCAAGAGGCGGTCAATGAACTGGACGTTATGCAGCCTGTTAGAAGCCACTGGCCAGTGAGCGTTGTCAAAAAGCAGGAAGATGTGGATGCTCATATTTTGAAGAATCTTGTCAAGAGCTATGCCTCTTTGAACGTGGAAGAGCATCGGGGACGGACATCTCAGCAAGCACCATGTGCCAATGTATCTTGACTGCACATGTTCTATTATGACCTATCTCTTCGTATTGACGTACATTAATGTGAATGAGACTAACAATCACGCAATGGATCAGTAAGCTTCTGCCCGTATTGCTCAGCTTTACCAAATTACCATGACTCAACCAACCCTTCAACGATCTTGATAAAAACACTCGACTGACTCGACCCACAAGGATTCCTTACCGATCTCAACAAAGAGAACAACTGCCTCTTTCGGCCGGTCCCGAGACGTGCTGATTCTGCCAAGGGCCCCCTTATTCGGTCCGCATCTCTTCATCCGCAGAGCCTCGTGCCTTGTCGTTCAGACTCGCGCTCACCATTCCGCTAATTGTGGGAACTCTTTTGCCGCTCAATTCCGTTGATTGCCGCGTATCTATCAGGTTATAATGGCAGGGGTAACGTGATGGGCTCATATGCTGATAAGAGGAGTGGGGGCTTTTACTTGGGTGCTTGGCTTGGTATTAAAGAGGTTGTAAAAGACGGTGTTGAATGAGTGATGGGACTAGTGGTTTTAATTGCTACAATTGTTCTACTTGCAATTGAATGCTCTTGTGACTATCAATCACCTGTTGGTAGTTGATATCCTCAATCTTTACCCATCAAGTTAATAATCGAGCACATCAACCAACAATGGCACCTCATGTTGATCTAGCAGAGTATCTCTGGATACGGCTTGCTCAACTCGGCCTCGGCTCCATCCACGGCGTCCCTGGGGATTACAACCTCACCGTCTTGGACTATCTCAAGTCAACGGGGATTCATTGGGTCGGCAACGCCAACGAGCTAAACGCCGGCTATGCAGCCGATGGCTACGCAAGAGTCAAAGGTATCGGCGCTCTCATTACGTCTTTCGGAGTGGGAGAACTTTCAGCTATTAATGCCATCGCGGGAGCTTACTCTGAGAGAGTTCCGGTGGTGCACATTATTGGAACGCCCTCGCTTTCCGCTCAGAAGGCTGAGGCTTGTCTGCACCATTCCTTGGGCGATGGCAACTTCAGACTCTTTGCAAACATGTACAAGATGGTTACAGTTGATCAAGCAAACCTCACGGACCCCTCAACCGCCCCTCGAATGATCGATGCAACCCTGAAGGAGTGCCTTCGACAGAGCAGACCAGTGTACATCCAAATCCCTTGCGACATGGTCAAAGTCAAAGTGCTGGCACCTGCGTCTCCAATCATTCTTTCCCTGCCCAAGATCGATGAATCATTTGAGCGTGATCTCGTTCACCGACTTGCAACTCGAATCCAAAACAGCAAAAAGCCCATGATCCTAGCCGACGCGTTCGCTGGGAGGTTCGGGATGAAAGACGAAATCAACCAACTAGTCAAACTGACTGGCTTCCCCACCCTCACAACGCTTGGAGGAAAGGGGCTCGTCAACGAGAGTCTACCCAACTTCCACGGGTCGAACCTCGGGTTATCAGGAGATCCAGCTCAGCAGGTATGGGCCAAGTCTCGGGACTTGGTTCTTCGGTTTGGTCCCTTGGACTCTGATGCAAACACTTTTGGGTCAACAGCCATACCAGATGCTCGCATCACCGTGACCTTTGAGAAGTACTCTATCAGAATGGGCGGCAAGGATGTTCCATCTGGAGGGAACCATTCTCTACCTGTCAAGTCTATCCTTAGGAAGTTAGTTGCCCAGCTCAAGGCGTGCAAACTTCCCATCCCAGAACCATACCCGGAGAAATGTATCTCTTTGAAGACGTTGCAAAAGATGCTGCTCAAACCAGAAGAAGATAGCATCATAGATCAGTACTCCTTCTGGTTGCGCGTCTCCAACTTTATCAGAGAAGGGGACATTGTTATGGCGGAAACAGGCACAGCCACGCATGGAAGCCAGAGTCTCATCCTCCCAGACGACACAGTTTTTATTAATTCTTCAATATGGCTTTCCATCGGCTACACTCTCGCAGCATGCCAGGGAGCAGCTCTCGCGCAGAAGGAAGTGGTAGAGGATGGCACGAGACGTCCTGGCCGGACTATTCTATTCGAGGGAGACGGAAGCTTCCAGATGACAGCACAGGCGATCAGCGATATTATCAGAAACAAGCTCGACGTAATCATTTTTGTCCTCAATAATAGCGGCTACACGATTGAAAGGCTCATCCACGGCCCCAACGAGAACTACAATGACATACAAGCCTGGAGAATCCTCGAGGCCCCGAGCTACTTTGGTGCATCCAAGGATGACCCTTCCTATCCCGTGAGGACATTTTTGGCCGAGAATTGGGGTCAGCTGGGAAATGTACTTGATAATCCGGGTCTGAAAGACGGAAAGGGGCTTAACATGATTGAAGTCAAGATGGAGATGGATGATGCTCCAAAGACGCTTCGAACTTTTGTTGATCGTGTGACTAGAAAGATAAACGGTGGAGGGGCATAAAAATGTAACTTAGATTAGATTTAGATTAGATGACGAGCTGGTTCTTTCTTGACTTTTTAAAAGGTCGATCAATATTATCCTGCAATTGCAGTTAAAAGCACAGCTAAGAGTGCTCTCGCAGGCGTCTCGATCGACAGCTTTTCTCCTAGGATAGAGCCCAGTTTGCGGTGTTGCATGAATCATTATAACCAACAGAGTCTCAAACAAGCTTCAGTCTGTTTCAGTGATCTACGTGGAGAGAGTAATACAGCTGGTCATGGTTTCCAACACTAGGATCTTGGATCATCCTTGAGTGAGCCATGGTGTCAGATATATTATCCCGGCATCAAGTGTCCATTCTGACGCCCTATCACGTTAAGGATGAACCTATTGGTGTGGCCTAGGGCGCCATTATTCTAGCATCATCCCTGGATTGTCATAATGCCGCAAAATGACAAGCAGTGTCTGAAAGTATCTTATGATCAAACACTTGATCCGGGCCAAAGGCAACCTAAGATTGGAGATGCCGTATTCTGAAAAGTATATTGAAGTTACTAAGTTATTGCTATGTTACTTGTTGCCTAGGTATGTAGTCCTGCTCTCTTCGATTAATGCGGTTGACCAGCCGTCGACACCCTCACAGTCGTCTCGTTCTTAACCATAATACCACCAAAAGCGGAAGCAGTCGGGAAATCATCCGAAGAACCGTCATTTCCCGGTCCAGTGATCGTAGATGTATTCCCGCGATATCTATCAAGGGCGTGACTCTCAAAGTCTGACACGGAACCGCGGCCAGCCTCTGTTTCGGCGAGTTGGTGTGTCGAGCTCGACTCGTCTTCGTTACCTTTCGGTAGTGTCGAGAGGCGGATTGACTTTTTGGTTTGGCTGCGGCCGTAGGCTTGTCCGTAGCTGTTTGATCCCGAGCCGATCGAGGAGACGGGGTGGGTGCAGGTGAAGAGGTAGATGCAGGCCGGACGAACGGTGGGAAGACAGGCTACACGATCGTTAGCGGTTACTCATCAGAAATTCAGGAAGAGGTTATAGTTGAAGCCTGGCCCTTGGTGATAACTGGGCTGGAAGATATGGGGCAAGACATACCAGATACAGTAACAAGGTTGACCTCAACCGAGGCCCAAATAACGATAGTAGAAAGGTTCCAAGTCATATCTTCCGAGTTATTGTCAAATTCGGTAGAGGCAACGATGATTACCATGGCAGCCACACAGATACTGTGCTCGTTAGCAAGACAAGTCCAGCACCAACTAGATCCTTAACCTACATGATACCAAACAGAAACATGACCATCACTCCCAGCTTTTGTAGTCCAGGCAGCTGCAACTTTCTGATCTGCAGAATCGGTAGAATCAGGATGCAAATATCGAGTATAACGTGGACGAGGATAGTCCCGAAGAAGAACTTAGAGTCTTCAATGGCGCAAGTCCCCTTGACCGAAGAATTCCAAAACATCTGCACGGGGATACAATGGAAAATACCCATAAATGTCTACAAAGGTCAGCTGGGCAGCTCTCGTAGATTATTATGGCTACTCACTCGGATGATGATCCAGATAACAGCGCACGTAAAGAGAATCTGAATCGGGAGCTTAATGTTTGTAACGCGAAACATGCGCCAGTAAAAGCTCAAGATGGAGGCTTTGGCGAAGAAGAGAGCCGAGGCGTACATCAACTCGGCGATGTAGAGGAGCAGTTTCGTCTGGAAAAGAGCCTTTTCCTTGGTAAGGTGTTTGATGTCCCAGATGTGCAGTCCAAAGCCATTCTGAATCCCTAGAACACCTGTCAGCACCACATCTCATTCTCATCCTGGCGACCTACAGATGGGCACAATAACGAGCCAGCCCAGTGCCATGGTCTTTGATTCAGTTAGCAGCGACTGTGAAAAGAAGAATAGTAACCCACATAACACATCAACGCAAAGTAATCATCCCACCAAAGTCGAATCCTTGTAAGTCTACGACTAACGAGTCGAAGTATCAAAAAGATTGTCGCTGCTGTAAAAGTAACAAACTCTGCCGCCCAGAGATCTGGCTGCTTAGACGGGATCTTTGTCGAACCCATCATTGAAGACAAACCAAAAAGCAAAGAAAGTCTCACACCATCTAAAGAAAGAAAAAGAAAAAGAAAAACATAGATTAGCGAGGCGGGATCCCCCTCACATCCTTCTGGGTGATATATGACTTGCACGGCAGATCTAGTCCCTCAGGGACCGGCAATGCACAGAGCCTCTTGCAGGGCACATGCTGGAGGATGCTACCCCGGTCGGCCATAGCGACGGCGATGCTCTTTACCCCCGGAGCCGTTGAAAGGCTAGAAATGTGACAAGAGCGGGTGGCTTTTCGAGTCATCAACTTTGCCGCAGATGGCGAGCCGTATTTTCTCACCAAACAAGGATCTGGGATCTCTGGGCGTGTCGATCACTTGTGGGTTCTGCAGGTTCCCCGACTGGCCTATTCCCGTAGCGCTAGAAAAGAGCCGCTAATATCATTCATTCAGCTGTCTATAGCAGCAGCAGGAAACCTGGGGTGATAAGATTAAAAAGACAACTCTAGGGGTTCTGCATACGTCGTCTACAACAAATCCCTGAGTGTAAAGCTGTGTGAACGCTTAGACTTTTCCGGGGGAGGCAACACATCCTCGACTCATACTTGCGGCGGCCGGTCAAGTAGCACATGTACAATGCGAGGCCTTCAACAGGACCTGCATAGCCCTGCCCCTGCGTATGTACGTGCACGATAGTCAGCGCTAAACAAGCCCTCCCGCCTCAGATTCTTCACACACGTCACGTCAAGACGACATTGTGTTGGTCAGCTCATCAACCACTGCCGCACTCCACGAGTCAGTGCCCCCAAAGGATCTTGACCGAGACTGAAGCTGCAGTGGATCGTTTGTATTTCGTTTGGCCATTCGGAACTGACGCATGCTTCGCCTCTCAGCCCGTGCCTTGGCGATCACTTCTTGTAAGATGGGTCATCTGATTCACCGGCTTTGCTGCTGCGACATTGGCTGCGCGTCACAGTCGTAGATCTACAGAAATTTGCTTCTGTGAACCAGCAACTTGGTGCCTGACCTTCTCGAGAAAAGGAGATGTCTCTGAGCAATTACCGGCGTCATGCAGCCCTGTTGCATCGTCTGGTGTTGACCTCTGTGAAACGCTCTAAGTTATGCATCTGCAGGAGTACGACCAACATAGAGGTGCGAAGATACTACTCGGTGATGCAGCTTGACTCGTTTAGATGAAGGACTTGTAATGTGGCTGACTCTGTCACTGATTTTGAGTCTCATGAGGGTTTGAAGAGGGAAAATAGCATCCGTCCGCTTTAAGCAAGAATCGAGGTAAGCGACGAAAATATAAGAGGGAGGATACGAAAATCAATTTCCGCTCTTGGCCAGTCCATGTGTCGCATGTCGAAGCGGAGAGTGGTGGCTGGAGGTGGCTGTTCCAGAACTAGGATATCTTGCAAGGCTAATATTAGATGTGATATTCGGTGCCGACTCGGATATTCTATTATTCCTTATCCTCTGTTTATGTTCCCTAGGTGCAAATCTAGACTCTTACATTTATCAAGATTGTAGCACTAACAGTCCTTATGAATCCCTCCAACATACTTCAAAGGAATCACCTATTAAGGACCTTACTCGTAATTGGACTCATAACTCACCTTATAAACCTCTCACTATTTTCATAGCACTCCAGCTAATTCACACTCGGCACTCGTTTAGAGGTTATTCTCACCGCAATCCTGCATTAGCTCCCTGCAGGATTCAGCGGGTTCTTATACACTGCAAATTTAACCCCCTCAAGGGGCTTGTAGATCACCAGTACTTCTTTCTTAGTTTATTGACCCAACCCTCAATCATCCATGTCTATTAAACGAGCCTCCTATGAGCTCCTCTATGCTATCAAGGGCAATCACATTTCCATTGCCAACTTGCTTCGGGCTCTAAGCTTGTGTCCATACTTGAACATTACAAATGGAATCAGACTCAACCCAGTACCGAACAAGGCTAAAATCAACCCAGCGTACTGACTCCCAACATTGTGAAAGAAGGCATTCGCAAACAATGGCGTGACGGCTCCCAAAGTATTCCTCATCAGACCCTGACCAGCAATCGCAGAAGAAGCACTCTCGCCATAGCAGTCAGCCGTGTAGCTATACGTGCTCTCAAAGACAAAGTAGATACCAAACGCAATAGGCGCAAGCCCGATGACTGGACCAACCCAGGATAAGAACGCGTATTGCGTAAGGCTGTAGATGAATAGGCCGATGGGAAGGAAGACGGCGCCGTACATTGCACCGTAGAGACGTGCTTCGGGTGTGACTTTGACGTCAGGATCCTCGACGAGACGATCAAACTTTCGCATCTGTAGATGATGCGCCAACCAGCCAAGTGTGGTCCCAACACAGAGGGATATGTATGGAAGACCGCTTACACCTTCGGACCAACCATGTTTCTCAGTGAATGTAATTGGGATAACTGAGAGGAAGAGAAAAACGACCGCCCAGCAAAAGGCGATCCAAAGACCAAAGGCAAAGACCACAGGCTCCGTCACCAACATGTGGATAGCCTTGACGGAACTTGCTTTAAGCATAGACTTGAGACTCGGCGTCAAGATATCGCCCACAGACACATATCTCTCATCACCAGTAGCCTTCCTCAGTGCCTTGGCCCGTTTATGAAGGGCAACCCCGCCACGGGTCTCGGGGAAGAAGAAGAAGATGGCGATGAGCAAGGGAATGTTTGCCAGTCCTTGGATCCCCTCAATCCAACGCCATCCGATGGCCTGGTCAATAAACCCAGCGTATATCGGAGCAGCGACTGTCCCAAAGATGGCGACGTAACTAAACATGGCCATAGGGCGACCGCGATGGTGAGGCTCATACATGTCGTCAAACGTCCCACCAACCAGGATCGTGCCCACACAGCCGAAAAGTCCAAGTAGGAGTCGAAGTCCAATAATCGTCTCGATATTCTTAGCGAGAGCCAGTCCGATGAACAAGAGTGAGAAACAAAGAAATGACCCTGCGTAGACGACTTTTCGACCCACTAGCTCGCAAAAGGGGGCGAGCACCATGGGCGCTACAGCACAGCTGATGTTGAATGTGAAGAGGCCGAGCTGGCCCTGGATGTTGGAGGCGCTCAGTTCGGAAACCATGCTTCCTATGCCAGAGCTATAGGCCGTAGTTGCGAGGCCGATGAAGAGTGTCATGAGGTTGAGGATGGTTGAGATGGAGCGTTTATACCATGGGTTCCAGTTGAATGGGTTCTCCTTATCACCCGTGGCAAAACCCAGAACGATGTATTCCTTGCCATTCTCTTGAAGAACTTCAGTCAGTGTGAGGGGCATGTCAATGTCGACGATGGTGGTGGGGCCGCAGTCTGCATCGATATCTTCATTGTTGCTGTTGACATATTTGCCCCCCACAATGCGACCGGCTCGAGATCGGGGCTTCTCATTCTTTCCGTCTGATTCGGTTGCTTCGGGATCGGAGTGTTCTTTACTCCACGCACTGTTGGCCTTGGACGGGACAGCTGTCGAGTTCCGCCTTGAGGGGACGGCTGTTGAATTTCGTCGGGACGGTCCGTATGTCGAGTTTGCTCTTGAGTTTGAAAAGAAGCTCGTCGGTCTTGAAGCTGATGGAGAGCCCAGGGGCGATCCTGGCCTTGATGACGGCGCGGAAAACGAAGGGAAGTAGTTTGACATGGTGAGTTGGATGTGAAGGAGTGAGTGGAGCTAAAGAGGATATGATGTAGAGAAGAGGTAGGTTGTCTGTATTTATCAGCTATAACAAATATGATGACATTATTGTCCCTCAAGATCTTCATCTCTTATCTTCACGTTATGTGTTGTCGGACCGGCTTGGCTGTCGTGGTGGAGCTGCAGGATGTGGTCCACTATGCCACCATGAAGGCGCCGAGAGCAGTGGGTTGATATGAGGCACGGCGTTGGGGGTTTCGTCTCAAATAATACAGTTTAAGCTTCTCTATATTACAATTTGTATAGGTTTATTACAGATTGTCTCTGCTAGTGTTGCATGACCAACTAACCAACTCTCCTCAACCTCAATCTCAACTCCGATACAGACCGTTATCAACCAGACTTGAGCCTCAAGTGGAGACCTCACTAATGCGGTCGCATCTCGGGGCCAAACTTTTCAGACTAGGGAAACAAGACGGCGGAAGCGACGGAGCGGGTCCCGGATGGATAAGGCTATGACGTCGAGGTGTGAGTACTCGGTGAGACTTGGACGTCTAGCGCGAATGATGACTTGCCTCACTGAAAACTCTATCTCTTTAACAGAGGGATGGTTAGTAATTTCAGTATTTCACGCAGTGGACCTGTGTTTCTGAGTCTTGTAGCCTTTCATCTTGGACGATCCCTGAGAGCCGTGCTGGAGCGGAAACGCTGATGAGGGTTTAGAAGTGAACATTACAGCACGATGCCGCTGTATAAAGTTGATAAGATATCCACCCATGGCCCTAGCTCTGAGGAAGCAATCCGGGGCTTACACCTAGTTCACAGACGAAATGACCATAATATTGACGCGTAATAGGTGCATGCGGTTGTTTTTCCGATCGAGGATAATGCAATGTGGGAGCTTTGCCAGACCTACGCAAGCCTGGAGACTAGGTCTATTAAAACGGCTTGTAATTTGCAGAAAATAACTAAGCTGCCAGAAATGATATCGTCTTGTTGCCCCTGAGCTCCTACAGCGTCGTGAAGGGAGAATAACGCAAGGAGCAAACTGCTACCCTGAGGCTAGTTTCAGTCCGTACCTGGCCGGGCTGGCCCCTCGATCTTTCAAGCTTATCTCTATTTGAGGCCAACCTTGGCTTGTTCTTGAAATAATTCAATGGCTGCTCTATAGGTAGTCCGTCTTAGCCCTCGTATCTCCATCTGCTAATAGTACCAGGAGTCGGGGTATGCCGTCTTAACCGTCAACCCCATTAAAGCGCCCACGCTTCAGCAACTCGATTAAGGCTCTCCTTTACATAGTCACATTGATCATACCGGTTGAAACGGTATAGAAGGTGTCCTGAAACCTGCTGTATAATGAGAAGAGGCTTGGTCAGTACCTAGGTATGCTAAGCTTGATAAATGCTAACGGAAGCACTGCGTTATTTCCTACGTATCTTGTCAACTAGATGGATAGTTTCTATTCATTTAATGCCCTCAAGTATATATGGGCATTGTAATCTCCTCAATCATTATCCAAAGGATTGAACGCCATTAATTCGCTCAACCAGGCAGCCGTATTTGAAACATCGAGTCTCTGTAGTTGTTGGTCCACGTGCACTTCGCCCCAACACAGCCCCACCTGCTTTGCCACGATGTCAACCTTGTCATCAGCACAGCCTGAGTTCAATGTAAATCTCATGTTTTGATAACCTTCAACTCATCCAAACCATGGAAAAAAGCACTTGGTCCGCATCTCAAAATGTCTAAACAATCCAAAGCCCTCGAATCTAGATCCTCCTTCGACTCCGAGTCTGAGGCTGGCCCGTCAGCGCCTAACGAGGTACCACCGCCAACCTTCCAAGAATCGGTCGAGAATGACGCCGCAGCCTTCAAAACTCAATTCGCATGTATCGAGATCCGTCCGTCGGACCGTATCAGGCTCATTAACTTTGGCGAGACCGACATAGCGGCTGTGCATCAGGTTGTGAGGACTACCTGGTCTAGGAGCATCGACAGGGTGCGGCCCTACGGTGAATCGAGAGAGATGAAGCTCTATGGAACTCCCTGGAGCTACAGATCCAACGGAGACGATGATGCTCGACGGCTGCTGTTGCGTATTATTGAATGTTTGCACGACATTGGCTGGGTGCTCCAGTCCGCCTTTGACATTACCAAGAACTCATCAAGCAGAGGTTTGCACTATGATCAAGTTTGAAGTATCAGCACTTACAAAATATATAGACAGCCTCATTTTCCGCAAGCAGGATCCCGCACCCTCACCTTGCGACTGGATAGCCGTCTCATTCGATAGCAACGACAAGCTCAAGATAATCGGCTCTCCACCACCAGAACTCGTCACTCGGCTGCTCCGGGCATTTGGTGTCGAGATCCAGAGGCACGAGGCGACGGCGGACCGCGTCAAGGTCAAGTTCTGGGGCCACCCATGGACGCCTTCGGGCCAGGATACGGTGAATACGAGCGTCAAGCTCCTGTCTCTACTTGAAGTTCTCGAGATTTGTGGCTTCACCCTCTATGGCACCATCGGCGCACGGCACGACGATGATACTGCCTCGGCAGATATCATGGTTTGTCAGAGACAGAAGGATTGGTTACCAGGGGCGCCGATTCTACATCGCTAGGCCAGGTGGAGGTGTCTGTTTGTAGTTTGGTGCTCCTTAATTGCCGCCGTTAAGAGCCGAGGCTCTTTGAAATTCAATACATGTTAATTTTGCTCGGGTTGGATATGCCACTGTTTATTGATTCCTCACGTGGTGCTTCTTCGGAGCGGCCCCGGCCGGGTGGGGCTTCATCGGACTCTGTCCGGACTGGCTTCTCCGCACCATACAAGACCCTGCAGGGGAGTGGCCCACACAACACATTGGGTTCAACTGAAGTTCCTAAGTTGCAAAACCTCGAATTCCTCGTTGATCTTGTCGTTCCGCTTGCAGACCTGTTGACGCCTCATCATCTCAACCTGAACATGGCTTCACCGCACCCTAGCTTTGACTCTCTCCCCCTTGACAAGAATGGCCCACACGGCAATGCATGGGGCCTTTGGGGTCCCGACGATCAACTTGGGACGCTGAATCTTCTGACAGACGAAGTTGTTCGTGAAGCGGCCAAAGAAAACATCAAGACAGGCTCTAGAGTGTCGTTGAAGTAGGTGGACCAACAGGCATCGACTCGTCTGCCGGCGATCATGGCTAACCCCGAGAACACAGTTGGTCCATGACTGGGGCGTCGTATCCCAAGTTTGCTCGCAAGCTTCTAGACTTGCACTTGATTAACAAAGCCCCTCTCAAGCACGCGCATGATGACGAGGTATGGTTACAGACGGTCAGATACAACCATAAGCTAATACTTTTCAAGTGGACATTCAACTCTCAGTGCAGCTCACAGTGGGATGGATTTCGTCACTACGCTTATCAGAAGGAAGCAGTTAGTATTTCCACCTGTATCAGTCTCATTCAAGCTCAACTTGCAATAGCTGTATTATATGGGTCGCACTGCCGAGCAGTTTGCCGCTTCGGACCAGCCAAATAGTGTTCATCGTATGTCCCTAGACTTCGCGATATCAAGACTGTACTAATTCTCGAGTTACCAGATGTATCAGCCAAGGGTATTGCTGGACGCGCCGTCTTCATCGACTGGTACACCTGGGCTCAGAAGCAGGGCCTGGATGTGGACGCCATGTCTTCTCACGAAGTCCCATTTTCCGAACTCATCGAAACCCTCAAGTTTCAGGGCATGGACCTAGACATTTTCAAATCCGGCGATATTATCGTCGTTCGCTTTGGGTATCTAGAGCAGTACGAGAACATGAGCCAGGAGAAACGACAACATCTCCATAATCTCTACAAGACTCAGAAACCCGACAACATTGGCCTCAAACCATCCAAAGAGCTCTTACGCTTCTTATGGGATAGAAAGATTGCTGCTATTTGTGGTGACTCGCGCTCTTTGGAGGTATGGCCATGCAAGGATACCGAGTAGCACCTGCATGAGTGGCTCCTGGCTGGCTGGGGTATGCCCATTGGAGAATTGTTTTACTTGGAGGAACTGGCCAAGATGTGTAATTCCTTGGGCCGATATACTTTCTTCATGTCGAGTTCTCCGATGAATGTGAGTATTGGCAAAGAATAACTTTCTATGAAGGATGATGCTAACTACAGCGATAGGTACCGGGTGCTGTAGCAAGTCCGCCAAATGCCCTTGCATTTTTCTAGTACAATGAGATGGAGAAATAAACCACTTTTATGCCCGTATACTTGCAGTAAATCTTTTGTGCCTTGGTGTTACTTTGTGTGTTGCAATCATTCCGACATGGTGAATTTTTAATTATAAAATGGCCTGCCGAGCACTACCTCGGAGGATTGTTGTGACTGTCGGCCAGGTAAACTACTAGCCCCTGATATAATCCATCGAGAGTCCATGACATGGGGTTTGATATTAGCCGGCCTTTGTGCTGAATCACGGACAAATCTCGTGAGAATTTCTTAAGGACATAACAGCTACCAGGCAAACAAATGTTTGATAGAACCAAATCGCATTATGTTGACTATTTACTCGTTTCAAAGCGTGCAACTGCTGACCAGCTCTAAAATACACACCCTACCCTTACTCAGAATCTGCAAGAGAGGGTAGCATAACCCTTTACAGAGTATACTGGTACAGTGGACTTTTCTCTCCCATAGAGTCAAGCTCCTCCTGCGAGTACTTCTGGCGAATGTCAACCTCAGAAAGTTGCGCCTTGGCCTTGTTGGATCTCCAAAGGAAGAACTCCATGACCAAGGCTGTGCTCATGCCAAGGCAGATGATGGCCAGAGAAGTGCCGTATCCGGTGGGATATCGGGGTCCCTCTCTGTCCAAGAAGATGTTTGTTCCGATGATACCTAAAGAGTCATGTTGGTTTGTGTATTTACCATGTAAGGGAGGTCAACTTACTGCCGAGGTTTCCTGCGGCTAGAAGCCAAGCAAGACCAATCGACCTCTTCCATGAAGGGGCCAGGTTGTTGCCCGTCCAGGCACTGATACCAGGAAGAAGTGGGTAAATGCCAATCTGGGCCAGCACCACACCCGTGTACATGGCCGGACCGCTATCAGCCACGTTGGCAGAGTACTTGAAGAGAACAGATAAAGCGACCAGCAGAACAGACATTGGTCCCACGATGAAGGGCATGCGCCAAGAGAACCTGTCGGAGAACCTGCCAGATAACCATGCCGAGATGCCACCGCAGACGTAGGGCGGCATTGTCAACAGCTGAGACTGTGCTGTGGAAAAGCCAAGCTGCTTAATGATCTGCGGCATGGTGAACTTGAAGGCTGCGTTGGGGACAGAGTTAGCCCAGGCCAGGATAATACCGAGAAGGATCTTCCAATCCACCATGGTGTGAAACAACAGCCTCCACGAGAACTTGTCACCTTCATCTGTACTGGCTCGTACACCAGATAAGCGCAATCGCAAGTCAATGAAGCGTTTCTCATCGTCCGAAAGCCACCTGGCTCGTTCTGGTGTATCAATGATCAGCAACGGCATGACCAGACCGGCTGCGACTGTGATTGCGCCCTCAATGAGAAAGATCCAACGCCAGCCAGCAATTCCCCGGGCACCATCCATGCGGGCGATACCAAATGCGAGGAGGCCACTGAGAGCGCCCGAGAATGCCGAGGCGGTGTAGAAGATGGCTAGGCGTTGTTGGAGTTCGTGTCGAGGGTACCACGTTGAGACGATGTAGACTGCCCCAGGGAAGAAGCCGGCCTGAAGTTGAAATCAGTAACGGTGACCAGCCGGGAAGATAATCAAATGACATACCTCGAATACTCCTAAGACAACGCGCCAGGCCACCAGACCGTGAAAGTTCTTGACAACGCCCATGCAGGTCATGACGATACCCCAAGCAATAATCAGGAACGAAAGCCAAATGCTGGGTCGAACCTTTTTGAGAATAATATTGGATGGAATCTCTGAGACTGGATCAGCTTTCATCGACATCAGATTTCTTCTTCAAGTTTGCCTTACCAAAGATGATGTACGGAACAAAAAAGATGGTGCTAGCAATATTGTACTGGTTACCAGTCAATCCCAGGTCTTTATCCATACCCTCAATCTTTGCATTCCCGATATTGCCTCTATTGATATGAGCGAGAAGATAGAGAACAGCCATGATGGGGATAAGACGAAAGTCAATCTATGCCATTAGCAAACTTTCTAGTGAAAAGTCATAAACGTTACCTTTCTAACGACCTTTTTCCCAGCCTGACCTTCGTACAGACGCATAAAGTCTGCATCTTCAGGTGACAAGCCAAGATACGGGTTCGCCGCATGCTCGACAAACTTGTCATCGGCCTTTTCGATTGCTGTAGTCTGATCTTTCTCCATTGTGAACGAAATACGGTCTGCAAAAGAAGAATGTTTGGGCTCTGGTTCTTTCTGGCTCAACAGACGACATGTTTAAATGTTCAAATATCATAAGAGAAAAACCTTGTAAGCCTAAGCCCAAATCGTCATGATCCCTAGACCCCGGGCTTCGGACTTGCTCCGCCCCATGTCCTCGGTTCCCCAGCGTCAGACTAAACCCCGTGGGGTTCCTCCAAGTCTGGGGCTAAATCCCCAGTTCATGACTCGGCATCCCACGGAGGGTTTATGAATGGGTTGCCCCGAGAGCCTGGAACCATGTGTCCGGACTCTGACCAGGGTGGTAAGAGGCCATCGGACTCGCTCCGGAGGATCACGACACGTGTGCTACCTGTGGGTTTGTCAGCTTTATTGTCCAAGCCATGTGTGCCGTTGTCTCACTCTTGCATCCGGTATGGCGGCCTTTCCTGCTCCCCAGACCCCCGGGGTAATTATCCACATGTGCCGGCGTTGACAGCTTGGCGGATAGGACATGTAAGCTCTCCGTCTGCTTACTTTGCAGTTGCACCCTTTTTGGGAACCTGGGATGTAATGAGTCGCAACAGCTATCCTTGTCGTGTACAGTATTCATAAGTACTGTATAAAACCGGCATATAGCTAATCTGGATGAGGATTGGGCTGCTTGTTAGGGCGTACAAGTACAAGTTAACAATGTTTTGTTTCTCTCGCTAATACTTCTTATCATGAGGCTTGTGGTTAGGAGAAAGTTCAATTTCTTAGGATCTGCGGAGAGCAACTGGACGACCAGATACAATGAAAATGGTACCGTAACAACTACAGGCTTTATCTAGGGATGTATCACTAAATCTTTCAGCTTTCAGCCACTATCAAAAAAAGACCTATAGCACGGTTCAAAACAGCATCAGGCTGTGGTGGCTTCCTTAGCATGCCTTGTCAACAGCCAACACTATAGGTCCATAAAGCGGCAAGGCGATAACTGTTGCATTGGGGTGGGGGCTCTGAGGTCCTTGTCTTCACCGGTCTATTCATTGATGGGTTCCCTTTGGTTGCACAAGTTTTGCAATTCCCGCAACCCTCTGTTAAATTTGGCAACAAGAAGGGTCACTTGAGAACCAAATGTTCCAGCCTGCTTTTCCAGATATGTTTATCCTTGCATGCCTACTCTTCTTTTGCTCATTTCATTCTGTCCTTGACCTTTTAAAATGTCCTCCACTCGCGAAGATCCTGCCGAGAACGACATGGTGGAGGTAGCAGCGGGCACATCAAGCTCTGGAACGACTCTGATCAATCGTTGTCTCTCATATGTAAGCTCTTCCTGGATCGTTCAGAGATTCAGGACCATTCTTCGAACACTCGGCCTTGGTGTAATTACCTTCCTTGGGGGCAACGACGATGAACCACCCAAGGTCCTGATTGACTCGTCGAGACGGCTCGCAGTCGCCCGCTGCGCGATGCATATTTTCCCCGCCTTGTTGTCCATCTGCCTTATCACACTTGCCCACTGTGTTAGCATCGGGTTATGATGCTATGATGTGCTGGAAATGTGTTCTTTATCATAGTTGAAGTCGGGATAACCGATAGAGAAGACCGCCTTATCACACTCAACAGTCTGGGTCTATTCATCGGCAATGAGCTACAGGGCCTTCGGGACGGGGACGGGCTTAAGCTCGGTTTGCTTCAGGTTGCGGCTAAAATCCAGGAACTTCTCATTGTCGCAAGCGTGGGTTCTGTAATCTTTCATATTATTCGCTCTGAGCTTGTCTTTGGTGATGGTATGACCCTTGGACTACTCGTTTCGGGCTTCTCTTTTGCTCAAGTTAGGTGAGAAGCCTGGGTTAGTCACATTATCAGCATCTACTAATAGGGCCCATTCCAGCTATTTCTGGTCTCCCGAGTTTCTTGGGGGCCTCGGCTGGGGCTTGCGTTGTAGTAAGGATATGTCTCATACACAGGGATGGAAACGTCGCGGCTTTGTCCTACTCGTATTCATAGGCGGTGGCCTGGCTCTCCTGGCTGGTCCCGCTACGGCGGTGCTTATGATACCCAGGAAAATGGACTGGCCAGTCGGCGGCGGTATCTATTGGCTTAATGGTAAATACCCGAGAAGGTCATCTGCAATGTCTCAGACTGATCCGGCTCTGTAGGAAGTGATGATCAACTATGGCCCAGGTTTCTTGACGCAGCCTATTACTCCGAAATCAACTGCACGATCGATACGGGGCAATTCACAGACAATAGATGCCCTTCGCATGGCTTTCTCCGCATGTACCAGCACTTCATCTCGTGGTGGAACGGCTACAACACGGGATATGCCTTTGAGCTGAACGATGGGTTCCAGCGAAAGACGATATACGCCGGGCCTGCCTTGCTCTCTGACGCCAACACCTGGGCCTATTCCGCCCATGCCGCAACCGCAGTGCTGCAGGACGCGCTGAGAAATTTCCACTTCAAGGCTTTAAAATATCTGGCCGCTAAGCATCCAAGCATGCCGCCATTCCCTAGGGGTCTAGATTGGGCGAGTCCAAAGCGTTACGAAGTCGAGACCAATGGACCAGCCGCGATGGTATTTTGCGAGCTACAGGGCATCATGGACCTTCAAGGCAGAAACTTGACAGTCAAGTTCCCCAATTTGAAAGGCCTCGACGAGTATTGGGAAGACAAGGGTATTCCGGAAGTACGTGAAGTGCATGGCGCCAAGGTGCTAGATGAGGTTGATGTGCTGGTTGACGTGCAACGAGCCTTAACAACCAGAGGGATTCTGCAAGACCAAGAGTCAATTCTAATCGCCTCCATCTTTGACGACCGACGCGATGCACTCATTGTCGCGACAGACATTTGGGGCACCACAAAGAACTCTCTAGGCCTTGTCATACTATTTAAAGACTTGTTCTACCACACAAGTACCATCGCAGACATACCTCCGCCATCCAACGTTGTGGCCTGCTCCATCGACGCGCGTTAGACAAAGGGGAAGACGATCATTGAGACGACAGATGACTACCCAATCTCCCACGAATATTACTGGGGTAGGGTTCTCAATTTGATCCAGACGGAACTCGCCTTCAAGGATCGTATGGGTTACATCCGCGCGAGAACTCCAGGCAAGCCGATAATGGATGACATCAGATTGACTACGGACCGGTACGACATGTTGTCGCCCACACTGCCCGACAACCTGCCCTGGCTGCCGATTCAGGGATCAAAGCGAACTACTCTTGAGACGTTGCTCATCAGTATCTACAGTGAATATTTCAGACAGACAGAGCTTGAGAACCTCATCGCCACCGTATTCGTAGATGGCCTATCTCGCAGCGGTCTCATACCCAACCACGACTCAGCCCGCTTCCTCGAAGCATGGTCATTTGGCGACTTTAGTATAAACAACACAAAGCTGGCTCGAAAGTTGGTGCGCCAGGGTGACCCGATAGAGATCTTTCCCGAGCCAACCATCCTCAAGTCCGGGAACATGACGAGGATGGGGATGAAAGCCATATACAATGGCTACGTCATGACTGCCCAAAACTGGTTTGACAAGATTTCCATGGCCGGTCTTATCTTACACGCAGTGATTGCCATTATCGTGTTTAAAGTTAATATATACGCTAATTATAGTTTAGTAATTCGCCGAGATTTTATATCTAAGCTACTTAAACTACTATATAACTCCTCTATAATATAAACCTATTAACTTATCTTAATAGCTATAAGCTAAACTTTTTTATCTTAGTTAAGACTAAAACCTTTTTCCTCCTAATAGGTTAAGTTACTTAAGTAACTTAAAACCTTAATCCCTCTCTTAGCTTTT